>ML777685.1:265008-305878 GCA_009831015.1 Picea engelmannii | reverse complement strand
CCAATGATTTGGGTTCCCAAAGGCAAACCTCATGTTGAATGTTATCTCTTAAAGTTCCTATGAATACATCAATCAAGTGCTCATCTAGAATATTTGTTACCTTTATATTCAATCTTTGGAAGTTCTCAATGTGCTCTGTAACTAAACCCTTTGCTTAAGATTTATCAATTGGCTAAAGAAGGTATTGCTCCTTGTATCCTGATAGTGTGCTATCATTTATTCTGTGAAAATTGTCCAAGTGACAAGTGATTTGCGAGAACAAAGCCATCTATACCATACAAATTGATTGGGTTCTAAATATAAAGAAGTAATTCATACATTTTTTGTATGTGGCACATTATGTAGATCAAAGAATTGCTCCATCTGAAGTATCCATGTGATAGGGTCCTTGACATCAAACTTCCTCATATTGATCTTAGGAACGTGGTTGGTCTTCAACCCAAGGTTAGAGTTTATCCATTCTTGATTCACCTTCCTTGTGTCCTTATCATGAATTTCATGGGATGCATTTTCACTTTCAGGTGTCCTCTCTGTTATGAAAATTTTCAATACTTCCATGATCTCCCCTTTTAAAGCATCCATCTTGGTATTTATTGCCTCAAACTTAGCTTCTGTTGAATCCATCATCTCTTGTAGTTCATATTTTTTTATTGTCTTCTTTTGTAAATCATTTATGTCCCTATGCATTTATTCACCTTCATCAAGAGTCCAAGTAGGATTGTCTGGAGGCTTATTTGGTGTAGAAGTTCCCTTTTTGGGTGGCATGTTGGCCAAGTATCACTTTTGAACCTTGATTTTGAGGTGGTTCTACTAGACAATCTTTCTTTTGTTGTATCTCCCAAGTTTCGGCCCTTCTGGGTATTAAATTTTTTTTTTTGTAGTTCTCTGATATTTATTTTCTGTAATGCCACATGTCTGATAAAAATTGGATGTGCCAAGTGGAATTTATGGTAACTTCCCCACAACTTGTTGATTTTTGGCCTTTCCAAGAGATGTCACTTGTATAGCATGCCCCACACAAAATAATTGATATAAAATTTTGAAACTCGTACCATAAATACAACAGACTATCCACTATCTAATGAAACTAGTCTCACTCAATTTGGATACTCTAGGAAGAAGTTATGATTGTTTTACCTGGAACACCTTCTTGAGACTAGTTAGATACCCTATCTTCCACAAGGTGTATCTACAAATGTAAGATGAACCAGAAGATGAATTTTTTACCACATATACCTTACTAATTTATGTGAATATCCTCTGGATTTCAAGTTCTTAAATGCTACAAAAAACCTTTTATAGCGAAAATTACGCAATGACTCAATTCAGGATGATTCCAGAACCCTGTCTTTCACAAGCTGTATCTATGAAAGTATAAGGCCCCAGGAGATGAAAGTTTAACCCAATGTACCTTGATCTGTATAATAAATATCCTCCAAGCCATACCTTCTGAAACATTGTAGAAAAAAAGTTATAGCGAAAGTACCAAGGTGTCTCAGATGCAGCAGCAAAACCCCAAGACCTTGAGCTCTGATACCATATGTTAAGAACCAAATATCAATATAGCATAGTAAAACCTCAGAATAAGTACTCAACACCTTGAAAAAAAGATAATTTCAGATAATAAGCCTCTTCAAGGGGGAAACCTCTTTTTACCCCACATAAATGTTTAAGTACAAGATGATTCCAAATGAAAATGTCTCCTTGGTATATATAGGAGACTAGGAGGTATAATTACAACTAATGGAATACAAACAACATAAAAAAAATAGCATTACTAATGTAATATTCCATAATTAAGGGGTAATGAGCCAATATTAGGGCTTGACATATTAGGTGGGCTTGGTGAAGCGAAGAGTGATGTAGTTTCTCGAGGGAGTTGGATCATATTGCGTAACTTGGGAAGAGAAGGGCATTGATTAGTGGGGTGTCCCTCTCTCTCATAGAGTGCACAAGGATGTTGAACTCAGGGAGGAAGTGGAGCAGTGAGATCTTTCTTATTTTGTATGCCCCAAGCCATAGCAGTCGTGTTAGTGAGTGGGGGTGAAGGTGGTGTGGCCGAAGTTAGTACTGGAATCTGCATCAAGATTCCCTCTATTTGGGGAGGGAGGGATGGTTGAGGAACCATCATGGGTGGGAATTGATACCATACCAGAATGGAAAGCACTATGTTGGGAAGGGTAAGCATTGCGGCTACCTGAAATGAGTGTATGCCTGGTGGGGGGTAGAATAAAGGGATTTGAGTGATGGCTTAAGGGATTATTTCCCAAACTGGGATTTTCCTTTGGGGAAGGGTGAAATCAGGGATAAGTGGTGCCATAGGGTTCTTAGGTAATTCATGAGGTAGAAGTTATTCAAATGGTGGGACGTCGAGGGGTGGAGAAGCCTCAGTGGGAGGAATGGTATCCCCAGTTTTAGTTCCATTAGAAGATATGACACACACTTGTGCTGAGGGGTGTATGAGTGGTGGTGCTCCATGGTATTCCCCCAACAAGGATGAGTCTTTCAAAATTCTAGGGCCCATATCCACGAGTGGATATGCGTCAAAACTAGTGGGGACAAGAGGTAAGATGTTATCGATGTTGGAGGAGTGGTTAGGATCATAATGTGAAACTTGGTCGATGGTGATTATTTTCACATTGTGGGGGAACATCATCGTTTGAAATATAGAAGAGGCCACCACCTTCATAGCATACATGTAGCTACGTCCAATCAAGATGTTGTAATCAAGTGGGGCGTCGATAACCTCAATGTCGATAAGGATGGTTTTTCCTTCGAGTTCAACAGGGACATTTTGGAAGAGCCCTTCAGGAGAGGATGGTTGTCCATCATAATCTCTCAAAGTGATGGTGGATGGTAAGAGTTCAGGAGAGAAAAATTTCTTCCATACAAGTTTGGACATGATACATGTGGATGCACCTTCATCAATGATACATTGATGAACTGTGATGTTCTAAATCTTAACTGGTATCTGGAAAGCTACCAAAGCAGGGAGACACGGTTCCCCACAATCTAGATAAAATATGATGAGTCTAGTATCAGATGGGTCGACTTCCCCCATGGCGGAAAGTAAGGATTTTCATTGCGTTGGATAGGTTTGGAGGACCTCCAATACTGACATGGATGCAGGAGATTGCACCAAGTCATCGACCAAACTGTAATTATGTGCCACCCTAGCCTGAGGGTTGTTGACATTCCATCATAACAGGATGCTAGGGATACAAATGGTGGTTTCAGTGTTAGGGCGGGGAATCATCAAAGGTTTTCCAAATGTAGTTGGAGCTGCTTTCGAAGTGGTGGGAGTAGATTCAAGGGGTGCGTTATATTGACAACTGCGTGTTTGCAGAAGAATTTCTTCTTCTCTAGTTAGGAGGATATTGCGATTCATCGGATTTCCAAGGTTTTGATACTGTCCGATCTGTGGTGGGACAAAATGCATCTCATATTGGGTATTCATCAGACCTTGGTGTGGAATGGGGTTTTTCAACACAACCAGGGGTGGTTATTGCAAATACTATTGTGGGGCTTGTTGAGGGGAAGGTGGTATTGGAGAACGTGGCATGTTCATGGAATCCTTCATCCACTTGAAGTCGGAAATTTGGGGGCAATGGTGAGTATAATGACCATGCTCACCGCAAAGGGCAAAAGGGAAATTCATCCAAAGATTGTTATTGTTATTCCTCCCTTGGATTTTGTTGTTATTGTCCCACTGGAGATTTTGGTTACCCTGGTTCTGGTTGCCCCCAAAAGGTTGGTTTTGTTGGGGGTTATTCCCGCCTGGTCCTAGGTTATTAGTGTCTTGGTTTTTTTTTTCTTCTTGGCATTATTCGACTAATGGGTTGGATTTTCCGTATTCAGTTGTTCAAAATTTTGAAATTGTTGAATGGGAGAGGGCTGAAAAAAGTTAATCCCAATGTGTGGTTGTCCTTGTGGAGGGATAGGAAATGGAAAACAAAGATTATTTTGTGGAAATGACCCGTAGGGCGCATAGGAAGGCATAGCGCTTTCACTAGTGCCCATGTTATAACCCAAGGTAGAGGGGGTACCTGAACTTGGTTGAGAGGTCGGGTGCATCATGTGTGTCGGCAAGGGTCCACTTATGGGTGGAGGGGGGGGCATAGGATATGGTTATTGGTAAGGGGGAGGAGGGTAGTAATATAGACCTCCATATATCGATGGATATTAGGGTGTACCATACATTAGTGGTGGTTTTATGTATAGATTATGGTGTGTTGTGGTACCGATTAATCCATCCACCATGTGAGACATCCCAGGTTTGTCCTGGACGAATGGTACGGGTCTCAGGGCATCAGGTAGTACTGTGTATAAGTAACCTAATTGAGCATAAATGAGGTCATAATGTTGAGCCTTACTGATGGATTCCTCTTTAGTTTGGGGGAAGGAGGAGGCGACATATTTGGCAAGGATAAAGACGAGTGATCTGAGAAACCAATCAAGACATTGTTCTTTAGTGTTTTCTGCTTTGCATAAACTATGTCACCAACGCCATTCATGAATGTGGTTGGCGATATGTGTGGCTGAGGTTTGTTTACACTAAGAGACAAGTTCTAGATCATTGTTACGACGAATTGGTAGTTGAAAGAACATTAAAAATGTTTTGGACAAGGATTCAAAAGTCACATGGGACCCTGATTTTTCATCCACATACCATTTGGATGATGGACCTGTGAGTGTGCGCTAAAATAACCTTAAATGGATGGAGCCATCCATGATGTTGTTTGAAGAGAACCATAAGTGGAAGGTCATGACATGGTTGGCAGTATCTTCCCCTAATTTCCCTTTAAACTTGCGAATGTATGAAGGTAGCTTGGTAGGCATATTGGGCCATGTGGGGTTGTGCAATATAGGGTCATTCATGAGCTTACTCAGATCAGGTATGTTGAGGGAGGCCAAATATGGCATGTGGGGTGGCCGTGGAGGATCATTTCCATCCATGGTGTGAGCAGGTTGTGTATCTAACCCTTGAGGGGGGTTTGGTGGGTTTGTACTTCTCCCTTGAGAAGAAGTTTGTCCCTCACCTCCTTGTGAAGGAGAGCTAGTGGATGGTTGGTTTTGGAAATTGGACCCAAGTAGAGTGGAACCAAGAAAATATGATCCCAAAATAGTAGCACTCAAAAGGGTGTGAGAGGGTTGATTGGGTGAGTTGGCAAGACTAGGAACTCCTCCTAGGATAGGAGGGAGTTTTTGCAAGCGTCTGGAACGATGGGGATTTTGTGGGTCCCCTATGATGTCTGGCTAGCAAAGTGAATGTTTGTAAATAGTGATTAGAGAAATAAATGAACAAGAGACTTTGTACAATTTTGGACCTTCACAATATATCTCGCAATCATATGTAATCAAATGAGCATCATACATAAATCAATTGAAAAGAAGCATACATGTGGGTAGGTGGATTTTTTCCACGTGGGAGAACAAAGCAAACAAATGCTCGTGTCCTAAAAAATATGTAACGTCCTTCCTCTCAAATAGCATTGGACCTTCCAATAGCACTCAATAGTGGAGTCTGAAACCACTGAAAGAGGAAGTAGTGAAGGATGAAACAATAAGTTATAATGAGGTGTAGAGGGTGCATATCTCAAAAGAGCTGGCAATATTTCCCAATAGCGACACAAAATCTGATCAGGTGCAATTGCAGCCCACAATTTCCACCTGGGTAGATGTCCTAGTATTTGGCCACTAGGTACCTCGGTCAAAGTGTGGCATTTAGATTTTCGGCCTTAGAAATGGGTCATGGGTTGGATCCCTTCCAAGATTTCGGTGACAAGGGGGGATGCACAGAACAACTGAACCTCGTCCTTTGACCCTTTATGGGTATCTCCCTACCTTATGGTGTTAGGAACAATTGACTTGGAGGATTTTAAAGTTCCCTATTTGTCAACTTCTAATTTTTGAAGATGTGAGAACCAGATAACGGGTTTTTTTTTGGATGCCTACCCCCAAGATCTTACCTAGACTAAAAGCAAAATTCTTTTCACACCTCCTGTGGAGGAAAACTTAGTGATTTTTTAGAAAAAAAATAGATGTGGTTGGTTGAGAGATTGGGGGTGGGAACCAATCTCATTGTAATTAAGTGGGTGTGGATAATTTCTTCAAGAAATAGTGGGACGTTTCAGAATCCCTTTGGAGGAAACTTACTTCAACCTCCACAATTCGAGATGAAATTATGTGAGTGAGGAGTGACTTTGTGTGTGAGAAAGTGAACAAAATGTGTCAAATTTTAATAAGTTAGGTGTCAATTTGTGACATGTGGACTTCCTGTGGTCCTTACAAATATTGATTACCTATATTACTAGATGTCATTGGTACAACCTTGTGGAATTTTAAAGTCCCTAAAGAACTAGCATGTGGATATATGGGTCCTTACCAATCCTTTAAACTCCTTAATGTGATCTATTCTAAGAAATATTTGAAAAACTATCCTAGATTGCAAGCATGTGGGCATGTATGGGCCTGTTACTTTAATCTTTGAACTCCCCTAGTGATGTAAAATAAGAATGTAGCTTCAAAAATATCCTAAATTTGCAACATGTGGGCATGTATGGGCCCTTACAATTTTAAGATGTTTTGAAAAATAAACTAAGAAGAGATCTAGGGGGGCTTTTTCCTATCCTAAAGATTTTAAGGGAGATGAAATGTCCCCTTAATCACTTTTTTGATTCTCAAGATTGCTCTATGGTGTGAGAAAAGAGCATACTCAATGATTAAAGTTTGATTTCTGGTCCCAATGCAAGTGTTTTTATATGTGATAGTAAATAATATCAACTTAACTTTTACAATCAAAAAAAGCCATCCATGTGGCAAATCAAAGAAAAAGAGGAGAAATATGGTTATTTTTAACCCCCTAAGTGCCTATTTTTTGACTAAACCTTCATGTGGGAAGGGAATCTGTAATATACCAAATATAAAAAGTATGCAAAACAAAAACAAAATGCTAGAAATGGCAGAATAACAACAATATAACCAGAATAATCACCACAATAACACTGAAATGATATAAGAATAACAACAGAAATAGAACTTTGATTTTGAGAGAAATTTTCACAGGCCTCTTCGAGGGGGAAACCTCCAGTCGAGCAGAGCTCTATTACAATAATCTCCAAGCTAGGGTTCTCATACCCTCGACTCCTATTTATACTAAATATGTCTATCAAAGAAGCATCTAGAGGAATATCCTTCTAGAAGCGGAAGATTCTATTAGGTCTTTTTACATTTCACTTATTCTATTTTATTGCAAGGCCTTATTAATATTGAACTTTATTACATCCGAATATATTTTTCTACCTATGTGTGGATTAGGACCCTAACATGTCCTCCCCCTTAAAAACAACCTTGTCCTCAAGGCTTGAGATGTGGAAATTGTTGCAGAATGGTAGTTGGTTCCCAAGTGGCATCTGCTGGAGTTGTATATTTCCACTAGATTAACACTTCGTTGATGGTTCTATGATGCAGGCGATGCTCACATTGGTCCAAAAATGCTTGTGGTTGTAGCCAAATTGATCCTTCTTCAGCTAACTCAGGAAGGTTGGTTTGAATTTGGCACTTAGTTCCAATCACCTTCTTTAAGTAGGAAACATGAAAAACAAGATGTAGCTTCGAATGATTGGGCAAAGCTAACTGATGGGCCACCTATCCCACATGCTTGAGAATTGTATAAGGACCATAAAATTTGGGTGCTATCTTCTGACAATGCTCGACCTTGAAGGAATTCTTCTTGTAAGGTTTCAGGCGAAGAAACGCCTGATCCCCTTCTTCAAATTGATGTTTAGAGTGACCTTGATCTTCTTTTTGCTTCATGCGATTCTGTGCCATGACCAAATTCTCTTTGAGGGTATAGAGAATATCCTCTCGAACTGTAAGTGTTTGTTCAACTGCCTAGACCTTCAAGACACCAGGTAAGTATGAGAGAACTGAAGGTGGCTTCTGTCCATATACCACTTCAAAAGGAGTTATGCGTGTAGTTGTATGGTATGAAGTGTTGTACCACCATTTTGCTAGGGGTAACCATTGAGCCCACTGATTTTTATTTTCCGAGGAAAAACACCTCAAATATGTTTCCAAACACTTGTTGAAAACTTTTGTTTGACCATCACTCTAGGGATGATAAGTTGTACTGAGATGCAATTGGGTGCCTTGTAGCTTGAACAGTTCTTGCCAAAAATTGCTTGTGAAAGTGGGGTCGTGATCAGAAACAATAGAGTGTGGCATGCCATGGAGCTTAAAGACCTGATCCATGAAAATTTGAGCCACCATGGATGCTATAAATGGGTGTTGAAGAGTGCAGAAATGAGCATACTTGGAAAGGCGATCAATAAACACCATGATGAATGATTTATTTCCCGATTTGGGTAAGCCTATAATAAAATCCAAAGAGATGTTTTTCCAAATAGGAGGTGTAATCGGGAGTGGTTGTAGTGTGCCCAGATATTTGACTGTTTCTCCCTTGTTGCGTTGACACACATCACATTCAGCGACAAAATTGTGAATGTCCTGTTTCATACCATCCTATAAAAAATAACATTTGACCCGGTCATAGGTTTTGGTGAACCCGGAGTGCCCCACTATCGGTGTAGCATGAAGCTCATAAAGTACCATGGATTTAAGCTGTGATTGTTTACTTAAATCAAATGGCCTTTGTATTGAATCTCATCATGGAGACAAGAGTACCCTAGGGGAGCTGGAGCACTGGACTGCAATTGTTGGATTAGCTGCAAATGTTTGGGATCTTGTAGCCATTCCTGGAGAACAGCTTGGAGCCAATTTGGTACAATGAAGGAAAGAAAAAAAATGAATCCTTCATCTTCATATTTGCGGGAAAGTGCATCCGCAACCACATTTTCTTTTCCATTCTTGTAAATGATCTCATAATCATAGCCAAATAGCTTAGTTACCCATTTTTGTTGCTCCAGAGAGGAAATGCGTTGTTCCAAAAAATACTTGACGCTTTGATGGTCTATATTAATTTGGAAGCATTGCCCCAATAGATAAGGGTGACACAAATCAACGACATGCAAAATAGCCAACATTTTATTTTCATAGATAGATTTTCCTAGCTTTCTTTTAGATAGTTGCTTGCTGGTAAATGCCAAAGGCCAACCCTCTTGCATAAGGACATCACCAATTCCTTTCCCTAAAGCATCACATTCCAAGACAAAGGTATTTGTGAAATCAGGAAGGGCCAAGACTGGAGTGGTGCACATGGCCATATTCAAGTTTTGAAAAGCTTGAGCAACAGCTGGAGTCCAAGTGAAAGAGTTCTTTTTTAGGAGAGTAGTGAGAGGTGATGCAATCTTTCTGTAATTCTTAACAAACTTGCGATAATAACCTGTTAAGCCCAGAAATCCACGCAATCTTTTCAGAGTCTTTGGGTGAGGTCAGTCTTACATAGCTTCAATATTTTTAGGATCCACCCTGACGTCATCCTTGCCAACCAGATTACCCAAGTAATCTACTTCTAAGGCGCCAAAAGCACATTTAGATTGTTTTAGGAAAAGTTGGTGCTGGAGAGTAGATGGAGAAATTGATCTGTTATCACTCCAAGAAACTCCTTAGGGTTGTAGACTAAGGATGCTTGGTAACTTAAAAATAATGTGTAGGTATGCTTGGAACAATGGGATTACTTCAATAATTAATGTGACAGACAACTCATCATACATTCAAATGAAACAGTGCTTTCAGAAAACAATGATCAGATCAAGTAATTTCAAAGGAGAGGATGAAGAACACTAATCTTGATTGCCAAATACAGCTGGGTGTAGGGCTTAATACAAGATAGAAAGAAAATCCTTCACTTCAAATCTATGAGCTCAATAAAGAGATAACAGTTTTTATAAGCTAAGATAAAATGAAATAAAGTATAGAAAAGGAAGCATGGATATTTCTGATATTGAAAACAAAAGGAGACTGCAATTTTATTATACCATAAGAGTCTATACAGTAGCACAAAAATGTATCCCAGTTTGGACCCCCCCCCTTCCTTTGTCTTCTTTCAGTAGCTTTATAGCTTTACAATGTAATGATCAGATCCTAAAACTATGGATCTATCTTTCTAAAAACAGTAAACAGAAACTGTATATACAGAGTAGTAGGAAAAGGTCCTTAGAATAAGGAAAATCCCTGTATTCTAGTCTTCAAAATGTGTTGAACAGTTGATGATGTGGAGATCAGCCTTCCAAGGCTCTTTGACTTGTTATCCTAAAGATAGAAAGCAAGTTGGATGATGTGTCATTTGATCCCTATTATTTTTCCCTTGAAAACGACCAAATCTAGTCAAAAAATTCCCTTTTGACTTTCATCTCCAAGAATGGCCTTCAGATTTTGATTTGATAATTCATAACCAGCTTATTGAAGAAGATTTCATACCAATCCAACTCGAAAATCTCGAATCTGAGCAAGAATTCGGTTTTTCTAGCTGTGACAGGCTTTCACCAGCTAATTTACCTGAAAATCCACTCCTTAGCTGGTGAAAGGCGGAGCTTTCACCACCTAACTAGCAAAATTCAAGACAGGTTAGCTGGTGAAAGCGCAGATTTTTTTAAAATCAAATTTCTCAGTCATGGAGAGTCCGTTTTGCATGCTTGAATAGTCGATCGACATCTAAAAATCCTAAGATTTCCAATGGTGATTTCAAATCTGCATTTGGAGCTAGGGAAGCTAGTCAAATTTCCCCTACAATATTAGGAATCATTCTTTAAAAAATGCCAGTACATTTTTTATCGCTAACATCTGGCTCCAACTGGGATGGAGACCTCCCTATGAGGTCTCCAAGAACCTGGTAGTCCCTGTGCCTTTAGTATTGGGCATGGAGTCATTCATCCTTTACAATTTATCATCTGGCTATTTTCTAAAATTTGTTGTTGTAAAATGGAATGACCTTTAGTAACAGCTGCAACTATTGAACTGAAAATGTCATCTGCTAAGACCATATCAGATGCCTCCTTTGCGACCTCTTTAGTCTGAGGACCTTCCACGAACCTTGATGCTAATTTTTTTTTTATTTGGTGAAGAAAAACTTCGATCTGGGCAAAAATACACCTTCGCTGGCCAGTCTTGGGTTTCACTAGCAATTTCGCCTTAAGATTTGCTAGTTAGTTGGTGAAAGATTTGCCTTTCATCAGCTAACTAGTTATAATTCTTCCTTTTGCGCTGGTGAAAGTTTTGTTTTATCTTTGAGAAGAAAATAATGCAGAGCAGCAATGATCCTGCATAGAGTGTTAGATTCTTCAGCAACTGCTCAATAAAGTGTTGTCGACACTTGATGTTTGAACCTCAGGTGACCTGCAATGCTTGATTCAAGAATTGTTGTGCTAAGCAAGCGAGGAAAAAACAAATTAGAGATATCGAAATGATTAAAGCAATGACACCATAGTTGCAAAGCATACAAAAGGAAATACAAATGCACAACTGTTGTTATCTATGGCAGGAATTTGATAGAAGCGCAAGAAGGATCTTCTTGCTAGGGCTTATAGGAATTTCTTGATCAACTTCTTTGATCATTTCCTCAAGCTCAACAATACCAAATTCCTGGCAGATTTGATGAAGCTCATCCAGATTAATTTGCCTGCTTCCGTTGTTTTTATATCACTAAAGTGCATAATAGAAGACTTGGCACCATCACTGCTTTTACTCATGAGAGCCTTCGATTCACCTTTTGTTGGTGATGATGATGTTGTTGTGGATACTGTACGAAAACAAGCACCCATGCATGACCATCCTGAAAGTCCAAGAGATGGCCTGGTGAAAACAACAACTTGTGACATAGTTTGTGCTTGTCTCATAACAACCTGAGTGTTGTTTGAAATTGGACACCAGATTGCACTAGCCCTTGCAACTCTAACTGCCATCTCAAAACCCTGCACCATGTTTTTCCTCACCAGCACTTTGATTAGTCAAAAATATAGAGCATATAAATGCAATTACACCTCTTTGACAACCATGAACCTCAGAACTTCCTCCAGTACTGTGAGGTAATGTGACACTTGAAAAAACAAAATGTACTCTGTTTCCAGTATCTTTCTCCAACAAACGAATCCAAATATCGATCATTCAACGCTTCGTCCCGATCTTTTCTGAAATGAGGTAACACGATCCACATATTTATGCATGTTTTCTTCTATAACACGAACATTTCTTCCACCAGGAATAACTCATGGTCGGTGCTTCCACAAGTTCTGCATAAGCAAAACTATATATATCTAACTTCTCAGTATGTATTTCTTTTTTGAGTACTTCTGGTGCCATGTAGATAAGTGTTCCAACCATGTTCTTTTTATGGAAACCCCCAGTTGGTTTCGCAGATGACTTCTAATTTTGTACAGTTGTCTTCTCAAGATCTTTTCCATAGACTGCCAATCCAAAGTCTGCAAGGTGTGCTTCCAATCCAAAGTCTGCAAGGTGTTCTTCCAATTTGTTGTCAAGAAGAATATTTGCAGGTTTGACATCCCTATGGACAATTCCAAGCTTATGAAGGTACTGCAAAGCCCTGGCTAGTTGTATTGTTATTGCTAATATTTGTTCCATGGATGGATTCCATTCCTTAATATGCAAAGCTTGAGCCAAGTTACCATTCTCATAGAAGGGGAAGAAAAACATGTAATTTGGGGGTCTTGCATGCGTTGCCACCAATTTTGCTATGCTAGGATGATCCAACTTGCGTAAAATTTGCAATTCTTTATGAAAACAATCAAGATCTTCTGCAGTAGATACAATGGGCTTCTTTGCTGCCACTTTGTCTCCTTCCAACAATGCCTTATAAACAATGATTTCAGAGCCTCTGGTGATCTGGGAAAGTAATTTCAAAGAAGAATTGGGAACAGAGAGGCGAATGATGTCAATGCTGTAGCATCTCCGCACGCATGTATTCGATGGAATTGCATCTGCTTCCGGCATCTTTACAGAGCACTCGCTAATCACGATGTGTTGAATACCATTTGAATTGCAATCCCTCCTTCATATGACTTTCGATTTCATCTTGTGACTTGAGCTCGGGCCTGAGAAATGATAAATATGCAACTCTTCACACGATTTGCAGCTTCACACCTCCACCAGAACATATCTAGCACATAGGCTTATTGCCAACTTACCTCACAGATCTAGTGGACAAAACCTGCCTCAGCATCTCCTGGACATAACTTGCCTCAGGGATCCCTCTAGCTCATATTAAATCCATGCTCTTGTCTTTCTAGATTGCCGACGACCTTACCCTACATTGGAAAACAACTAAACCAGTAGTGGAAAACAAACCTCTAGAAATTATCCTCAGATGCCATATTTATTGTGAATGGATAGCACCTGAAAATAAAAACCATCTCGAACAGGTACAACAGTGTAACAAGAAAGATTAGAGGAAGTTCGGATCTCACTCCGCCTCCAGATCTTCCACGAGCGATGACTCTTTGTTGTTTGGCGGCCCCACAATCTTCCACGGATCAGAACATGATCCTTCTCCATGGCCTCACTCCTTTTGCTTCAGATCTACTCCAGGATTTATAGGAACGAAAATGACCTACGTGGTTCCACCTCAGATCCTCCTTATACGAGCTCATCCCTGGTTCAGTAGTCCGCACGCAACCTGTAGATCTATAATGTGCACACGCAAGGCACTTTGCAATCGGCCTGCATTTATGTCTGCACATGCAAATTACAACTATCATCCAAGAATCAACAATATCCTATAGTATACCACTTTGTATCTTGTCTTGTTGTACAGATAGAAAAACATATGTATTTACATGTAAAAGTGTTGCAGGATTCCAACAAATCAATAGGTAAAGTTCACACAACTTTTGGTATTTCTTGCTCCTTATATAATGCTACACAAGAAAGTAATGCAATAGCTTGATCTTATGCTTCTGTGCTTTCCTCATTACAAAACATATTCAACACCCGTGCACTGAGATTATGTCTTTCAACTTTGACAATAATCTATCCATAGACGTGCCTGCAAATCTAGAATATCTACCTTTGACTATTTACACGATCCCTTAAAATTATGTTTCTGAAAACTCTGTTTTATCCCTTTCACCAACTTATTCACTCGTGAAGATTACTGTTAGCTGGGCTTATTTCAGGTGTTAAGATCCGGCCTTTAAGCTGAAAAACTCTGCAACCTTGATCTCTGCAAAATTGTAACTTGCATGTAATTTGCCTGTAACCTGATCTTTGTACACCTTCAAACGTGCCTTTATTCACACAAGCTCACTGTTATTTCTACTGAAAATTAGAAGAAAGAAATGCTCGAGAAAGAGCTTATTTATTGAACTACCCTACTTCAACCAACTGCTGCCTCAAGATTAGGTAAAATCATGCTTCCAATGAAGCCATCCGAGTATCCGAATAACTGGTAAAACTTCTGATCTGAAGATGAATGTAGGAAACCATGGAATACTAACATATAATTCGAAAGTGCAGCATAACCAACCTTTGTTTGACAAGAGAAATTTGACATTTATGCTGCTTGAATACTACAGATAATCAACAAAAGGATCAATGACACTGTAAGAAAACACTTCTTCCTGTTGCTTCGGCTGAACATCAGAAGATCTCTGCATACCCTTCTTTCGAGAATAGTTGCCACCCTCAACTACGTGTAAATATGAACAGGGCTGTAAACTAACTTCATTGTTGATGATGAATTGTTTGTTGTTGTCTGCAGATCTATGTTCAAGTACGGTGCATGCAAACCGGTTGATTTCTGTAGATGACTTTTCAATGTCAGTTGCAGGAGTTTCAATATCTACTAAGGGAGTTTCCAGATGACAGTATTGTTCTTCATCAAAGACAAGTGAGTCCAACACTCCTTTGTTTTGCATAGGAAAATGAATAATCTCCTGATATTCCTCTTTTCTTTCAAGTGCAAATACACCATGAGAAACCTTTTTAAAAATTTGAGAAAAATGCTCTTCTATAACTGATCCTTCATGCAAATCAAAGGCAACAAGTGTGACAGAGACATCTTTGCAATTCTCATAATAATCATTTTGAAAAATAGAAGAAAGGACTACTTCCTGTTGAACTTGCTTCTCGAATTCACCACAACAATCTTCAAAGAGACTTTCAGCTAGAAATTCATCTTTACAAAACAAATGGAAAGCATAATGAAAACTTGTTAATGAGTGAATGCTTGAAGCTAGAAGATACCTGCACCAATCAAGGGCTATTCCCTCTAATGAATACTTGAAAAATTTAATCTTAACATCTTCATGTATGATCTGGAGCCGATGAATAAACTCATGAAAATCCAACAAGTGTTCAGCTGGCACTTCCCATTCTTCTCCTCGAAATCTGGGAAGGCTGCGTTCCCATTCATCTCTACTAGGTACTGGATGAGGGTAACCATAAATACTTGAGAAATTGCAGAACACATACCTCTTTGCTAAGATCTGATTCATTTATATACCAGTGGAGTCGCTAACAGATCCGTCCTTCATGGAGTTGCCACTGAATTCGTCCTTCATGGAGTCGCCAGATAGATGATTACAACCAATGTAATGTCTAATCCTTGTCTATCATCAAGGAGTAGATCTAATGTCGTCCCCAGGGAAGCTGAGCTTCAATCTCCTCTCCCCGGCAACGGTGCCAATTTGTTATCACTCCAAGAAAATCCTTAGGGTTGTAGACTAAGGATGCTTGGTAACATAAAAATAATGTGTAGGTATGCTTGGAACAATGGGATTATTTCAATAATTAATGTGACAAACAACTCATCATACATTCAAATGAAACAGTGCTTTCAGAAAACAATCATTAGATCAAGTAATTTCAAAGGAGAGGATGAAGAACACTAATCTTGACTGCCAAATATAGCTGGGTGTAGGGATTAATACAAGATAGAAAGAAAATCCTTCACTTCAAATCTATGAGCTCAATAAAGAGATAACAGTCTTTATAAGCTAAGATAAACTGAAATAAAGTACAGAAAAGGAAGCATAGATATTTCTGATATTGAAAATGAAAGGAGACTGCAATTTTATTATACCATAAGAGTCTATATAGTAGCACAAAATGTATCCCAGTTTGGACCCCCCCCCCTTTCCTTTGTCTTCTTTCAGTAGCTTTATAGATTTACAATGTAATGATCAGATCCTAAAACTGTGGATCTATCTTTCTAAAAATAGTAAACAGAAACTGTATATACAGAGTAGTAGGAAAAGGTCCTTAGAATAAGGAAAATCCCTGTATTCTAGTCTTCAAAATGTGTTGAACAGTTGATGATGTGGAGATCAGCCTTCCAAGGCTCTTTGACTTGTTATCCTAAAGATAGAAATCGAGTTGGATGATGTGTCATTTGATCCCTATTATTTTTCCCTTGAAAACAACCAAATCTAGTCAAAAAATTCCCTTTTGACTTTCATCTCCAAGAATGGCCTTCAGATTTTGATTTGATAATTCATAACCATCTTATTGAAGAAGATTTGATACCAATCCAACTCGAAAATATCGAATCTGAGCAAGAATTCAGGTTTTCTGGTCGTGACAGGCTTTCACCAGCTAATTTACCCGAAAATCCACTCCTTAGCTGGTGAAAGGCGGAGCTTTCACCAGCTAACTAGCAAAATTCAACACGGGTTAGCTGGTGAAAGCGCAGATTTTTTTAAAATCAAATCTCTCAGTCATGGAGAGTTTGTTTTTCATGCTTAAATAGTCAATCGACATCGTCAAATCCTAAGCTTTCCAATGGTGCTTTCAAATCTGCATTTGGAGCTCAGGAAGCTAGTCAAATTTCCCCTACAAGATCAGGCATCATTCTTTAAAAAATGCCAGTACATTTTTTATCGCTAACACGATCCACATGAGCAAGATGTTATGTCCAGATATTTCTATAGATGAGGATATCATCAAATAAAACTAAGACAAAATTATGGATAAAAGGATAGAAGACATTATTCATGAGGATTTGGAAGGTGGAGGGGGCATTACAGAAGCCAAAGGGCATGACCAAAAACTCATAGTGGCCCTCATGAGTTCTAAAGGCAGTATTGGGAATGTCTACCACTTTCATACATATCTGGTGGTAGCCCGAACGAAGATTAAGTTTAGTAAATAATTGGATGCCACTCAGTTCATCCAGGAGGTCATCAATGACAGGAATGGGAAATTTGCCTTTAATGGAAAGTTTGTTGAGGGCATGAAAGTTAGGAAACATTCTCCAAGAACCTTCTTTATTCAGGACCATGACCATAGGAGAAGAGTAGGGGCTCGTAATAGGGCGGATAACGCCTGCATTAAGGAGTTCCTAGACCATTTTCTCAATTTCATTTTTGGGGGAAAAGGGGTGACGATATAGATGGATATTGGGAGGAATGCCTTCGGGTACAAGGGGAATGGAATGATCATAAACACCAAATGAAGGAGGGAGTCCCCAGGGAGTGGACAAGACCACTTGATTTTTATAAAGGATGGCTTGGAGGTCTTGCAGAACCGAGGGTGTTTCTTTTACTTGGATGGAATGGAGTTGATAAATAACACCAGAATAACCCTTTTTGAGCAGCTTTTCCATGCGATGAGAACTAACGATCTCAGGTGAACCAACGGTGATGCCTTGAAACTTATATTGGTGGCCCTCCTGATCAAATTGCATGGTTAATTCCTTAAAATCCATGAGAATGGGACCCAAAGTCCTTAGCCAGTCTGCACCCAAAAGAATGTCACACTCGCCCATGTCGATAGCAAACATATGAGATTTCAGGTGGTAGTCACCAATTTGGAGACACACATTTTCACAACGTCCTCCACATTTCATGAAGCCACCATTGGAAATCATAATTTGGAAATTATTGATGGCATGGATGTAGCAATGAGTTTCTTGGGCAATGCAGTGATGAATAAAATTATGGGTGCTTCCACTATCAACCAGAATGATGATCTTCTGATGCTTGATGTAACCGATTAGCTTGAGGGTTTGGGGAGTGGAGAAGCCAGTGAGAGCATTAAGGGAAATGACCAGTTCTACTTCAGGAGGGTCTGAGGGAGGGGTTATGTCAGGGGTTTCAGGTGACTCAGACACAAGGGAAGTTTCAATATCATCTTCCGAAATATCCTCAGAGATGGAAATAAAAAAAATTTGTTCCTTACACTTGTGGCTCGAGAAATATTTGTCATCACAATTATAACAAAGGCCTTTGAGTTGGCATTCATCCATTTCATCCCTGGTCAATTTTTGGATCTTTAGTGGAGTGGAAGGAGTAGTGGGATTTACTGGTTTAGGGCAAGGGATAAAGGAGGGTTTCCCATTTTGAGAAGATACAACCTGTTGTGCTTATTTATCTCTTTTAGTATCCTCCACCCAACTCTGAGGCTGAGCCATGAGGACATGGGCCCGAATCTCATCCTTGAGGCCACTGATAAAAATTCTCGGAAAAAGGCATCAGACATGCCCTCTGTCCAAAAATCCAAGCGCTCAAAGGAAGCTATAAAGTCTTCCACTATTCCTGATTGTTTCAACTTTGTCAAACAGCCCAAATGGTTGGTGTCAGTGTCAAAGCATTCATAAATCTCTACCACAAAGTGTGTCCAAGTAATATACCCTTGATGAGAAGTTTTTCTCCATTGCCAACGTTCTTGATCTAGATGGAGAACACCATATCGGAGTTTGGCCAAGTCATTTGTAATGCCGTATAAACAGAAATAGTGTTACATTTGGGTTACCCAACTAGTGGGGTTTGAGCCATCAAATTTGGTCACATCCACCTACGGAAGGCATAGGTCACGTTGAAAATGATGGTTTTGAAATTTATGGGAATGAGAGGAATGGTCACCTTCAGTATGTGGAGGTGAGGAAGAGGAAGGGTTATTTGTAGGGATATGCAGTTTGGTGCAGAGTGTCGAAAAGACAGATTCAAGCTGGGTGGTAAGGTCTTGTTTGATTTCCTCCATTGAGGATTGCATGGTTGTATTGATAGCAACAACATTGGCACTGAGTTGTTTCACTTCTTGTTGGGTCTCGATGAGACTAGATTGCAAGGTGTTGAAGCAAACTTCCAAGTCTTGGCTATGGGTATGGGCCATGAGGATGGGAGAACTGAAAAGGGGCGAGCGGGGTCAAAAAGTTTTCCAAAAAATGATATGGATGAATTTGATAAGCGCGAAGAGATGAATCCAATGGAATAGGTCTCAAATAATGGTGAAAAATACTCTGGTCTGAAGAATACTGCAGAGAGGAAATGCCCAAATGCTTAACTAGAAATAAATGTGTATTTACTTGGCAACCCAAACACAGTTGAGCGGAAATAGATCTTGTCTGTTTTAATTTTTTTATGTTTCTATCCCCAAGGGTTAGGTATTCAAGGGTTCTACAGACAAGGGTTTTCCCTATGCTATAGCTCTCTGATATACGTGCGGGTTCCAATAGTAGTACTCGTCCCAATATCTCAGGGCACTAACTAAGGAGGATAGACTGGACCCTTAGCCGTACTACCTGACTACCTAGGTACTAGAGAGTATCTTCCCGAGTGTTGTTCTAAAGAGGGCTTCAGGAAATCTAGGCTGATTAGTTTATCTAAAGAGGGATTTAGGAAATCTAGGCTGATCCGTACATAGGTGTTGTCTGATGTGCTACCACTCGAAGGGGTACCAACAAGGGTTACAAGGGTGGCCAACAGATGTGCACTTAAGAACCACTTGTATTTCCTGCATGTATGAATCCCTCAACCATAGGTTTATGCGCATAACGACATATCTTTGTGGCTTAAAGATGCTAGAATACGTCTCTACCCTGAAACAAATTTACCCACAATTTCTACCAATGAAAGTGCTCTGATACCACTTGTAATATACCAGATATAAAAAGTATGCAGAATAGAAATAAAATGCTAGAAATGGCAGAATAAAAACAATATAACCAGAATAATCACCACATTAACACTGAAATGATATAAGAATAACAACAGAAATAGCACTTTGATTTTGAGAGCAATGTTCACGGGCCTTTTCAAGGGGGCAACCTCCAGTTGATAAAAGCTCTATTACAATAATCTCCAAGCTAGGGTTCTCATACCCTCGAATCCTATTTATACTAAATATGTCTATCAAAAGAAGCATCTAGAGGAAGATCCTTCTAGAAGCGGACACTTCTATTAGGTCTTCTTACATTTGACTTATTCTATTTTATTGCAAGGCCTTATTAATATTGACCTTTATTACATTCAAAAATACTGTTCTACCTATGTGCGGGTGAGGACCCTAACAGAATCTAAGTATGGTGAATTTACAAATTGCATAAAAGAAAGATTTTTGAAGGCTAGGGGCCTTCAAAATATCACAAAAACGCTTACAATGTTGGGATTATGGACAGATGTGTGGGTTACATTTTAGACAGACGCACAGTGGGCACAAAATGCGCAGAGAAATGAAGACCTTTTGGCGCACTGTGCGTAGAGAAACGAAGTGTTGTATCTAGCATTAAAATGTCGCATTGTGTCACTTTTTGAGTGGCTAGGTCGGGGATCAACGATGCATGGTGAACGTTTCATTGGAAACCTCCTGTTTAGAACCTCTGACGTCGATTGGTTTTGTCATATGGAGCTGACGTGGAAAAACTAACTCGGGGTGCGAATCGAGCCTCGGGAAGTTCTAACGACTCAAGGGAAAACTCGATCATATGTTTAACCACTTTGGCAATGACACGTGATAGGTGGGGGAAGATGGTTTGATCGTGTATCCCAATCGGAGTTGGGGTTTTTCAACAAGATGTGTGTGTCAAAAAAAACCTAGGACTGTTGATGCCAAAAAATATCGAGGTCGGTGGTTGGAGGGGGGAATAAACCTGTCACGCCCTTTCTATGGACTTACCTTCTCAAAAAGCTCGTCGATGCTGAGAGTTTTGGGGATCGACTATTGGTGATTCTTTTCTTCCTTCATAAGTGCTTACTACTTCATCATTTTTCTGATGGTGAAGGGATCGTTTATCGACGATATCCTTAGTGAATCTTGTTGCGAAAGAAAACTCCCATCTGTCGATGCCGATGAAGATCGACACTCGACCACCTTGGTTTTCTTGAGCGATTTCCTTTCATGCTTAATCCTTTACGATGTCGAATTTCTTAAGCCCGTCAGGGAAAATCTTTGGGTTGTTGATTCTTTTAATTAAAATTTAGTCTTTTTAATTCAATCAAAGGAAACATTTGATTCATACTGAAGTAGAATCAGACAGTGCAAAAGATCAAGTGGTACCCACAAAGAAAAAATTGACATAGGATTTTTTAGGGTGTGTTGAGTGCTCAACAAGATGGTAGATTATTATTTTATAAACATAATATAGTTCTTGAGCATAGGAGTATCCCCATATGATTTTACATTTGCATAGAAGAAGTAGTTAGTAGTAAAGGCATCAAATTACAAAATTATAGCAAACAATTTGTGCAAGTTAGGAATAGATGGTATTTTGTGACGATGTGTATTAGAGAATGAAATATCCATGATACTATCAGAGGCACCTGAAGGAGTTGTGGGAGGCCATTATGCAGGAAAAACAACTGCTTAGAAATTTTTTCATATAGGACTATGGCGGCCCACCCTTCATAAGGATGTGAAGGAGTTATGTTAGACCTGTTATGTCTATCATCGAATTGGGAAGCCATCCAGAAGAGATGAAATTTCATTAGTACCACAAGTCACATTGCAAGTGTTTGATAAATGGGAAGTGGATTTTATTGAACCGATCAATCCACCAATGAAGAGGTCAAGAGCCAGATACATCATTAATACGATAGAATACTTGACCACATGAGCTAAAGAATAGCCTATTAAAGGTTGTAGCATGGAGACTGTTGCATTGTTTCCATTTGAGAATGTTGTTACAAGGTTTCGATGTTCGTGAATTCTGATGAGTGATCAAGGTACACATTTTCTGAATATGATGATTGCAACTTTGAAAGAGGAGTTTTATATTCATCATTAGAATATCACACCATATCATCCTCATTAAAATGGAATAGTAGAATCATTCAATAATATTCTATAACATGCACTGATGAAGGTATGCAATGTAATCTGAGACGACTAGGACTTGAGGATTCCAGCAGTGATATGAGCATATAGGACAACATGCAATAAGTTGACAAGACAAACACCATTTAGATTAGTGTATGGCTAGGAAGAAGTCATTCATATGGATTTCATCGTCTCGAGTCTATGCATTGCAACGTTAACCGATATTACAGATTCAAGTCCAGTAGAGAGAAGATTGTTAGAGTTAGTATCATTGGAAGAACATAGATTTGTCGCAATATTTCATCAACAAGTTCAGAAACGACGATAAAAAGCATGGAACTATAGACATATAAAACATAAGAAGTTCAAGATGGGAGACTTAGTTCTTCTTTATGATATTAATCTTTTTCAACACCCAAGAAAGTTTCAAATGGATTGGTTGGGTCCATATGTGACAAGGTATGTGATGGAGGCGGGTGTTGTTCAATTGGAGAAATTGAATGGGGAGCCCGTGGAAGGACTGGTGAATGGAAGTCAACTGAAAATGTATATGGATAGTCGGGCCTTCGTGCACTAGATTGACTATGGAGAAGGTGTACCATAGTAATTTTATTATAGTGTATTATAAACACTTGAAAAGAGAAAAATAAAAGAAGAAAAGTAATAAAAGATTTTGAGGAAAGAGACAAAAGGTTGAAGTTATGAATAAAGTATTGATTCAAATAGTTAAAATAGTAAAGCGTTAAACCAAAAAAAGTTGTATAAAGGTAGAAAGAGGAAGGAATTGGGCATAGGAAGGTGGATTGAATTGGGACAAAGATCTGTGTAGAGGGAGGGAAAATAATTAGAGAACATGCATGCTAGGACATTTATTAAAGAGAAAACATGACAGTGAGGTAATGGAGATGCGTAGTCATAAATGAAAAAGGGAAAGAGGATTTTGAAATGTTGGAAAATATAGCGTATGATACAATGAAGGATACCAATTTAATGAAGAGTTAGGGAAATAATTGAATATAAATGAAAGTGGATTAGACTACAAATTTAGGCGCGAAGCAGAATGGAAACAACTGGAGAGAGACTATAAAAGTAGATGAGGGGTCAACAGGAAAAGGTTGTTGTTGTTTGATAATTCATAGAGACAGAAATATTCGATCAAGTTGACAGAGCCAAGCAAGTATCACGACGTTTGTATCATGCATGCCCATCAAACCTTATCACACGTATCCTACACGCAGGGATTTTCCATGAGGAACCTGTAACTCGACTCAAAACATCTCTTCGCCATGAATTCACTATCCTCCAGCATTATTCCTTCTTTTGCCTGAATCGTTATAAATATCGTATGCTCAACACTCTTTTCAGTCGTAGAACCAGGCCCGCACTATGTTTGCAATTTTCCTTGCCAATCTAGTTGTTTAAGATTCCCGCCCCCCCCCTTTTGTGCACCTGTTGGATATACTACGCATGGAATATACACTGGTCGCTCCATGGAAACCTCTCAAAGCATAAGGAAAGGCACACGGAGCAGTAGAATTGCAATATCCAAGCCCCAAAATGACTGGGAGTCGTTCTCACCCGCAACAGGCATTCCCAAGGATGTGAAAGTAGTTAGTCCTTTACTCATAGAGAAGACCATATCAAACCGCACAGAACCTGAAATAAAGGGTTTTTCATAGGAAGGGAAGACGATAGAAGCCCCATATCCTCAACAACAAATGCCTAATTAGAGGAGGGGTAGGCCGAGGAAGAAAAAGGAAGTTGTGGAAGCTCAATTTCCAGAAAAAGTCTCTTGCCAGATCGAAGGCTGAAGAAATACTCATGCGTGCCATCTGGATAGAGCTTGTTGGAGGATCAATCCATGAAGACAGGAGCAAAACAAGGAAAGAAGATATCATAGGAGCGAATGATCAAGAGCCATCTCAGCAATTGAAGCAGGAAAATCTAGCCATCATTGAACTCTATTAGGAAAACATGTAGTTGAGACAACAGCTAGCGACAAAGATCATGGAAGCGTCAACAGCACAGGGTCATGAGGGAAACATGGCACGGCTAAAAAGAAAACTCAGAGAGGTGCAAGACACCATTGTACAGCTACGAGAAGCACATATACTGATGGAAGAAAGGAATACAAAGTATTCTAGAGAATACGAAGCGTCAGGAAGGAGGATCATGTGGCTCTCACCAGTGCACAAAATAAACGAGCCTAGTTGATGCTCGTCTCTACATCTGCAAACACAAGATGAATCTTGGTAGTTTTGAAGGACACGTTTCCCCAAAGTGATCTACCTTTTTGATAACACCTGCGACAATCAAAGAGTCACTCGCCACACACATTTTCTAGCAAATGAGTGCAACAAAAATCAAAGTTGTTATAACAGATAGAAAGTTCCTGACATACACATGTTGTCTCAAACACCTGATCAAAGGGATACACTGACACATATTTTTTTTATATTGAGACCTGACCGATGATAAGATCCTCATGGCGTATTTGTAGATGGTAATGGGTAAATAGACGTGCTTATTTTCTATTTTTGGGCAACGCCTTGTGAAGAGTCTCCAACACATGCTACTTAGTTTTCCTAGTTTTAGGGTTATAAGTTAGAAAGAAGGGTATCCCAAGAAGCACCCTCGTTTATATATTTCATATTTTCGATGTAAGCCAGGTTGGTTGGAAAATTTGGTAGATGATAACTATTTTATGTAATTTGCGTTTTTTGACTGAAATTTAATGCAAAGGTCCTATAGCTTGATGAAAAGATTCTAGTTGTAGCAATTGGATGTATTGTGCCTCTTCCTTTGCGTATGTACTTCCTTTAATCTTTATTCATATCTTTTTCTGTCTATTTCAGAACGAGTTTTGAACCTGTGGATTCGCTTCACAACACCTCTTGTTTGCACCACTTAGACAAAATGTTTTCCTCTAAAAATCTAACTTTGAATTCTCCTGCAGCGGTGCTCCAGGTCACTTCCTGTTTTTTTCTCCTACCACACTTTACGATTTTACACTGAAGATTTTTTCTTGCCTAGCCTTATCCTCTCAAGTTTAGTCACCAAGTATTTTGTTTCTGTCATTTCCTCAGATCGAATCTGTTAGCTCCCAAAATGAACCCGTCCCTATGGTCGCATTTTGTGGTGGATAGCATGGCTATTGGTAGTTTTCTCAAATTGGTTTTGAGTTTTTTCTGATTGCAAAACTTAGGTTTTGATTTTTGTCTTAGAAATAAGACGTCCCATAAAGGTCTTCTCTTTAAAATTTTCATAAAATACTTTCAACAGCTAACATGTGTTTAAAAGATGAGTGTTAGTTGGTGAAAGTGGTGAATTTCAACAGCTAAGGAGCATCTCTCATAGGTCCGTGCACTGGTGAAAGTGTCAATTTTCAAACATCCAAAGAAACATTGTCGCGGGTTGTGCGTTGGTGAAAGTGATGACTTTCAATAGCTAAGGGGCATTTTCCACAGGGTTGTGCGCTGGTGAAAGTGATGACTTTCAACAGCTAAGGGGTGTTTTCCACAGGATTGTGCGCTGGTGAAAGTGGTAAGTTTCAACAGTTAAGGGGCATTTTCCACGGGCCGTTGGCTGGAGAAAGCAAGAATCACGTGCGTTTATCCACGTTTCAAATATCAAATGATGATGTGATCAAATCACGTCATGCAATCAAGAAAGACGCGCTGGTGAAAGTGGATAATCATGAAAACTCGAGTTCCACCTCCCAGTCGGATTACAAATCGGATCCGGTTCAGAAACTCATGCTCCACAATCATGGTGTCGGGGATGGCCATTTAAAATCCATTAGTGCAGGTACAGAAGTTGTACTACCGGGATGACAACATCAATCAGCTCATTGCTTCCCTATCACGCATCACTCACGAATGTTTGTTAAGCTTCTAATGTTAAAAAACAGAGCCGATTCCCGAGTGCTTTTAATAGCGCAAGACCTCGGCCCGAATATCAGTTTCCTGTGTTGTGTGTGCATAATCGTTTGGGGTTTTGAATTTCAAATGGCAAGAAGACACAGTGGATTTTTGTTAAGAAAAAAATCGGACTGTCTGTCTTTCCTGTTAGCGATAAACAATGCACTGACATTTTTGAAAGAATGATGCTTAAAATTGCAGGGAACTTTTCAATCCTTTCCTGATCTCCAAATGAATATTTGAAAACACCATTGGAAATTTTAGGATTTCTAGATGTCAATCGACTATTCAGGCATGAAAAACGGATTCTCTATGACTGAGAAAATTGATTTTGAAAAAATCTGCACTTTCACCAGTGCAGAAGGCAGAATTATAACTAGTTAGTTGTTGAAAGTTGTGCCTTTCAAAAGCTAAGGAGCGGATTTTCAGGTAAATTAGCTGTTGAAAGCCTGTCACGGCCAGAATAGCCAAATTTTCATCCAGATCAGGATTTTTTGGATTTGAATGGTTTGAAACCTTCTTCAATAAGCTGGTTATGAATTATCAAATCAAAATCTAAAGGCCATTCTTGGAGATGAAAGTCAAAAGGAAATTTTTTGACTAGATTTGGTCATTTTCAGGGGCAAAATGATAGGGATCAAGTGACACATCACCCAATTCGAATTTTATCTTTGGAGGACCAAATCAAACAACCTTGGGAGGCTAAAACTGCACTTCATCAGCAATCTACTATTTTTAGAAATCATTAAATAGGACCTTTCCTATTTTGTTTTGATCTTCCATTCTAGATCCATTTTTATAGGATCTCATCCTACACTTGTTGTATCTATTTTGATTTGACTATTTTTAGTAAATCTGATCCATCTTTCAAGGATCTAGATTTCATCTTGTAAGGCTATAAAGGCAAAGACATTTGGAGCACTTAGGGGGTTCAAACTGCGAGATATTTTGATGCTACTGTATAGACTCTTTTTACAGAAATAAAGTTCAGTTTCCTTTCGTTTTCAATATCAGAGTTGTCCATTTTTCCTTTTTTGTACTTTGTTTCAGTTTATTTTAGTTCATAAATACTGTCATCTCTTTATTGATCTCATAGACTTGAAATTAAAGGATTCCTCTCTATCTTGTATTCAGCCCTGCATTCACTTGTATTTAGCCATCAAGAATAGTGTTCTTCATCCCCCTTTCAAATTATTGAATCTGATTATTGTTTCCTGAAAGCACTGCTTCTTTAGATGTGTGATGAATAGTTTATTTCATTGATCATTAAAGACCCCATTGTCCCAAACACATAAAAACAATTATTTCTAAGTTACTAAGCACCTTTGGTCTACAACCACAAAGGGTTTCTTGGAGTGATAACAAAATGGCGTCGTTGCCAGGGAGAGGAGATTGAAGCTCAGCTTCCTTGGGAGATGACATAGATACAGCTTTGATGATAGACAAAGCTTGGACATATTTTGGTTGTAATCATCTATCTGGTGACTCCATGAAGAACGAATTCAGTGGCGACTCCATTGAAGACCTGTGACAGATCCAGAAAAGATCATCAGAAGGAGACGAGCCTTACAGAAACAGATTTTCAGATCTGCAGATCATCTACCTCAGGGATTTCAAGAGGTACTGTTTCTTATTCGTATCTAGACCATCTTCTGTTAGGCCTATTTTTCTAAATCTTCATGTTTTCAGAAACCTGAAATTGAAACAGAAAACCTGAAGGGTGATAGCCTCCATTAGTTTCTGAAATTACAAACCTGATTTCTGAGTTCGACTTTGTATGTAACCCGAGGAAAGAAGTCTTACAAGTTGGCCTTAGGAGATAGTTTCTCCTATTTTCCATCCTTCACAAATAGAGAAAGATATCTATATCCATCCTAGTCTGCTTGTTGAAAAGAGTTTCCTAAAAGACTATTTGTGAAAGGTGAGGAAATCTAATCCAGCTGTTACGGCAGATTTGCAAAATCTTGTTCTTTCCCTGATCCATCTGAGTTTGAATAAGACTCCACTGGGAGGATCCATTTAACAAGAGATGAAGAGGCTTCACTTTAAATCCAGATATCAGTTTATCAGTCCGTTTCATGAATTATTGTTGCTTTTTATTAACTCTTTCATGTTATTCCCTTTACATGTAAAGAGAATCATTTTTTGTTTTGTATATTCAGAAGACTACCATCCTGTTTTCATCTATCCATCTTTAGAAGAAACAGAGACTCCTCAACCCTGTGCTATAGATGTTGATTTGATATCCTCATCACAACTTTCTCTTAAAAATGAGTCCTGTATTCCAATTCCTCTTGCATTTGATCACTTTTCTGACTTTGTCGAAATTGAAATTGACTCCAAGTATACTCAGACTTCAGTGCCTGCTGTTACTACTGTTGAACCTTTTCATCAACATTGTATCCCTTACGAGCAACCCACTGCCTTTCAAACCAATATTAGGATAAAAATGTTTAGGCCTTTAAAATTGCCCCATCCCCTTCATCCTTATCCTCTTGACTGTTATGAATATCTCCCTTGTTTTTTTGGAGAGAATAAAGCGTCAGCTGAAAGACACTTGGAATCCTTTTTGGATTTTGTTGATCGTTTTTCAATTGCTCATGAAGATGTGATCATGAGAATGTTTTCAAAGTCTCTGATCAAAGATGTTGTTGCATGGTTTAAAAGTTTGAGAACTGATTCAATTGGCTCTTGGACCGAGTTCTCTAATGTTTTCCTGAAGTATTGGAGCAAGTACAAATCTTTAGATTCATACCTTGTTGATTTCTATGCTTTGAAACGAGAGCAGGATGAAGCCTTACCTGTTTTCAATAGAAGGTTCTACCGTGTTTATCATGACATGCCTTTGGAGGTCAGGCCTACAGAGACAGTTGCCATGATATATTATGTCATGGGTCTTCATTCAGATATTGTCCTTCTTTTGTTAGAATGGAAGTCTCCATCCTTAATATAGTTGTTTGAAGATGCTCGAGAGGTGGAGGAAAACATTCATGCTTCTAGAAGGATACGAGATCGAGATTTCTTTGAAAATTTGCAGGTGCATGAGTGAGTAAACTGTCAATACATTTTAGATTCAGAGCAAAAAAGCAGTGAGTATGAAGCAGATAAGGAACAAAAACTTGAAGGTGAGTACATTTCAGATTCAGAATTAGATTTTTCAGTGTTGTCTGAGTACTCCAGAGACAGGTATACATGTGAAGCTTATGATCAGTTTGTAAATCAGGAAGAGCCTATGATGACTGATGATTACATAGGAAATTATATGTTTTTTAGTGATCGTTGTTCATATGATTTTAATACTGTCTTATCATCATCTTCTGAGAACTTTTCTGAAGAGGAAGTTGTGATGATTGATGATCAAAATCTGAGATTAAGGGAACAAGAATGTGATCAATTTTCCAGCAAAGGGACAGCCATGGCTGAGTAGGAGGCTACCATAGATGTGTAGTTGTTTTCTGAGGAGCAGCATGTTACTTATCTTCCTTTTAAGGATCCAATGGCAGCTTTCATGGACTTATACTTTTCAGAAAACCTGAAGATTTTAGATTTCCTTATCTTGCTAATATTTATGGGTGACATTTTCAGATCTGCGGCAAATGCTATGAGAATCCCTCAGCTTTCAGATTTGCAGACACGGGAAAATTATAGCAGACATGAAGACTTGAAGGGTGATGACCAAATCACCAAATCAGTAAGTGAAAGTATTGCATCTGCAGTATATGTTGAAGACAACCCATATTTTCCAAATTTGCAGATAAAGACAGATTGCAGCAAACATATGCAGGAAGGGAAGCATAAAAGATCAGATCAGAAATTTAGTTTGTATTTTCCTCCAGCAGAGATCAAGCAGACTACATTCAGCGTTGAGTTTTGTGAAGGAAAGGAACAACAACAACATAGACAGTTGGATCAGTAGTCCAAAGAGGTATTGCTTTATGAATTTGATGACCCTTTTGCTGACTATTTGGAGTCTATGAGCAGCATAGATGTTAAACATTTTCTGTCAGAAGAAGATTGTCTTTATCATTTGTTCAAATCTCTCTTCTGCATGTTACCTCTTCCATTATTGTTCGGGTCACGATCAAGGATTTTAATAGTAAATCAGTTTATGATTTGGCTGCATTGGAAATTCCATCTTACTTGATAAATCTGCCTCTACTGGTTAGTATAGGAGTAGACAGAGGAATAAGCTCGCCATATGAGAAAATGATATATTTTTCAGTTCTTGATTTTATAAGCAGGAAAAGTCACAGGCAGGTTACAAGCAAGCTACAGTCAGACTACAGGTTTGATGAAGAACAGTTGCACAAGCCAGACGACTCCATGCCCAATGCTAAAGGCTACTGAAACTACTAGGTTCTTGGAAACCTCGCAGGGAGGTCTCCATCCCAGTTGGAGCCAAATGTTAGCTCCCAAAATGAACCCGTCCCTATGGTCGCATTTTGTGGTGGATAGCATGGCTATTGGTAATTTTCTCAAATTGGTTTTGAGTTTTTTCTGACTGCAAAACTTAGGTTTTGATTTTTGTCTTAGAAATAAGACGTCCCATAAAGGTCTTCTCTTTAAAATTTTCATAAAATACTTTCAACAGCTAACGTGTGTTTAAAAGATGAGTGTTAGCTGGTGAAAGTGGCAACTTTCAACATCTAAGGAGCATCTCTCATAGGTCCGTTCGCTGGTGAAAGTGTCAATTTTCAAACATCCAAAGAAACATTGTCGTGGGTTGTGCGCTGGTGAAAGTGATGACTTTCAACAACTAAGGGGCATTTTCCACAGGGTTGTGCACTGGTGAAAGTGATGAATTTCAACAGCTAAGGGGAATTTTCCACAGGGTTGTGCGCTGGTGAAAGTGATGACTTTCAACAGCTAAGAGGTGTTTTCCACAGGATTGTGCGCTGGTGAAAGTGGTAAGTTTCAATAGCTAAGGGGCGTTTTCCACGGGCCGTTGGCTGGAGAAAGCGGGAATCACGTGCATTTATCCACATTTCAAATATCAAATGATGATGTGATCAACTCATGTCATGCAATCAAGAAAGACGCGCTGGTGAAAGTGGATAATCATGAAAACTTGAGTTCCACGTCCCAGTCGGATTACAAATTGGATCCGATTCAGAAACTCATGCTCCACAATCATGGTGTCGGGGATGGCCAGTTCAGATCCATTAGCGCAGGTACATAAGCTGTACTACCGGGCTGACAACATCAATTACCTCATTGCTTCCCTATCACGCATCGCTCACGAATGTTTGTTAAGCTTCTAATGTTAAAAAATAGAGCTGACTCCCGAGTGCTTTTAACAGTGCAAGACCTCAGCCTGAATATCAGTTTCCTGTGTTATGTGTGCATAATCGTTTGGGGTTTTTAATTGAAAATGGCAAGAAGATGCAATGGCTTTTTGTTAAGAAAAAAATTGGACTGTCTGTCTTTCCTGTTAGCGATAAAAAATGCACTAGCATTTTTGAAAGAATGATTCTTAAACTTGCAGGGCACTTTTCAATCCTTTCTTGATATCCAAATGAATATTTGAAAACACCATTGGAAATCTTAGAATTTCTAGATGTCAATCGACTATTCAGGCATGAAAAACGGATTCTCTGTGATTGAGAAAATTGATTTTGAAAAAATCTGCACTTTCACCAGCGCAGAAGGCAGAATTATAACTAGTTAGTTGTTGAAAGTTGCGCCTTTCAACAGCTAAGGAGCGGATTTTCGGGTAAATTAGCTGTTGAAAGCCTGTCACGGCCAGAATAGCCAAATTTTCACCCAGATCAGGATTTTTTGGGTTTGAATGGTTTGAAACCTTCTTCAATAAGTTGGTTATGAATTATCAAATCAAAATCTAAAGGCCATTCTTGGAGATGAAAGTCAAAAGGGAATTTTTTGACTAGATTTGGTCATTTTCAGGAGAAAAATGATAGGGATCAAGTGACACATCACCCAATTCGAATTTTATCTTTGGAGGACCAAATCAAACAGCCTTGGGAGGCTAAAACTGCACTTCATCAACAATCTACTATTTTTAGAAATCATTAAATAGGACCTTTCCTATTTTGTTTTGATCTTCCATTCTAGATCCATTTTTATAGGATCTCATCCTACACTTATTGTATCTATTTTGATTTGACTATTTTTAGTAAATCTGATCCATCTTTCAAGGATCTAGATTTCATCTTGTAAGGCTATAAAGCCAAAGACTTTTGGAGCACTTAGGGGGTTCAAACTGCGAGATATTTTGATGCTACTGTATAGACTCTTTTTACAGAAATAAAGTTCAGTTTCCTTTCGTTTTCAATATCAGAGTTGTCCATTTTTCCTTTTCTGTACTTTGTTTCAGTTTATTTTAGTTCATAAAGACTGTCATCTCTTTATTGATCTCATAGACTTGAAATTAAAGGATTCCTCTCTATCTTGTATTCAACCCTGCATTCACTTGTATTTGGCCATCAAGAATAGTGTTCTTCATCCCCCTTTCAAATTATCGAATCTGATTATTGTTTCCTGAAAGCACTTCTTCTTTAGATGTGTGATGAATAGTTTATTTCATTGATCATTAAAGACCCCATTGTCCCAAACACATAAAAACCATTATTTCTAAGTTACCAAGCACCTTTGGTCTACAACCACAAAGGGTTTCTTGGAGTGATAACAGAATCCATAGCCCAAGTATTACTTTCTTGCACCAATATAACCAAAACCCATTATATCAAAGACAATTCTTTCAAAGCCATATCTTGCGCGGAGACCGCACCTCTCGAGAGAGCCTTCTCCAAATTCGAAAGGCTAGTTTTGGGTCCCGAATTTGGTTGAAAAATTTACCTTCATCATCTGTCTGTCAACCGAACATATTTATAGAGTGCTAGCATTCTGGCGTAATTGTCGAGGATGAAATTGAATAGATTTTCCCTAGGAGAATGACTAACATTGCAGTTTGACCCTTGAGGGTAACAGAGGGAAAAACATTTGTACCGACTGAAACCCTTACCTTGGGGACTCCAGTCCAAATAGACCAATAGCTCCAAGTAGCGCAGTTCAGAAACCTTGGATCCAAAAGTGATTTATACCAGAGAAAATCCTGACCCAGTTCCCATAGAGCCTGTGTATGACCTCGAGAAGATTTTGCGCAGGACTAGAGAGCAGGCGCGAGACCCATTCTACTACCTAGATAGAATCCTGTCCTTGACCAAAGATGGTGTGCAAAGCATTGATGACCTTGAGTTTGACACATTTTTTGAGAAAACTTTGTTCAAGTCTAAGTAAGAAACCAGTTTGGATGAGACTGCTTTCGACCCGAAGAAACTCCAAGCCCTAGTATCAAATAATAACCCTCAGAATTCGAATCCTCCTAGGGCTATGGCTTCCATATTCACTTCCCTCATCCTTACATTCCAATTACATGACTTGCCTCAGAATTATAGCCAGAGAATCAGGCTCTACAACATTGATGGAAATGTTTCTCCTCAGAGGCACCTGGACTCGTTTATCGGTTTCATCAACCTGGAAGAGGTGGACTACACAGATGCAAAAATGAGGCTGTTTGCGTAGAGCCTTTTGGGAGATGTAATAAAATGGTTCAAATCCTTCTCTCCCATAAGCATTCAGGACTTCACTGTATTCAAGACGTCATTCCTAAATAAATGGGGGGACAATAAAAACCCTTTGCAGTTGCTAACACAATACAATAATATGAATAAATCACCAGAAGAGATAGTGCGGGAATTCTCAACCCGTTTTTTGAAGGTGTACAAATCAATCCCTATGTAAGTCAAGCCGCCCCCTAATGATGCAAAGTTGTGGTACGATGATTCCTTCGACAATGGTTTGACCCTTTTGTTGAGAGAAATAATATCAATGAGTCTAGATGCTATAATGAGTAACATTGTTGAAGTCGATGTAAACATGATGGAGTTGTGAAAAATAAAGCTGAGGTTCAACCGAGGTGATAAGAGACCCCAGGGAGATGCACAACCATTGACCTCATGGTCCTCTGATAACAAGTTTGACATGATGATGAATACCATAGAGAATTTGATGGAGAGAATGTCCATGGGAAACATACCTGTTTCTCAAGAATAGAACGACCCACAACCCAGGAATCAAAACCTCAGAAGGGGTCAAATCCATTAGATTAGACAAAGGGAATAGAAAGAGAAAAGGGATCAACGTGACCAATAGACGAGACCTTCTTTCCTTAACAACTACATGGATGAGGATTTTGACTAGATGTTCGACGACTAGATGCATTATTGCGATGACGAAAACCCATGCGTGTTCTTGACAAAGAGATAGCATGATCGGTATATGAGAAGAAATGAAGACTTCGTGTTGAAGACTGATGATGATATGACACTCAAAACAGATGATGCCCCATCTTGGGAGACAAAAGAGTTTAGGAAAGGCTATCAAAATACCATCATGGAGTTCCAGAAGAAGTACAACCTCCGAAGAAAAGACGTGCCTACCGAGTCGCAAAAAATGAACCCCATAAGGAAGCCTCTGGTGGACACCCCTTCCACAAGCTGACCAAGGTCAGAAAGTGATACCAAGGATGCGATAGAGAAATCTAAGTCGAAGGAGGAGGTCCCAAAGAAAGCTCCGGAGATAGGCCGGGAGGGGAGTCGAAAAGAGGTAGAGAAAACTTGTCCCCCTTTCAATTTTGAACATGCGATGCCAAAATAAAAATCTATGTCTCGTTGAATGAACTCATTAGAAAGGTAGAGTATTGGGAGAAACTCATTAAAATGATGAAAATGGGGGGGAAAACCGATACTCTGAATATTTAATATGATCACCCCACTATCCTTTTTGGTCCATGTGTTGAAGAGACAAGTGATACCGAAGACGTCCCTCTATTCTATGTCAGTCTAAAAGTCCATGACATGACCCTGCATAATGCCATGTTGGATTCTAGTGCATTGCACAACCACATGCCAAAGGTGATCATGGATGAACTGGGTTTGGATGTCACCAAGACATACAAATACCTTTTCTCCTTTGATTCAAGGAGATTCGGGTGTTTGGGACTTATCAAAGACTTAGTTATGTCATTGGCTCAAATCCCCACTAAGAAAATGGTCATGGACATATTCATCATAGACATAGCCCCAAAGTTTGACATGATGCTATCAAGGTCATGGGTTGTGAATTTGAAGGGAACTTTGCAGATGGATATGTCATATGCCACCATCCCTGTTTTTGGCCATGACAAAAGGTTGTACAGAGAAGTGTTGCTGAAATACATGGTAAGCAGCAAGATGCAACCAAACAATCATCCTATATACGCCATTGATACTGAGGTGGTTTCTTCTATATTCTACAATGACCTGCGTTTTGAAGAGGAATAATCGATTGCCATCATAACAGCTGACGAGAAAATTGTGTGAGAAAAAATAGAGTGCACCGACGTGAAAGACCATGCAGAAAAAAGGGTTTGGAACATGAGTTTTGACCATGCAGTCAACAGAGAAGGATCTGGGGCCGGTGTATGGGTAACCCCCCTGAAGAAAACACAAATATGTGCTCATGCAAGCTCACGTTTGAATGCACTAACAACATGGCCAAGTATGAAGCACTAATCTTGGGCTTGCAAGTTTTGAAATAATTGGGCGCGCAGAAGATAGAAGTGCGCGGAGATTCCGAGATGATCATAAATCAGGTAAAGGGTGTATATCAGACCAAACACCCCAGGATGAGAGCATAGAAAAATATGTCTTTGGACCTCCTCGAAGATTTTTCAGAGTATGACCTATCTGCTATCCCCAGAGAACAATATCAGATTGTCGATGTGTTGGCCACCTTGGCCTCGGTTTTTAAGATACCCATCTTCCCAAACAAAAGATATGAAATCGAGGTCAAGCATAGGCCGAAAGTGCCTAATAATATCAAAAATTGGCAAGTGTTTGATGACGAAAAACAAGTGGAAATTTTCCTCCTTATGAGCGACAAGTTCTCTAATAGAAACATTCACGAGGAATGTTGTGGTGATGAAGATGAGAGCGCAGATGCACACAGTAACAATGACCCTTTCCAAAACAAGATCGTGGGAAGGGACATAATACAACTGAAAAATAATATTATTCCAAAGGGGTGGGTGTTGTTGGAAAAGATATTTTACGAAAATGATGTGGCTAAGAACCCCAAGATCATTGCAAGTGAAGAAGACGTGGAAGACTGCAACATTGGGACTAAGGAGAATCCGAAGATGTTAAAATTATCAAAGACACTTAGTCCAGAGGTCAAGAAGGACTACGTAAAGCTCATGAAATATTTCCCAGACATATTCGCATGGAGCTACGATGATATGAAATTATATGACACGAAAGTGATCCAACATATTATCCCTCTCAAGGAAGATTAGAATCCTTTTAAACATAAGTTGAGATGGATAAATCCCTTGTTGCTGTCATTGATCGAGACGGAGGTAAAAAATCTTTTCGACGCTAAAATTATTGTTTCTTTGAGATTCTCGAAATGGGTAGCTAATATGGTACATGTAAGAAAGAAAAGCGGTGAGATAAGGTTGTGCGTAGAATTCTGAAATTTAAACAAAGTGTCTCTCAAGGACCACTACCCCCTCCCTAAAATGGACTACATCCTACAAAAATTGGTGGGGTCCCAGAAGATGTCTATGCTGGATGGGTTCTCAGGATATAATCATATCATGTTCCACTTGGACGACAAAGAGAAAACAACTTTCACAACTCCATGGGGAACATTCATGTACACCAAGATGTTGTTCGGCCTGATGAACGCTGGAGCCACTTTTCAGAGGGAAATGGACATTGCGTTTTCTGATGAAAAGGAAAAGTTCATCGTGATTTATCTGGAAGACATCATAGTGTACTTTGCCTCTGACAAATAGTATCTCGATCACCTGAAGAAGGTTTTCCAGAAGTGCAAGAAGTTTGGCATATCACTAAATCCAAAGAAATGGCATTTCATGATGGAATAAGGAAACATATTAAGGCACATCATTTCCAAGGAATGCATTAAGATAGACCATGACAGGGTTGAAGGAATCTTGAAGATCGACACTCTATGCAATAAAAAGGAAGTGCAATCTTTCCTAGGAAAGGTGAACTTCTTGAGGAGATTCATCCCAAACCTGGCGAAAATCATAAAACACATAACTTGCATTCTCAGGAAGGGAAACAAGATTAAGTGGAACCCAGAGGCCAAGAGGTCTTTTGAAGATATAAGAGTGGTGCTGACTAAATATCCTATGCTAGCTAGCCCAGATTTTATGAAAGATTTTCTCATGTTATCATTCTCCTCAGAACACACTATTGTCGTCATGTTGCTATAGAAAGACGAGCAGGATTTTGAAAAACCTATAGCCTATTTCAACTGAACTTTGTGTGATGCTCCACTAATGTATGACATTATGTAAAAATAGGCATATGCCTTAGTGAAAGCCTTCAAAGAATTCAGAACATACATATTGAACTTCGATGTGATCGATTGTGTGCCCAACAGTTTAGAAAAAAATATATTGACTCAACTTGACCCGGAAGGAAGGAGAGGCAATTAGATAGAAGCTATGCTGGAATATGATCTTGAGATCAAGCCTACAAAGCTGATCAAGGGCCAGGGTCTTGAAAATTTAATGGGGCACTCGGACTGCAATGCTGTAGGAATGAATTTCATCATTGATCTGTCAGAATTCCCTCAAGAAGAAAAAGTTTTGCAAGTGCCTCAACATTTCATTGACTCACCATGATATGCTGACATCATCTATGTGTTGGAGAATCTCTAGGATCCTCCGGGCATGAGTATGACCAAAGCCAGGTTTCTCAAGCTTAAAGAGGCTAAGTTCCGCGTCCTGGATAATTCACTTTACTGGAAAGACCCCAGGGGAATATTGTTGATTTTTTTGCTAGAGGATGACGCAAAGCGGGATATATAATAATTCCATAAAGGAGACTGCGAAGGAAACCACTATTGGAAGACCACCGTGCACAAAATCCTGAGAGCAGGTTATTACTAGTCTACAATATTCATTGACGTGTATAAAGAGGTCTCCAGCTGCCATGAATGCTAGATTTTTTATGGAAGAAGAAAGTTGCAGCCCCTGCCACTAAATCCAATCTCAGTGGAAGCACCTTTCATGCAATGGGGTCTAGATTTCATAGGGGAGATAAATCTATTGGAAGATTGGTTATTCTCATTGATGTCAACCCTAGTCATGGGTTTTGGACCGCGAGATTGATAAAGGTATTTGGACATGAAGGACAATTCACATGCATATACAACACCCATGAATGTATATTATACATAATGTTGTTTCCAGTGGCATGTGGCACATCACATGGATCCTCATGGTTGAGGAGAAATGAATTTTTGAATATGACAAAGTGAATTGAAGAAGGAAGTACATGTAGGCCCTGAAGATAATTAAAGAAAAGAATTACAAAATAAGAAAGTGTCAGGTCGGCCCTAATGTTAAAATGGAGTGAAATAAATGGTATAAATAAACATCATTATAAATTCATTTTGATACAATTCTAATTTCAGAGGAAATAAGAAGTAAAGAAGGTCGGCTTTCAAGGGAGGATGAAGTCTTATGGTGATGTGTTCTAAGGTATGTTATTTTCAGGTCATATTACCATTTTTGCTATACATTTTTTTGTAGAACGATTCAGATGGTGAAATTTATATGGTTTTGAGAAGACATATCAAGGTACCTCTGTTAAAAATTTAAGCTCTTGATTCACTATAATTATGGAGATACACTCTGTGGAAGATAGGGTTTGTGACCAATCCTGAAGCTAGTCAATAAACAGGTGTTCCAGGTAAAACAGTCATAACTTCTTCATCGAGAATCCAAATGAAGTGGGACAAATTTCATTGGAAAGAGTACAGACTGTAGTTTATTTTTTGTGAGTTTCATAATCGTATGTTAAATATTGAGCGTGGGGAATTCTATACAAGTTTGGTCTCCTGAATAGACCAGAATTGAATAAAGTCTACCATTCTTTCTATAACTTCTTTTTGGGGAGGATTCAAGGAGTGAAACTTGGAGGTGTTTCATAGAAATCATTGAGTAATATTATATACAGGATCATAGTACTCTAATAATTGAATAATTTCAGAAATTGAAGAAGTCTCAGGAAGCATTATCAGGGTCTATGTGATGATTGGTTGATGGTGATGATTTAATGTAAATTTTTATTATCTCTCATATATTCTTGGGTGGAAGGAAGGGGAAAGGATGGAGAGTTAAAATCTTTCTTGATGTTGGAGGATTTTATCTTCCTCTTGGAGGTTTATCCTTCCCTTTACATTTGGAAGCTGTAGCTACCTTTGGAAGTCATTACTTTCCTTGAACAATAACTATTGATTATTTCTCATATATTGTGCATGGTGTATTATGGTGTATTGTGGTGTATTGGTGTAACTCTTATACTATTGTTCATTGATCATTGGATATAGTTGAATGGTTTAAGTATAATTTGAAAAAGGTTTTAAATTGTACTTGATACTAATTCACCCCCCTCTCAGTATCAACAATTGGTATCAGAGTGGGTTACCTTCAGTACAGTTTAACCACTGGAAGGAAGATCCTAAGAAGAAATGGAAGGAAAAATTCGAAATGGGATTCCACCATTTGATGGAAGCAATTTTGAATACTGGAGTAATAGAATGGAAACTTACTTGAAATCTCTTGGGGCATATGTTTGGTTATCAGTTGCTTCAGGATACAATGCTTTGAAGAAACAAAAGACTGCAGCTCAGAAGGAAGCAAAAAGGAACAACAAATTGGCAATAGATACCATCCTAGATGGATTGACAGATTTAATGAAATCCAAGGTGGGATCATGTGAATCATCAAAAGATATTTGGGACAAGATACAAGACCTTTATGTAAGGGAAGACGTAGAAGAAGAAGAAGAAGAATAAATTCAAGCAAATTACAACATCTCATATTTCAAAGAAGAAAATAGAGGTCAGTTATTTTGCTTTAATTGTGAAGGAGTAGGTCATGTTGAATTTGAATGTCCTCATCCAAGGATTGAAATAAATGACACTGAAGAAGAAAATTCCAATGAATAAGAAGAAAATCACGAAGAAAAAATTATTCAACAAGAAAATGAGAATCTTAAAAAATTGAAGCATGTTGAGATTGAAAATAGCAAGCTCAAAGACACACAAAGAAAACTAAGAAGTGAATTGGGTAGTTGTGATAAGATAGTTGTAATCTTGAAGAAACAATTAGAAGACTTTGAGGAACTAAGAGAAGAAACCATTTCCTTGAAAACTCTACTCAAAGAAGAAAGAAGAATTGGAGAAGTAAGGAATGTCCAAATGAAGAAGAAAGAAGAAGATTGTGAGAAACTTGAACAAGAAGTTGTCTCATTGAGGAAGAGCTTAAGAAACTCTCAAGTGCCAAAAGACTTAACACATCTTGGATGCATGGGTGAAACTTCATATAAAGAAGATGAAAATACCAACAAGAAGGTTTAAGAAAGAGCTACACAGACAGTTGATGAGAAGTGGACCAGGATACCAAAAAGAAGGAATGATTACAAAATAGATGAATATCCAAGAAATCCTCCTACCTTCAGGAATAAAATAAGCTTCAATCAGTATGAAGGAAACTATAGAAGAATAGATCATGAACCCAGATGGACTACATCACAAAGAAGCCCACCTACTCCAAGGTATCAAAATTTCTTTCTTGGTCATTGTTATACTTGCAAAAATTTTGGACATAAGGAAATTAATTGCAGAATCAATGAAAGGAACACATATGCAAGAAACATGAATGGCGTAAATAGAATATATGGAAATAATCATTGATTTGTCATCAAAAGTTATAATTCATTTTCCCCATTTATGGACAAAAATATTGCATGCTACAAATGTAATTATCTTGGTCACAAAGCACGAGATTGCAGATATATGAATGAAGATGTCCCTATGCCAACCACAGTATGGATAAGGAAAGAGATTCCAAACAATGAAGATTTTCGAATAGCATTGACCACTGAAGAATGTAAAGAAGAAGA
>ML777685.1:251230-264958 GCA_009831015.1 Picea engelmannii | reverse complement strand
TCTATTGGTTGAAGACTTGAATCATAATCTACTCAGTGTTAGTAAAATGTGTGATCAAGGATACACTCTTATGTTTGATTCCCAAAAATGTAAAATCAGAGAAAATAACTCAGGAAGATTGGTTGCAACTACAACAAGAAGACTGAAAAAAATATACATCCTAGACATGAAGAAGAGAGAGAAGACAGAAGCCACACAAAAGGATTCTAAGGAAGAAAAATTCTCAAAGACCAAAAATAGGGATGAAGTATTATTGAGTGCCACATGTTCAGGGGGAGCAACCCCAAAGAAGAGAGTTACATTTTTCCATTAAACTCAAGGGGAGTAACCCTAACCTTTTCCATTGATGTCAAAGAGGGAGAGAAATTAGGATCATGATGATAGGGGGAGCATGAGTGTTTCCATCAATGACAAAGGGGGAGATTGTTGGAAGATTGGTTGTTGTCATTGATGTCAACCCTAGTCGTGGGTTTTGGACCGCAAGATTGATAAAGGTATTTGGACATGAAGGACAATGCACATGCATATAAAAAACCCATGAATGGATAGTATACATCATGTTTTTTTTGGTGGTATGTGGCACGTCATGTGGATCCTCATTGTTGAGGAGAAATGAATTTTTGAAGATGACAAAGTGAATTGAAAAAGGAAGTACATGTAGGCCCTGAAGATAATTAAAGAAAAGAATTACAAAATAAGAAAGTGTCAGGCCGGCCCTAATGTTAAAATGAAGTGACATAAATGGTATAAATAAACATCATTATACATTAAACTTTATACAAGTCAAATTTCAGAGGAAATAATAAGTAAAGAAGGTCAGATTTCAAGGGAGGATGACGTCTTTTGGTGATGTGTTCTAAGGTATGTTATTTTCAGGTCATCTTAACATTTTTTCTATAACGTTTTTTCTACAACGATTCAGATGGTGAAATCACTATGGTATTGAGAAGACATATCAAGGTACCTCTGGTAAAAATTTAAGCTCTTGATTCACTATAATTATGGAGATACACTCTGTGGAAGATGGGGTTTGTGACCAGTCCTGAAGCTAGTCAATAAACAGGTGTTCCGGGTAAAATAGTCATAACTTATTCATAGAGAATTCAAATGATGTGAGACAAATTTCATTGGAAAGAGTACATAATGTATTTTATTGTGTGAGAGTTTCAGAATTGGATGTTAAATATTGAGCGCAGGACATTCTGTACAAGTTCGTTCTCCTGAATAGACCGGAATTGAATAAAGTCTACCATTCTTTCTATAACTTCTTTTTGGGGAGGATTCAAGGAGTGAAAATTGGAGGCGTTTCAGAGAATACATTGAGTAATATTATATACAGGATCAGAGTACTCTAAGAATTGAAGAATTGCAGAAATTGAAGAAGTCTCAGGAAGCATTATCAAGTTCTATGTGATGATTGGTTGATGGTGATGATTTAATGTAAATTTTTATTATCTCTCATATATTCTTGGGTGGAAGGAAGGGGAAAGGATGGAGAGTTCAAATATCTCTTTATATTGGAGGATTGTATCTTCCTCTTGGAGGTTTATCCCTCCCTTTACATTTGGAAGCTGTAGCTACCTTTGNAAGTCATTACTTCCCTTGAACAATAACTATTGATTATTTCTCATATATTGTGCATGGTGTATTGTGGTGTATTGGTGTAACTCTTATACTATTGTTCATTGCTCATTGGATATAGTTGAATGGTTTAAGTATAAGTTGAAAAAGGTTTTAAACTTTACTTGATATTGATTCACCCCCCTCTCAGTATCAACAAAATCTGCCATCCTCCACGCACACAAATGGATACTCACGACCATCGAATATTTCATGAAATGGATAGAGGTGATCCCCACAAAGAAATCTACTGAATCAGTCATCATCCAATTCCTGGAGACAAACATCTTGTTGAGGTTCGGGTGTCTCATTGAGATCATAATAGACATTGCAGCTGCATTCAAGTCTAAGAGGATGGAGAAATTGTTTCAGGATTATAACATAACCCTGGGGCATTGCACAATGTACTATCCATAAGGAAACGAATTAGTAGAATCCTCAAATAAGAGACTGACCAAGATCATCAAAAGACTCCTACAAGACAACAAGAGAGCCTGGCATAAAAATCTTATCTATGCATTGTGGGTTGATCGGGTTACCACCAAGAAGTCTATATCAATGTCACCTTTCCATATTGTTTACGGCGCGGATGAAATATTCCCTACTTCATTGGGACCGCCCGTCAGGAATTTGTTGAAAGAATAGGAGGTCGAGCCAAATGATGCGCAAAGGAGGATAAACCAGCTAATTCACACACAACAGGCGAGGGAAAAGGTGTATCATTGGTCGCAGCTCCATCAGGAGAAGATAAATAAATCTTTCGATAAGCATTCTAATCCAGAGGATTTCCAGTTGGGTGATGTTGTTGGGTATGTGTTATATTCTTTTCATGTGTGTGTGTGGGTGCTTCAGATTCGACAACTGCATCTGTCGATCCCTCTATTTTTAGTGTGTGGGTGCGGTTTTTGCTATTTTTAGCGGATTCTTCTATTTTTAGTGATTTACTAAATTAATCCCGTATTAAGGGATTAGGGTTTTGGTATCTAAGGAATACCTAAAAACATTGTATCTATTGTAGGATGAATGGTGAAATTCGATAATGAATATAAGAAAGGTTTTCCCGGTTGAGGGTTTCTGGTATAAAATCTCTGTGTATGAGCCATTGATTAAATTTTGTTTTGCTTAAAAATCTATATGCATTTCATTACTTTACAGGTTTAAAACTTACAGATATAGACTTGATATGGGATGAAAGAAACGAAGACAAAGGAACACATGGAAATTTCGACCATCTTTGGACAGGTTCGTTCAGAATCATCGATCATTGCAGGAGAAATGCTTATTTTCTAAAAGGATTAGATGGAGAATGCTTTGGTTCGGGGCCTGTAAACGGCATGTTCCTCAAACATTACCAGATGAAATAAATTCTATTTAAAGTCATTCATCATTTTAAATAGTCGTTTTATTTTTGCATCGAGTCAGTAGGTCAGCAGAATATTGAAGCCCAAAGTGAAGGCCCTAAGTTTATGCTGAATTTTTAGAAGTTGCGTCAATAGGTTTAGTTTGTTTTTTGTCCATCACTTATTTATCTCAGTGTCTGAAGGTAGAATAAAGCCTAATGGTCTAATTTTCTTTGCTACCTCGCGAGGAGGATAGCATCCCCGTTAGAGCCAGCTTTTAGCGCCACCATTTTTCTTTCTAGTTAGAGTCAGTTCTAAGTCACGTTGTGACTCATGTGTTCAAACATGTGAATTCAGGTACGTAGCATCGTGAGGTCGAGGTTAGAAAGTGTTTAGTTGGCCCTTGGAAACAGGAAGGGATGTCAAATTCGAAACTTGTATAAGTGGTACGGGTATGTCTTCTCCAAATATTCAAGTCCCGTTGAGAAACCAATCTCTATGTGCCCAGGTTGAATCATGTATTTAATGGAAGTCTCATCAGAAAACACAACATGTTATTATCAGTTCATCATGAAGGCTGAAGGAATGAAAAATATCGACGTTCGTATCATGCATCCCTTGCAAACCTTATCGCATGTATCCTACACACGGGGATTTGTAATGAAAAACCTATAACTCGACTCAAAACATATCGTCGCCATGAATTCATTGTCCTCTAGCATGATTTCTTCTTCTTCCCAACTCGTTATAAAGCTCAGATTCTCGACACTCTTTTCAGTCGTAGAACTAAGCCCACACTCTATTTGAAATTTTCCTTGCCAGTCTAGTTGTTTTAGATTCCCCCCCTTTTTTTTGCGCCTGCTGGATATACTGCGCGTGAAATATACACTGGTCACACCATGGAGACCTCTCAGAGCATAAGGAAAGGTGTGTGGAGCAGAAGAATTTCAATATCCAAGCCCCAAAACGATTTGGAGTCATTCTCACCTGCAACAGGCATTCCCAAGGATGTGAAAGGAGTTATTCCTTTACTCACAGAGAAGACCAGATCAAACCACATAGAACCTTAAACGAAGGGTTTTTCATAGGAAGGGAAGATGATAGAATCCCCGTCTCCTCAACAACAAATGACTCAGAGGAGGGGAACACCGAGGAAGAACAAGTAAGTTGTGGAAGCTCGATTTCCAGAAAATCTGCTTGCCATATTGAAGGCTGAAGAACTACTCATGCATGTCATCCGACTAGATCCTATTGGAGGATCGAGCTGCGAAGACAAGAGTAGAACAAGGAAAGAGGATATCATAGGAGTGAATGATCAATATCCATATCAGTAATTGAAGCAGGCAAATCTAGTCATCGCTGAACTCTATCAGGAAAACATGGAGTTGAGGCAGCAGCTAGCGACAAAGATCATGGAAGTGTCAGCAGCGTAGGGTCGCGAGGGAAACATGGAATGGATAAAAATACAGCTTAGAGAGGCTCAAGACACCATTGTACAACTGCAAGAAGCACAGAGGCTGATGGAAGAAAGGAATACAGAGTATTCCAGAGAATACAAAGTGGTCGGGAAGGAGGCTCGCGTGGCTCTCACTAGCGCATAGAAGAAACAAGCCTAGTTGACGCTCATCTCTGCATTTGCAAACACAAGACAAATCTTGGAAGTTTTGAAGGACACGTTTCCCCAAAGCGCTCTACCTTTTTTATAACGGCCGTGACAATCAAACAGTCACTTGCCACACACATTTTCCAGCAAATGAATGCGAAACTGAAATCAAATCCGTTATAGTAGATAGAAAGTTCCCAACAGACACTTGTTTGCTCAGACACTTGATCAAAGGGATACACTGACACATATTTTTTTTTCCATATCGATACTTGACCGATGATCATATCCTCATGGCAGAGTTTATGGATAGTCATAGGTAAACATATGTGATTATTGTCTATTTTTGGGCAGCGCCATGCGAAGAGTCGCCAGCACATGCTACTCACTTTTCCTAGTTTTAGGGTTAGCCGTTAGAAATAAGGGTAGCCCAATCAACGCCCTCGTTTATATATTTCATATTTTCGATGTAAGCCATGTTAGTTGGAAAATTTGGTAGATGACAACTATTGTATGTAATTTGAGTTTTTTGACCGAAATTTAATGCAAAGGTCCTGTAACTTGATGAAAATATTCTAGTTTTAGTAGTTGGATGTATTGTGCCTCTTCCTTTGCATATGTGCTTCCTGTCATCTTCATATCCTTTTTTGTCTATTTCGGAATGAATTTTGAACCTATGGATTCATTGTGCAACGCTCCTTGTTCACGCCACTTCGAAAAAACGTTTAACTCTAAAAAGCTAACTCTGAATTCGCCCGCAGCGGTGCTCCGAGTTACTTCCTTTGTTTTTCTCTTGCCACACCTTATGATTTTACACTGAAGACTCTTTCTCGCCTAGCCTTATCCTCTCAATTTCTGTCACTGATTCATTTGTTTCTGTCATTTCCTCAGATCGACTCCATATCCCAAGTCTTACTTTCTTGTTCCAATATAACCAGAACCCATTATATCAAAGGTGTTAAATCTAGCCACTGCTTTCAAATCCATATCCTGCATGGAGACCATGCTTCCCGAGAGATCCCTCTCTAGATCCGAAAGGCTAGTTTCGGGTCCCAAAGTTGGTTGAAAAAATTTCCTTTGTCATCTGTCTCTCAGCCAAATAGATTTACGGAGTGCTAACACCACCCATGAATCCAACAACAAAGTAGGTTAATCTACCAAAGGATATAAAGTATGAACTTTTTGAACTAGAGATCCCACTAGGGGTAATCGTTGAAGGAGATATGTTAGGTGTAATAGTAAATATAAAGTTTGCAGACTACGAATTGGAAGATGAAAATAAGTTTCCCAAGTTAGCACCAAAGAATTATATGTGCACAAAACTCAGTCGAGATTCATAGGAAGTTATAGCAGAGCCACGGGAGTGGGCACCAGGGATGGAGAAAACATACATCTTGAATCTATTAGATATTCTTCATTTTGATAAGAGAGTAGAGATAAATATTTACATCAAGATGCTATTAAGTTGCGTCCATGGGGGGTGGTTAGATAGAGCAGTGCCGATAGAAACTCAACTCATTTTGTGGATCATCAGATTAACATCAGTAGGGAAAGACCAACTGCCACTATTCATGGAAAAATCTAAGGAGAAATCCTTGGCATAAAGGATGGAGGAGAAAGTTGACACATTTATAGGTGCACATGGACTGGATGTAGCAAGAATCAATGATGACACCATAAGTTTTGCGACACATGTGTTGGCGTGTAAGTTGTTGAAGAAACATCGCAAATATCAAGTACTAGAAGGTGTAATAGAAACAACTGAGAAGTGCATTGTAGGACTACAAATGAACTGGGTGATGTTCCTGGTAAACCAATTCTTAATGAATTGCAGGGAGGCATAAGATAAAGGAATAGAATAAAATTATACATGGCTATTGATATTTATTGCATTAGCTGCTTGGAGGGATCTGAAAGACACTCAATTTATGGGAGTGTCGAAGAAACCATTTTTGGCAGCAATATATGTGAACTTGTGGAATATTGTGCAAAAGGAAAGAAAATTGGATAATAACATCACTTTTTATGTTTACAAGGAGGTAATCTAGCAGGGAATTCAGGATACATTGCACATACTACTACATGTAGTGGAAGTATATAAGGAAATTCTGTTTTTTAAACCAAGAAGACACCATTTGTATATCCAATCCAAGAGGGACCCATATTAATAGTGGATGACAATCAGATATAGGGTGACATGAGATGAGTTTGGATAGATTATAGAAGACTAAGAGGAATAATGGAAAACCCTAGTACTAGAAATGGAGCAACCATAAACAAAACAACCAGAAAAATATCCAGAAGAAGAAGAATAAGAACAATAAGGATGAGGAAATGGTGCAAGAGACACACATAAAATAGTACCGCGACCTGGAGAGGAGAGGAAAGAATAGGATAAGGGGAAATCGATACAACAATGAAAGAAGAGGAAGGAATTCAGGGAAATGGTCACCTAGGCCATGATAGAATATGACCTAGATAAAATAGGATATCAAGTAAAGGAAGTGGTGGTCGAAATCGTTTCAGCGTGCAATGCATAAACAAGAAGAGATACACATGTATGTGAAAGAACAGAACACGTCATTGTGTTATCTTTTTGAAGCATCCAAGATAACACTAGAGAAAAGGACAAAGGAAGAACATAGGGAGAATACAACAAATATTACAGAAGCAAGATCGAAGACCTCTCACCCATCAAAAGTATCAACAAAGTGTCAAATGATAAATATCTCACCAGGGGATATAACATTCCCCTTAGAAAAGATGCAGGAGCAAGAACAAACATTAAGTCATATTGACTAGTCTTGTCATAGTTTTCGATGAATGTATTAAATGGTTTGCAGATAAGTGTTATGCAAGAGATAAATTTGCGCACAAAGTCGACAAAGATGCAGTTTACCAAAGTGACTAATTATAAGACAACATTTCATATAGAATACAACAACGTTATGATGGAGTAGGATGAGGATGAACAGAGAGAAGGAAGGTTGAAAAACACAATTCAGAAGGTGTACACAATTTTTCTAGAGATACCAATGGAAGTTGATACTCCATTGGAAGAACAAGTGTCAAAGATTAGAAAATCCATTCAGGGATTCCACATAAAGACAATAGACTTAGAAGCGCACATGACACCAAGAATTCCACTTGAGGAAATGAAACAAAGAGAGAAGACAAAGACAATGAAAGTGGAAAGTATCAAGATTTTGGAGGAGGAGTGTGCCAAGTTGTATGAGGAAAGCACACAAGTATGGACTCAGCTAACAAAATATGCAGATTTGAAAGGAATAGAGAAGAAAATATGACTGCAATCATGGAGAATAGGAATTTGTACTTAGACATAAACCAAATGAGAGAAAAACAACAGGCTTGCGCACAAAAGATTGAGATGTTGTAGGATGAATCATTCCATTTAATATAGGAACGTGCAGTTGCGCAAAGCATAGTGAAGTAGGAAGTGCAAGTGAATGCAAAGAAGTTGAAGACCCACATTACAGTAGAGATAACAAAGGGAATTTTCAGTAGGAAACACAAGTAAAAGAAAAGGTTGCAAATGGAAGAAAAATGTTCTAGAATTTTATGGCTTGGGATGAGCCACAGGTGAGTATTAGAGGCATATTCAAGCAGGAAATTTTTGGAACCAATTTTGGGAATCACACAGGAGTGTATCATGCAACAAGTCAGCTAAGGAGAAGTGTGAGTGAAATAAAGGAAGGTAGTTATCGCAAATTCAGGAGCAGTGGGAGTGAAAGGAGGAAGTTATTTAGAATTCACTAAGTATTTTGGTCCATTTTGTAACGCGATCATCCCTATTGTAAACCTATAAATATGTAAAGGGTTTTTGGGTAAAGTAGTTCTCACATGAAGTATGGTGATAGATTTTGAGTTCTAAGTTCGGTGAGCTATGCATGAGTGAGTTCTAAATTTCAAAGAATATGAGTTGAAAACTAAGTGTGCACTGTATGCGTGAACATAAAGGGCATGTTGGATAGAACTGAGATATAATGAATGAGCACATTGCCCACATTTTGTAAGGAATAATTATGAATAATAAAATGAGAATCCTGTCGTTGTGGGAATATCCTAGTTTGGGGTGAATAACATTAAATACAATGTCTTTGTTTATGTTTTGATGTGTTTGTTTATTGTTCTGGTTATTGTGTGCACTTAATGAATGAATGGATTATATGAATATGTTATATGATGGCTCTGTGCACATGATGAATGGTATAATGAATGAATGTTAAGTAAACTGATAAGAATGAATTCCTTCCATCCCTTAATGATTGCAGAAACCTGGTTTCTGTAGTCCCCATAGATACCTTGGGTGAGACTTCACCTCCTTCCAGGTGATGTGGAAAGGGCCATTATCTTAGGGTTTTTTTGGTGAATTAATGTTGAACCTCGGGTCTACCCATTGTGCACCAAAAGGTATATTATGTACATTGAAATAATCAATAAAAACATTAATCGTTGTTTGTGATACAAAAGGGATGAAAACGATGGGGGGCTATGATTCCACGAGAGAGAGGGGTCGATGGGGGGAATTATGCATGGGTTTTAATCCAAACCCACATTCTTGGAATTATTAGCATTGTGTATAACCTTCTAATTGTTGTTGAGTGTTCCTAAATACAATCATTAAACTCATGTAAGAGGGTGGGTGTGAGGAGTCACATTCCAGAGTGATTGCGAATGTTATCGCTCTGTAATTTCTTAAGGATGTGAAATAAATGACAGAGGTAACCAAAAAAACACTTTGGAAGCTGGGATCTAGCCCTGCCAGCTTCAGAAAGGGATCTCTCTATAAGATTTAGATTTTCTTAGGTTAAAATATTAGGCTAGTTATGACAGTTAAGGATTTTTTTGTTTGATTTGAATTGTTTGGTTGGAACAATGAAGATGGTCCATTGGGAAAATGGAGTCATAGTTTTGAATTGATCAAATACAAGTTTTAACAGGATAATATTGCAGGGCAGGGTAGAAACATTCACTAGATCCTCAAGGATTTAAGGTATGGAGGAGATGAAAAGGTCTAGAAATCCAATAAAAAATATATCAATTAAGAATTCGGATTTTAATATTCAGTGGAAAACACAAAAATTGTTCTTAAGCTAGAGACAGAGTGTACATTTAAACAAGTTTTTTCCTTTATCTTCTTGGAATAATTCAGAATTTAGGAAACAATAGTGATAACAGAAGAAAACAAATTAACAGGGAAAAATGCACTTCACCAATAAAGTTGACACAAGTATCCTGTAATAATTACACTGTATTACTGGAAAATATGATCAATGGTGTCTCTGTTGGATTTTTTACAATACTAGTCCTATCCTTCAAAACAAACCCCAACCCTTCATACTTCGAAATCAGAAGTATTTATAAATTTATTTACAAAATATCATGTCATAATTTATTAAGATATATTTTAAGAATATCTAAACTAACATCTATCTCTAATCACAATTGTTGTCCCTTGATCAAGTTTTGAGGATCCTTAGTCATGTTTGACCTATTTTGGGACTTTGACACGCTATCGAAGGCGAAGCACAAGTCAAAGTGAAGATTGCAGGATCTCGGTCCCTTGTTTAGGGATTTTTGGGTTTTGGGGTTATGTAACAGGTATGGGGATGCTGGCCCATGGGTTTACCCATGTTTAGGCCCACCTTGTAATGTATAAATAGATGTTTATGTGATGTAAGAAGTAGAAAAAAGGATGATATAGGCATCTCTGTGATGATATGTTAATTGCAAGTTGTAGTTGTACATTCTCTGTGCATAATGTGAGAAGCTTGCAAGGCTAAGTTCAAGTGGTTGTAAGATATTGTGTAAAGGATTTGTGTTGTGACCTAGCTCAGGGAAGGAGGATCTAGTGGAGTGCATGCAGATCTCCTATCCTATGCAAAGTAGGATCTTGTGGCTCTATGCATGTAGAATATTGATAGAAGATAATAAAAGAGAAGAAGAGTTGGTGGACGTATCCCCAGGCTGGGGGTGAACCACGTATATTCTGTGTTGCTATGCATTGTGTGATGTATTGATGTGTTTATGTGTTTACTTTCTTAGTGGTTTGTCATAGATGAATGATAGATATATCTGTAGAGTATTTTCACTTAATAATATGGATGAATGCTAGATCTAATCTATGTGATTGTTCTTAGTACTTGAATATACTAGATCTGGATGAATACTGCGCTGAAGTCTGATCTCTTGTTAGGATTTATCTGTGCTGTGAATTAAGATTGAATACTAATGATCTATAACTTCTAAGTGCTATGTTAAGGTGTTACAATCATAGATCTATGTCCCAGCTAAGGTTGTAGACACTGGAGTCCTACAACCACCCCTACCTCTACCTCGGTTGAGACTGCATATGCTTTCGCAGGTGTTGTCGAAAGGGATGGTAGTTAGGGTTTTTTTGGTGCATTGTTGAAGCATTGAAATGAAGGTCTTCCCCTATCCCAACAAATGGTTCCGTTGCTCGGACCTGAAACTATGATTGTTGGGAACTAAAGAAAAGAGAAATATCCATGCGTAGATATGTTGCCCTAGTGTGCAGTATTCTACTTGACTTGTGAAGCTCTGTGCTAAGAAGAGAAGTCAGATCTGAAGAAAAGAGGTAAGATCTGAATGCCTTGTGCTCTGATAGAGGTAAGAACAATGAAAAATTTTAAGATTTGAAATCTTTGTGCTCGGAGAAATGAAAGATAAGTGGAAATTTTTGTTTCGACAGTATGAATCTAGGTGTATTTGATAAATTTTGTCCTAGCTTGAAAACTAGGGCACAGTTAAAAGAAAGAAGATTTGATATGAGTAGATATGATAGAAATAATGATAGATATGTTATTCCTATGTATAGAAAGAATGTTTGGACTAACAAATGGATGCAGGTTCCTAGAAAGAATATTTTTTAGGATAGTCACTGTGATCCTAGTGTGTTGTACATGAAAGGTTGGGGATTATTTAAGAGAAAGCAAGGATTAATTATTTGTTACAGTTGTAGAAGACCAGAACATCTTGTTAAGCAATGCTCTGATAGAATACCTAGTTGTCTTTTTTGTAAATATATGGACCATGAAGTTTTGGATTTCCCTAGAATGATTTCTAAGGTTGAAAGGATGAATATGAGATCAGAAAACCCTAAGGAAGATCAAGAAATTAAGACCATGGAAGAACCCTAGAAAGAATCAAAGAATGTATTACTATGAATGAAAGAAACCTTGAATGGTCACATAAATGTCAACTTATTAGAGATCTTCAAAGAAAAAGAGTGCATAGAAGCAAGAATAAGAGACTTCGACATTGACTGTGTTCTGGATGAGGAAACACATGTGAATATCATGACAGAAAGAACCTGGGAAATTTTAGGAAAGCCTGTTATAATTCCTTCATTGGGAGGAATATGATTATTTAGAGGAAATTTGATAACCCTATGTGGAAGACTCACCTAGATACCTATGAGTGCTCATGGAACTTCGACAGAGGAAGAATTTGAGGTTGTTAAATTCATTGAGAACAACGCCCCATTTGCTATGTTGTTAGGAAAACCCTGGATCGAGAGAGATCAGATCCAAATAAAAGAAGAAGAGGCCCTAGAATAGAAAAAGAAAGAATTAAAAGATTTCATGACTAGGAGAATAACGCGCTTGGTAGAAGAACAGGAGGACAATTCGAAGCAACTTAGGACCAAAAATCGTGTTGTCTAATTTGAAAGAACACAAGAAGACTCACAGAAGAGTGGAGCACCTACCTCAGATAGAGAAGAAGTATTTCCCTTGAATCCTACGAAATAATCTCAACAACGTGAAGTTACTATGCCAAAAGGAGATAAGAATTAGAATGGAAAGAGAAATACCGAGACAAATATCACAGGAAAGAAGACCAGAAAACTCAGTAAGAAGAAAACAAGGATCAAAAAGTTGCATAAGGTTCCAGAGGGGACTTTGCAGAAGGAAGGCTTGCAAAACTGGAACTTCGTCGAATATCAGAACAAAGAAACATGGCACTTTTCCATGGCGAAGAGATATGACCGTTGGAAGCATTATAACCATTAGAACGATGCCCTGAATGGTTAGAATAGTAGTTATGACCAGAAATCTCGTCATCAGACCGTTGGGACCGCACTGCAATGGACAAAACTGCATTGATGAAGGCTTCTCACCCATTGTAGAGATCTGTTACCTCATTGTCTACTTAGTCTTTTGATTGTTGCACCGAGAACACTTTTGCGAATTGTATCCGCACCAATGAGATAACTCATTGCTACCATGTTGTGATTACTGAGATTTCACCACCGGTTTTATTACATTGAGCATTCATTCATGACCTGAGTTATTTGATCGAGAGCATGTATGTCGAATGAACTCAATGCTGCTGAAAAGTCTGTAGAAGAAGTCTTAATCGATCTAATGGCCAAAAAATTAATGTCCATAGGGATTCAAGCTTCATCGACGAGAGGAGTGCAAGCCTCTTCGTCGACTGCTCGCAGATCTTGACCATCCTGAGCTGCAACCGAGAAAAGAACCAAGCATCGAGATGACTTGGTGAATGCAAAGTTAATCCCGACTATCCTGCCCGACTACATCCTGGCTTTGGTTGGCATGGTGAGTCACGACAGTGTCCCTAGAGACTTTGACTACACCCTAGTTACTGCGTACCTCTCGAAGGGGATACATGCAATTAGAACACAAGAGGATAATATTGTGACATTAAAATTCATCGACTTCAACCTAGGGGACCGAAAGAACCACAGTATGCTCTCCCCTCATAGGTACTTGACTAGGCCAAAGGGGAAGAACTTGAGGATAATCCCCCAACCATGGACTATGAACCTCACGCAGTCCACCATCTTGAATATGATGAAGATTCCACACTTTGGAAGGCAACAGGTGTTAATAACCTGAATAGATCTACAAATATAATCACCACAAATATTGAATACACAATAGATCCACAAAACAAGATAGAAGAAACCACACTTTATTATATCAAAGCCCTTGAGGTAGGGAAACACCATACAATGGATCATATTATGGAAGGGATTCTCTCATGTTCACTTGCCTCTTCGAGGGGGCATCCTCCTATTGAGCTACTGCTCCAAATACAATATTTCTCTTCATGTCTCATTACATTGCTTGAACCCATTTATATAGTGCTACCATCACC
>ML777685.1:224824-240579 GCA_009831015.1 Picea engelmannii | reverse complement strand
AAGAAGTCCTCTTACATTTATTATATCTAATTACCCATTTATTATATATAACTACCATAGTGGGCCTTATTTAATAATATAGTGGACCTAGTCCACCTTACATTGAATGACCTCCACTATTATCACTATGGGCCCTCTAGGCCTCCCCACTACCTCTCTAGCTACCTTACACCACGAGGTTAACGCGTGTGTTAAGATCCTGCTATCGTGCTACCATGGTGGCTATCTATGGCTAGACAGATGCATCACAGTGGATTCGATGTTGATCCATAGGATCAATGGATTGATCATGCAAGGACCAAATCCACAAGACTTCTACACAGGGAAGGTTGTAGATCGCACCCTGGCACACACGATTAAGGATACCTATGGCGATGTAGAAAAGGGGATGCGAGGCTACAAGGTAGATTCCATCTAGAATAGCGCAGTGCGCCTATCTTGCCAGTTGATCACAGGAAAGCTAATGACAAAGAACAAACCTACGCAGGTCACGGGGTTCGTTGTTGACCTCACCAGAAAATGTGTAAAAGGAATCCAAATGAACTAGGTGAAGTACTTAGTCAACCAACTTGAATTGGATTGTCGTGAAGCTCAGGATCAAGGATATGAGTTCCATTTTAGCTTGCTACTGATCCTCATAGCCTTTACTTCCTGGGAGATGCCAGAAGGTGTGACCTTCCTAGACATTGAGCCATTCGAGCCACTCACTACGAAGTTATCCATGCTCTAGTACTCAATAGATATGGGAAAACAATGGTAGTCGAACGCGTTATTCCACACATACTATCTCCAGTTAAAGAGGGCTATTGGGGTTGTCCCTCATATGACGTTGAACACCTTGCACCGGTTCAAACCCCTCATGAAGTTTTGCACAGATCGACACTTTATTTATATCACTGCATGAGAAGATGAGCATAAAGAAGAGCTTCAGTCATACTATAAGCTCACAGAGGAGGACCTGGAAGAGATAACTAAGGACTGGTCTACAGAGCTCCTTATTCATGCTGACCCCACAGAAATGTTTGATCTCGAACTAATTGGAAACTCATAGGACACTCACAAAGAGCATGACACCCCTGGAAGCAGCAGAAGGAAAAATATAGAAGAGGTACACAACCTGAGTAGTGCATCAGACAAAAATGCTTCAGAATCACCTAGATGGGGAGATAATGATGAAGTAGATAAAGAAGAGACCAATGGAAAAGAAGGCCAACTGAACCAAGGTAGAGTAACACCACCTAGGGATTATGTTGATGAGGTTGATCCCTCTAATAAAAGAAAGGTTTCCCCCATAAAACCTACCTCGCAGAAGAAATCCAGAGCTAGTAAGACCAAGTTGCAGACTGTGCTCACACTCGATGACTTCAAAATCATCATTGCAGTCGTATTATATGCTTCGTAGGATATTATGCATAACACAGAATCCAAGCAAGAAACCATTGTTATAACCCTAAATTCCACCAAACATGCATACCTGACATCAAGCCATCTTACTTGCTATCTTTGCCAAGCTATCATTGAACAACTCTTCTAAAAAACCATTTTCTTGAATATGTACATGCCTTGTACCCCTACTGCTCACATACACATGTTTTTTGCACCATTACAACCCGCGTACACTCACAAAAAGCACGAAAAATAAAAATTGCAAAGGGATACGGGTTTTTGGGCCATTACTAATCATTTGACCGCCTATAGCTGATCACCCAACCGAATACCTAGCTTTTTGGCCTATAAAAGAAGGTATTGGGATCCCATTTCAAAGAGAAGCACGAGAGAAAATAAACTTTGCCCATTTCAATATCCCCCCTTTGCCCCAATATTTTTCAACCACATTGTGAGTTTGAGCTAGAATTCCCTTTTTCAGCCCTTTTTTCCTCCATTACAAATCCTTGCCATTTCCCTAGAGAGAACTGAAGAGGAGAAGAATATGTTGAAGAATTTGGTGCATGGTGAAGAGGAGCCCAAGACCAAGTTTGAGGAGTAGTTGTCGGTCTCATATTGTAACCGACTTTGTGATATTAATATAAAGAAATACTTTTTCCGTCCCGCCAAATGATGTCTTCAATCTTCATGATTTATTTGCATTTTGGTTATGATATCTAACCCACCAATCCATATGTAGAATGCATGCTTGTATTTTCTTGTTTGTATTTTGATGAATGCAGGTTAGCCTTGGGAGGATATTTGCAGTCGGGAAACAACCAAGTGCAAAGGGATCGACACCGGACACGGAGTTTAAGGTAGGAATACCGGATCCCTATACTTTGCTTTTTATGTATGATTGTGGGGTAATATCGTGATAGTTTTTAAAATTAGGAGACTTTAGACGATTAGCTCTGCCTGCACTTTAGAAACCTGGTGTAGTCCATAGGGGTTTTTCCCACTTAATAGCAGAATTGGCGACCATACTAGGGACATCCTCTAGGGTTTTTTAGGGGATATTCTTTTTGGGCGTTTTAATTGGTTTAATTTCCTTTTTTGAGTTTCTTTAAGTGTTTGAGTCTTTAAGGGATTCTAGTCTTCAATACCAGTACTCCTTACCTAGTTTGCTTGACTATTAGTTTTCATTTTTTGAGAAGTTACAGAGGTGTATGTAGCCTATAGTGGGTGTGCACGCATACATATGTGCCCTACCTTTGGATAGCCCACGTACATATGCTAGCTACTGAAGTGTCAGTAGTGTGCCTATGTTGAGAATTTTTTTTTTAAGAAGATGTAATCATCCTCTTCCCTGTCAGAAGTCATAATTCTTAGGGGTTTTCTTGATCTAGTCCTGGTATCTGTTATGGAATTCTATATCTTAGGTCTGACCTTAGTTTAGCTTATCCTTTAAAAGATTTCTTGTGTTTTTCTGTTAGGGTTTCAGACAAGTCTGTGAGTCTTTTCTGATCAGCCTATTGAGTTTGGTCAGTGACTCCCTGCGATCCACAGTGGGGCCATAAGTCATTTCTTGGTCTTGTCTTTTCTTCACTTTTCCCTTTTGCTTGCTTTAGAAGAAAAGAAAAAGAATTCATTTTCAAGTTTCTTATTTTGAAGCATTTTGAAATAAAAAAAGATCTCAATTATTTGTTTGGTAAAAGTTATTTAGGTTAGTTGTTTTATTTATCAAGAAAAAAGAAAAGTTTTCTTAATTTCTTTATTTGAATACTGAGGAAATTAAGTAGCTCGTAGTTGAGCGAAATATTGTTTTAGGTTTTTCTTTTCAAATATCTGAGAAAAGTAGTTATGAAAAAGTTTGGTTAAAGAGTTTAAATTGGCAAATATTTATTTGTGAAGAAGAAGTAGTTTGTTTTTAGTTTCATCTTATGCTCTTCTCTTTCGTCTCTTAAAGAACATCATTGGTTTCACTTCCATTCCCTTTGACTTAAGACAACCATTATAATTAACACTTAATTAAAAGTTATTAGACTTTGTGTTTGTAGGGTTCATCAATTTAGTCTAGGCTAGAGCCTTGATTTAGGATTGGAGAGGAAACTCTTCAAGGCTACAAAAACAAGCATAAGAGTCTATGCTAGGGAGTGCTTGAAAGTCTAGTAACCATTAAAGTTATCCGGGACTCCCCTCTAACACAGGGGATAAACATGAGGTCGTATGCAGAAAGGTAGCACAGATAACCCCTCCAAAGCCAGACCAAGCATAGTGGGGAACACATATAGAGGGCTTACCTTGGGATTTCGCTGATAGCATTTGCCACGGAGCTTCGTGGGTCTCAAATCTATTCGAGGTCCTTAGTCATCTTTTATAACACTTTCTTTCGATACCCTTGATATGCTATAGGATTGATACCCTGCTTATTGCGGTCCACCCGACTATCAACTGTACCCGCCTAGTGATTGTTCGCCCGTTGGCAACCTAGTTGCCTTTATCTTAGTGACTTACACAGGGGACTATAGGGGTAAACCGTAGTACCTAGGGAAGACATCGGGCCACGCTTTGCAGAGTATACTCGAAGGGTGATTTTGTATTTGAGTTACACTTGCACTGGTAAGTTGCTCTAGTGTTGGATGGTGTAACTGTTCTTCCAACTAGCTAGTGATCTGCTTGTCTTATCTCATAGGAGATTTTTCTAGTGTGTGATGATCTTTAACGTTAATATAAATCCCTAGTGTTTCATTGATATTCTCACACCATGGAGGATCGGGATTTCTGTCGATCTCGAAATATTCTTGGCCTACCACCGGTTGATTTGGAGCCACCCCCACCACTGCTAAGGTGAAGAGTAGACCAGCAAGGGTCTTTTGAGATGATTGGGCAACAGGACACTGTTCTCAACACATATTCGAGAGGAAAACATTTGATTCCAGAGGAACCAACCATTTCTTACCTTGGAGTGGAAGCTCTTGGTCTGTATAACCCTCTGATCACCGATCTATCAGCGCCCATTGTCGTATAGGTTCACCCTTACGAGAATCAGGTAGTGTCATAAGCAATGATGGAGACAAATGCTGCTACTTCTTCAGGGAATACTCATACTCCCTCTACGACTGTCACTTCATGGGGTTTTCCACCTCCAAACCAGCCGTTGACGGTCTGGACCACTATGGTCTCGACTACCTCTACCTCGGGAAATGGTCTGATTCCATCTATGGCAGTGATCACTGCTCCTTTCACCCAGAGTGTGATAGGTCCGTCGTTCTCATATGAGATGATTTGCTTCGATACAAAATTTGTCCTTTCCTACTCTACTCTACAGAATTTAGGTCTGGGGGTAGGGATATCAAACACTCCTCTCCAAGGATCCATGGGGGGGATTTTAGCTCCCTATAACACTTTCCCTTATGGAGGGGGCCATATACCTCCTTCGTCCCCTTCACTCAGTGGTGCTCACCAACACTCTATCGGGTCGAACGTAAACTATAGTTCACTTGGAGTAGGTAGTCAAGGACTTCCTTCTTATAGCATATCAGTAGGTTCGACACCATTCTTTTCGTTTGACATGTTTGGTAACAACGCATTCTCGTTATCTGTTGTCTCGGTTGGGGGAAACCCCGGTTATGGACAACAAAATCCTATGTAGGTACTATTTCTGCAAAGGGGGGAAACTCAAGAATTCCTTCCACACAAGGACCTTGGAATCTATGGTAGGGATCATTTCCCTTGTCATGGATGTCGACTAGGGGCAACCTTTTCCATAGCCAATGGAACCCTAGGCAAGGCTCAAGACCTATGCCCTTCGGATCAGTAGAGGGAAACCCTTCCCAAAATCCTTGGAATACAACGCAATCCCAACCTTCGACATCCTACTATAGGAGTCAGTCGATGACATCTCAACAAGTGTAGAATCCATATGCTAGTCACAGCCATGGTTTTTACTAGAATCCTGGCCAACAGCCTAACTTTTCCTGGCAACCTGGTGCCAACCAAAATCCAGGCTCCTTTTTCCCTGGTTATAATCAACAACCCAAATTACCTTTTCTGGAAACTCTACACTTTCCAGACTTGACAAGGTTATTAAACAACCCCATCTATCACGATTCACATTGGCCTCCTATGCCAACCAAGTTTCCTTCAGACATTCCAAAGTTTGAAGCTAAGTCTGATGAAGATCCAGGCGATCATGTGACTACCTTCCATTTATAGTGCTCGTCCAACTCATTGAGAGATGACTTCGCTCAGTTGCATTTGTTTCAATGCACTCTCAATGAGAGTGTTGCAAAATGGTACATCGATCTCGACCTCTCAATATACTCTACGTTTGGCAAATTGGCAATGGTTTTCTTAAACCATTTTCAATTACCTATGAGATACGATGTTCACACCAAATTGTTGGCCAACTTTGAGAAAACAAAGGCAGACCATATCTCAGATCACATCCGAGAATGGAGACGCCAGAAGAGTTTGATAAAAGTACTAGTCACACCAACATTCTTGCTTTAATGGTTCCTTACTTCTTTGGTACCTCAATTATATAAAGACGTCGCAATGTTGAGGATATTTTCAGAAGAAGAAGCGATAATGAGAGCTCAACAACTAGAGATGATTTAATCTCATTCTGGTTTACTTTAAGAAGTTTTTCCATATGCATTGTGGCCGATACTTGACAAGACTAAACAGAGATCTGGACCACATGTCGGTGGTATTGTTGATTTAGTGCAAATGAACCCCGTTGATCAGATGTCAAATAAATTATAGCAATTGTCAATACAACAAATAGCGGCCATCCAGACCACAGGTTCAGCTACTCCCCCTACTCAAACATCGGTTGTACACAGTGTGCAATTGATAAACCCAAAGGTCACCCAACAGCCTGGCGGAAAGAAGAAACAGAGAAAGAAGGGTAAGTGGGATAAGAAACCTACCAATAATGCTGGCGGGGGCAACATAGAAAAGAAGAAATAGAAGTATCTGTGTAAAATTTGCACGGAAGACCATATGACTCACCTGTGCCCTAGGATTATGGAGGCCCATAAGTTATTAGCATAGAAGCAGCCTGTCATGCTAACAAACCCATTTCCATATGGGAAAAATTTAACTCAAGCCTCTTCGAGCGTGGAAGGGGGCAGTCAGGGACCCCCTCCATCTTCAATTAATCCTTCGTCCACAAATGTATATATGATGAAAGGTAGTGTTGATATAGAAACCAGGACACGCGGCTAAGGAATTCCAAACACCTCTGAGAAGGGTAAAGAAGCCAAAAACCCATCTCTTCCTCTCCAGATTGAGAAAACATTGGAAACAATGACATGCATCCCAAAAGGTGCGTTCAAGAAATCTTCCCACAATCCAAACGCAAGGGCCACCCAGGCCTACTCTATGGTGGAGGATTTGTCTCAAACCCCTTGTACAATGTCTTCTTTGGAAGTCCTCCAGAGCTTCCCTTCCCAGAGAAAGGTGTTGTTAACTGCCTTAGGATCTGCTAGACTTGTAATCTAAGAACGATTATGCTTGATACGACCTACTTAAAACCTTGTTTCCCTTACCATGTGGCATTTCAGATAGTAGTGGCTTACACCATGAAAACTTTTACTCGAAACATTTTTCGCATGGTGGTTGATGAGGGTGCCTCGACATGCGTGATGTCTTTGGCATGTTGGAAGGCCATTGGCCAACCCGTTTTGTTTTTGTTAACTACTCTTCTTACCTCTTTCGACGGTCATTCATTCCGACCACATGGAATCATACCATCTTTCCTCGTGCAGTTAGGGGGGAAGCCCGTGTGCATCGAGGTTGAAGTGGTCGATGCATCTCTAGACTACAATATCTTGTTAGGAATGAGTTGGACCTATGATATGAAAGTAGTGGTCGTGACATTTTTCTGGGTCTTGTTGTTTCCACACGAGGGTCGAATCAGTTATCCTTCTCCCATCCTGACCCTTCATCGGGGGTATCCACGGTCCTGATGATTGATAACCTTCAGCCATGTCTTTTGATTTCCATGATCTCAAACACATAGTCAAGGATTATCTTGATGATTTAGCATCATGATCTCATAAGAGAGATGATCATCCCGCACACCTCCGAGTTATCTTTGAGTGATGTCGCTACTACCTGATTCCCTTGAATCCAAACAAATGCAGTTTTTGCGTAACATCGGGTCGTATGGTAGGTTTCATAGTTTTGACAATAGGGATAATGGTCGATCCTCTAAAGGTTGAGGCAATAGTTTATTTTCCTCCCGCATGCACAATCCTTCATCTTTAGATTTTACAGGGAAAATCAAACTTTTTACGGCATTTCATCGCAAACTATAGCGAGATCACAAAGGGTTTCATGTGTTTACTAAAGAAGGATGTTCCTTTTCATTAGAATGAAGACACTCAGCGCTCTTTCAAAGCATTGAAATGCGCCCTCATGTTTGCCCCTCTGCTTTGGCCACCTAATTATAATAAATATTTCTTATTTTACTTGGCTGCTGCAGAGTTGACCATTGGTATGATCTTGGTTCAGGAGGATGATTTTCTCGAAGAATACGTGATTTATTACCTGATCCGAGGCCTGGTTGGACTGGAACTCAATTATTCCCACGTTGAAAAACTTGCGTTGGCAGTAGTTCATGCTGTCCAACGGTTCCGTCATTATATCTTGTTTCACAATACCACCATCATTGTCATTGTGAATCTGTTTCAATACATGTTGACATGAAGTGTAATTGGCAGAAAAATCAGTATATGGATAGTTATCCTCTAAGAATTTGACTTGGATTTTGTTTCGGCGAAATCCAAAAAGTCATTGGTCTTTGCATAACTCATCTCGGAACTTTCGATCAAATCAGGTGATGTTATACCCGAGGAGTTGCCTATTAAAGGAGACATGTTTTTGATTGCATATTTGGACCCTTGGTATGGAGATATACTAGTCTATCTCCATACTTTGAAGTGTCCCACCTCTGCTTCTCATGATGAGCGTCACCATATACGCCATCAGTCCAAGAACTATCTCATAGTCGAGGACACTCTATATCGTCGAGGTGTATATTGCATCCTTCATCAGTGTCTCACTCATGAAGAAGAGGAAATTGTGCTTAACGAATGCCACACCGAAGCAAGTGGTAGTAATTTGTCTGTTTTGGAAACAACCCAAAAGATTCTATGACCTGGTTACTTTTCTCCGACATTAATTAAAGATTGTGTTGAATCGGTCAAGAAGTGTCACCCGTGTCAGATATTCTCTCGGAAGATGAGGGCAAAACCCGCTCCCATGTTTCTTGTCATTACATTTGGTCCCTTCACCAAGTGGGGGATTGATTATGCTACATTCACGCCCCCTTTAGAAAGGGAGCACTATTATATCATCATAGCAGTATACTACTTCATGAAGTGGGTCGAGGCTATGCCAACTTTTAAAGATGATGGTGAGACAACAGTTCTCTTTTTGTTTAACCAGATAACAACAAGGTTTGGTGTGCCGAGAGATATTGTCACTGACCATGGCAGTCACTTTCAAAATAAAATGATGTCCGAGTTAACGTCAAATCTTGGGTTGAGGCAAGAAGATTCGTCACCCTACTACCCACAAGCGAATGGTCAAGTGGAAGATGTGAATAAGTCCCTTAAGACTATTCTATAGCGAACGATCAATTCGGCCAAGTCAAATTGGAATTTGATGTTGTACTCAGCATTATGGGACTACTGAACGTCTATTAAGATTGCAACCATTTTCTCACCTTTTCAATTCGTTTACGTGCTGGAAGAAGTCTTGCCTATAGAATGCTAGATCCGGTCTCTAAATTTGGCAGTACAGTTATTGCCAGACACTTCATCGCTTGAAGAGCATTTATTGTATCTTGAGCAGCTCGATGAGCAGCATCATGATGCAACCTTGGCTAACGAGGCTCACAAAAAAAGGGTCAAGTGTCATTATGATAGGTTTGTTCATCCTCATATTTTCTCTGAAGGCGACCTTGTCCTATTCTAAAACCAAGATAAGGACCCCCTGGGGGCAAGCAAGTTCAAGCCCATGTGGTTTAGACCTTTCATTGTGAAGGAGGTTCTAAAGAAGGGTGCTTATCGTCTGGTGGAATTTGAGGGAAATTCTTTGGCGGATCCTAGAAATGGCCTCTACCTCAAGAAGTATTACTCATAGGTGGGTCACCTTGGGTGACTTCTTGTACATATGTATAGTTCTTATACATTTTTCTTTTTTAGTTTTTGTCTTTTTGGTTTTATGGACATGTCATTTTTGATGTCATATTTTTCACTGTGGCAGATGTCAAGTGAATCAAAGGTGTTCATTGGGTTTGTGGACAGCGCTAGCCGACACACTCGGAGGCTTGCTTCCGCAACATGGGTCATTTTTACACCTCAGGGCCAGTTTCTATCTTCAGGAGGTATCTATTTAGGTGACACCACAAACAATGTTGTTGAATACAATGCAGTCTTAGAGTTTCTTCATGACGCTTTGTCGCATGGTATCTCTCACCTCCAGGTCTACTTAGATGCTCAACTGGTTGTGTCTTAGTTAAATGGGGTTTACCGCATTTACGATCCTACTCTACACTGATGATTCCTTAGGGTACATATCTTAGAACGAAGCTTTGATTACATTACGTATATCCATGTTCGTAGGATATTGAATCAAATCACAGATACTCTAGCTAATCATGTATTAGATTGACATATTGCACACATGTAAGAAAAATCACACACACGCACATGTAAATACATTTATAAATAAATGTAATCCATAAGATATAAAAATATGTAAATACGCATATATATATATCGAAAGTATTAGAGTACATAGGTGGGCGCAAGCACCTCAAAAATATATGTCTAGTAAGAGTCACGGGACTTATGCCCTCAAAAATATACAAAAATTGCCCTCGGCACGTAAGTATTCCATCCTAGCTAAGAGCAGGGCCTGTTGGCCCTACCATAGTGAACAACGATGTTTTCCAAACGCTAGAAAATTTGGACCCAGGTTCATGGCACCCCAACTACGTGAGGTTGCATTGCTGGTGGAAGATCCTCGATCTCTGCCATAGGGACTGCACGAGTGAGCACGATGAGGTTCCACTCCACCTGTCTCAATACTCTCTCAGCCTCTCCATCTGGAGGTCCCCCTATTGTTGTTGTTGGTCCGGTGACTGTGCCTGGTCCTGCCTCTGGTCGAGGACGCTCACCTTATCCTCAAGAAGTCTCTTGGAAACATTGGTCCCACATCTGTACATAACAGACACATAGTTGTGAGATACTCTGGTACACATAAAAATCTATATATATATATATATATAAAGAAATAAAAATTAAATAAATTTGAAAAACAAACTTAGCTATATCTCCTCGATCATCTCTGGGAGGTACAGGAATGTTCGGATCCCTGGAAAAGTTGATCCCAGCATAGGGGTAGTCCTCTATTGTCGGAATCTGTCGTGCCCACTAGTTAAAAAAATTATCATTGAAGGCCTCTATGGTCCTTTTGCCCCCCTATCGTGGAAGTAATGTCGCCCATATACATAATGCTGGGAGGAAGGCCTCATTCCCTCGCACTGTCTCTCGTGGACTAAGACTAGGTACCCTCTTGAAGAAGAAAGAGCATAAAACATTCTTGAGCCCAAATTTTTTGTTATCCCACAGACGACACTATGTTAGTTGTCTCTTCATTCATTCCATCATGGTTGTGCTCCATTCGAACACTCATGTATTTAAGCACTTCACCACACAATGCATGTGCACCCGAGAGGCCTGATGTAAGGTCGTGGATCCAGTGATCTGCATAATGAGTAAAACTATCACTTGCAGTGATAGGTTGGAAATTTTGTGGATCGGCACCTGAGAACCCATTTTATTTGTGCAAGCCTCACAGTGTAGCCTGATCAATTCAACTATGTTGTGAGGCCTAGGAGGAAAAGAGTGAAGCTTGACTGGTTCCCCTCTCCTTGAGAGGTAAGTCAAAAAATAAATATCCTCAGTCATTGGAGTCAACGACTATCCCTCGAGCATAAAAGCCTCTGCATTCGGGTGCCAGTAATCTACCAAGGCGTTCAACAGCCTGGGTTGTGCCCTCATGAGTGGACACTTGAATAATTTCAACAACCTACATTGAGATAATACGTTAAGAGCAGCAGGGTCTTCTAAGACTAGAGAATCAATGTCTTCATGTTTCCTTTCTCTCCAATGGACATACATCCTTCAAAACAAAAATTTCAAAAGGGATTCAAAAATCTTTCTTTTTAAAAAAAATTCCACATATTGGAGGGTGTACATGGGTTGTATTGAGAACAGTCGCGTATGCATGCAGGCATGTTGTTTTCTGCCCACAGGAATACGTGGGATGTCCTAGGACAACTCGCATACACGTAGGGCCGACCTTTTTTAGAGGTGTGCGCTCCTCCCAAAACCAAATGGAATGCAAAAAGGAAGTATTGAATTGCAAGAGGGGTTGATTTATACTTACTTGGTCTAAGCGAAAGTTCATTTCTCCCATTGAAGCTCCCATAATCAACTTTTTCAACAAAGGGGTGTTTTTGACTTCTTGGTCAATTCTCAATTTACAATGGTAATAATGAGCTGCAAACTTCTATTTATAGACTTTTTGGCCCCTTTTTGTCATTTTTTGGACCCCTTTGTCATTTTTTCTAGCTCGAAAATCATTTAGTATGGTTCTTGAGTTTCTTATGGGATGTTATGATATGTGTTACTTTTGGTATTGGGAAACTTTTTGAGAGTTGGGTTATGTTTAAAGGTCCTTTGGTAAAAAGCCATTTTTCCAACTTTTTTCATCTAAGTTAGGTTTCCGCCCCCACTTTCTGCATCTTGTTGTCTTTTTCTCTTTGCCATAGGATAGACCCCACCGAGTTGTGACATAGAACCATCTTTGCTGATTTAGAAGTGTCGTAATTTAGTGGTAAATCCTGCCTTTACATGGATGCCCTAGTTATATCCTTGTTTCTTTGGGTGTCCATGCCATTTTTAATGACTATAGGCTCGGGAGTCCTTTTGAGTTTTTCTTGATTATGAGTTTCGAGCCTCATTTGCATTGATCCATCATCACTCTTGACCTCACCCTTGAGACTCCCAAACAAAGTTGAGTCTTCTTTAATCCCTTTTCAGACTCTTTAAACATGAAAAGATTGTTGAGCGATCTTGTCGCCCATCATGCTCGCCAATCTAAAATTTGAAGGCACGTCTGTCCAATGGTAGTTTACCCATTTTTTGGTCCGGATGGTCAATTGTATGAACAAAGGTATACTCTAGGAGCTTTGATTCACTAGAAGAGCATTCTTAGGTATAATTTTAACCCTTTTTCGGGCCTCAAGGAATGAATTTATGAAAAAGAAACCCCCACGGAGTCCATAGTTAATCTCTTTTCAGGCTCCCTAAAATTGAAAAGATCATCGAGTGACCTTGTTCCTTCACACTCATTAAAATGGTCCAGAAGAACATCCTTTACGGAGTCCATAGTTAAGCTCTTTTCAGACTCCTTAAATATAAAAAGAATGTCAAGTGATCTTGTCTTTGTCACACTCATTAAAAGGGTTTTGAATAGATGTCTTTTTGGTGCTAGTTTACACCTTTTTCGAACCAAGTAGACTACCTTTGAAAAAGGAACCCTAGTGGAGCCTCCTTTTACACTTTTTCAGACTCTCTAAAAATGAAAAAATGTCGATCTTACCTTCTCTGGGAATGTTAAAATTACATCGAAGGACATTATCTTTGTGTCTTACTAATTGCATTTGCATTCCTTCATCTTTGGCCTAATGTCGGCTCCATGTTGATCTCAATTGAACCATCTGAACCATGCCTTATACACAAGCCTTGTAGCACTTTGCCTCTGCATCTTGACACATTGACCCATGGAGGATTTTTCTCGAGTGTTCTTTTCCTGTATATGTCTCCTTGCTATGAGCATCAATATGTTCCTTGCACTTGAAACAAGTATGTATGCGACACTCGTTCCTCCTTTGTAAGGTAGCATTCTATTATTCTTTTTCAAGCTTTCCAAAATTATTGAAAAAGACAAAAAAATTCAAATATACCCCAAAACGATGAAGGGAAAAGTATTTTCTTTTTATTGGCAGCACAATGAGTCACCCTTGGACAAAGCACATCCTTTCGTTTGTTCGTCAAGCTCCGGGATTTAATATGACCTTAGGAAGTTATTCTCACTACATAGAGTCGTATCCTCCTCTGTTTGGTTATACTTCCAAACATATGGAGAGTTCGTGTTGCCTCCAACATCATGAACTTATGTCAATGCCATGCTGCCTGAGTCTCATCATTTTTCGTGCTTTTTTCCAAGGGAATTTTTACTAAACTTGAGTCAACCCTTTTGCAATTTTTCTCTTGTCCTCATGCCCGGCCACCCCTAAAGATGAATCAAGTCCTTGTTCAAAATCAATGAAGTTATCTGCCTCATCACCGAGATCCTCTTATCTATTCTTGACGAGCCATCGAAGACCTATGATAGGGAAGTCGTACACTGATATTACACTCTTACCCAAGTTTTGAAGATCTCAAAGTTGTTTCTCGAGCTCTAAAGGCCTCATCTCCAGCCATCGAGTGTCATTAGATTCTTAAATATGGATACTATATATGTATATCTTTTGATTTTGAGATGTATATACGCTATGTATTTCTCGCGTCTACACTTTATATAGTTATATGACATGGATCTGCAGTGTATTTGATTGGCATCCATGATTTTATTTCATCCCAAGCATGGGTATGCCCGCCTCGGTGAGAAAAATTACAATAGAGTCCAAAACCACCAGAATTGTTCCCTTGCACTTCTGCCCATCCTTAATACACTCAGAACCTCTAATACTTATACAATTCAAGTTCCTTCAGTGTGAAACTAGTTACAATAACTGAAATTAAACATTTCAACTTCGACAATGATTACAAATGATAGTTTTCAAAAAAAACGTTCCATGATCTCTGCAGATTCTTCTGACACTCCAGCTCCTTCCTCTACCACGTTCTCTTTGAAATGTCACTTATGCTCTTTCAAATCTAATTAATTTATCCATATTCTCATTAAACATTTGGGAATAATATGTTTGAATAAAAATAATTCCCAAATATTTTCTATCCTGTAGAAATTTCCATAATTTAATTCATGCATGTGGTCTTTAAAAACATGTCTTGTTTTTCCCAATTCACCATTTCACTGTAAAAAACATTTACTATGTTATTTTTTTTCCAATTTACCGTTTCACTGATTGTGAAAAACATTTACTGTGTGTTTTTTTCTAGTTTACCGTCTTTGGTAAAATACTTTTTATCTTCTTCTTTTACTTCTGTAAATATTTGGATAAACAATTATCCAAGTCTTTGTTCACGTTCATCTTCCCATTTAGTTTTTTTTCATGGAAATAAACATTAATTTCTTTAATTTGTAAAACTTAAATCTTACCTCTGTAAAACCTTTTCATCGTGAGGAGGCATTTCATTTATTGGAAATTCCATAATTGTTGTTGAAATGCACTCCTAGACAAATGCCACACATTAAACATATGATAAATGGTGCATTTATTATATTGGGCTTGGGCTGGAGTGGTTTAATCCAAACTGCTTTTACAGTCGATATGCTCCACGTAAAAACACGTGTCCATGAAAGAAACCACGATAGTTTTCCCCGGCCCACCTTCACATAATTAACCTCCTTGCTATTTCAATCCTCGATATGTATGTGCACCCTCCATCCAACCTTTGACTATTCCACATTATAAATTGAGATCCGTGCCCATGATTTGACATGATTCCATAAATTAAATATTGGATTAAATATTAATATTAATATTTTAATATAAAAAATATTTATATTAATAATAATAAACGCCTTTTCCAATTTCTAAGAACTTTGGGAATATGAGGCTTAACACATGACTTTGTGGATGGGATAAGGGTGCTTAATAAAGGGAATATTTTTTATTTCAATGGGAATATGAAAATAAGGGTAAAAATGAATGAAGTGATGGAACCGGGGGATTTATATAAGAATTTAGACTAGATATATGTTTGGGATATTTGCCAAATTTTTGGTTCATGGAGGACATGAATATTTTGGATGATCAATCAAGTGAAGGATTTAGGTGATGTGATCTTGATGGAGCTGGTGAAAAAATTTGAAAATCTGAGTGGAAAAATAGCACAAGGACAAAATGCTTCGGGAAAAATTAATACAAATTAGCAGGTGATAACACAAAGCATCCAAAAGGTCGAATAAACTGTTAAGCCCTAATATTGGCTCATTACCCCTTAATTGGGGCATATTATATTAGTAATGTTATTTTATTTATGTCGGCTTTAGGCCATTAGTTGTAATTATACCTCATAGTCTCCTATATATACCAAGGAGACATTTTCATT
>ML777685.1:166727-223395 GCA_009831015.1 Picea engelmannii | reverse complement strand
AGTTGTAATTATACCTCCTAGTCTCCTATATATACCAAGGAGAAATTTTCATTTTGAATCATCTTGTACTTGAACATTTAAGTGGGGTAAAAGGAGGTTTCCCCCTCGAAGAGGATTATTATATGAAATTATCTCTTTTTCAATGCGTTGAGTACTTTTCCTGAGGTTTTCCTATGCTATATTGATGTTTGGTTCTTAACATAAACAGGGAAAGAAAAAAGAAAAATAACATAGCAGCAGCAGTGATGTCTCAAAAGATGATGAAGAAGTGGCCAACTTTGTAAGAAGATTGAACAAGGGAACCAACGACAGGTATAGAGGTAAACTTACTTGGATTTGTTTTAATTGTGATGGTAATGGTCATTTTTCTAACAAATGTACTCATAAGAAAAAGAAAAATGATGAAGGTTACTCAAATAGAAAACAAACATATAAAGTCAAAATAACCACAAAGTAATTTTTCAATAAAAGCTTATGCACCAAAGAAGACATCTCATCATCAGATGAAGATGAAGTCAATGACAGTGAGACAGAAAGAGTTATATTCATGGCAGTAGAAGAATCAGATAAAGAAGACTCTGAATAAGAATATGAAGAGGCAGAAGTTGACTACCGAGAAGATTTTTTGTGTTCCATAGAAGTTATCAGAAGAGAAAAGAAGAAAAAGAAGAAACTACAAGCAAAACTAGACAAGAAAGAAGACAGGCAGGAACTAGAACAAATGATCACAAATTTGAAGGTTCAAATTGATGAAGATAAAATAATTGAAGAATAACTCAAAGAACAACTAGAAGGAAGAGATAGGATCATTGGAAATATGGAAGCATAAATTGTCACATGAAGAAAGGATCTTCAAAAGAAAAATATGCAGAACAACTCAAAAGTTTTGAATGACATTATAATCAGTCAAAAACCTCATCATGACAATTCTGGACATGGATACAATTAGATAGAAAAGGGATCAAGCTCCAAAACAAAAGAACAAGAAACATATCCAAAAAGCTATGCAGAAACAATCAAAGGGGATAGGAAGGTATACAAAGAAAACTATAGGGACACTCCTCCATCGAGAAAATTCATATTTTAGAATCAATAACCGACAGAAGCAAATAGGCCTTAGGAAGAAGAAGGATTCATAAGAGTACCTCCTTTCAGAAGATATTCAACTCCTAGGTATCAAAATATATTTTTTGGTTTACGTTATGCATGTTATAATTTTGGACATAAAGTTGTGAATTGCAGAGCTAACAACAGGAACATAAACAACTTTGAAAGTCATACACGAAAGGGTTATCCAAGAAGGCCTAGTGAAACACAGAGAAGAAGTTACAACATGTTTGAATCTTTGAGCATTGAAGTGGAAAGCTACAAATGTAACAACTTCGGAAGCATGTCCAAAGATTGCAGAATGATAGCCCCTCCTAGAGAACCACAACAAAACAACAACAATCATATACAGGAACCTCAAAAAAGGACATGGATAAGAAAGCATAATCAATATAGCAATGAAGAATGTACATTCTCTCTACAAGCTAAGAAAAATAAACGTGGTTGGTATGTTGACAGTGGTTGTTCAAAACACATGACAGGTGATAGAGACAAGTTTCCTACATTAATAAAGGAAAGATATGGATCAGTCTCCTTCGGAAATGATGATTCAACTAAAATCATTGGAAAAGGCATAGTTAGAATTGGGAACAAGAATACCAAGGTAGAAAATGTTCTATTAGTAGAAGATATGAAACAAAATTATATAAATGTGAGTCAAATATGTGACCAAGGTCATAAAGTTACTTTTGATTAAAAAAAGTACAAGATAAGAAAATAAAGATCAGGAAAATTGATTGCAACAACTGTGAGAACTTCAAGCAACATATATGTATTAAGTGAAATTGGAAATGAAAAGGGTTTCGTAGGAAAGGAAGATGAAATTTGGATATGGCACAGAATAATGGGTCACATACATTTTGATAACCTTAGAAAAGTCATCAAAAGGGAAGTAGTTAGAGAAATTCCCCAGATCACGAAACCAACCAAGACTTTATACAAGCATTGTCAACAAGGAAAGCAAACAAAGACCAAGTTTAAATCAAAAGAATATTCAACGACAAGACCACTAGAAATTGTGCATACTAATCTAGTTGGACCAACTACCACAAATGGTTTAAAAGGTGAGAAATAATTTATGTTATTAGTTGATGATTATAAAAGAATGATTGCAGTTTGGTTTCTTAGGAATAAGTCATAAGCTTTGGAAAACTTCAAGGTCTAAAAGGAAATGGATTCACTTTAAAGGAAATTCTTGAGATATGATAATGAAGGAGAGTTCACTTTAAAGGAGTTTATGGATTACTACAACAGGCATGGAATAAAAAGGCAATTCTTTGTTGCTAGGACACCTCAACATAATGGAGTTGTTGAAAGAAAGGATAGGACAATAAAGTTAATGGCTCGAACAATGTTAATGGATTCCAAATTGACAGATATCTTTTGGACACAGGATTGCATATAGAAGTTCACATTAAAAACAGAGTAATGCTCAGAAAAAACACTGACAAAACTCCCTACGAGCTATGGAAAGGAGACCAGCAAATGTGAAACACTTCGGAGATTTTGGAAGCAAATGCTACATCAAAAGAGAATATGGGAGAATGGGAAAGTTTGAATCTCGTGTGGACAAAGGAGTACTTTTTGGTTACTCAAGTACAAGGAAAGAATACAAGTGTTACAACTTGAGATTTAACAAATTTTTGGAAAGCATCAACCTAACAATTGATGAAACAGGTAGACAAGAATTAAAGGAAGAAGAAAATGAATCAATGGAACAGCTTTACGAAGAAGAAGCAGAAGATGAAAAAGAAGTAGAAGGGGAACATGAAGAGGATCCAATAGAAGCAGAAGATAAAGTTCAACAAGTGCCTCCAAAGACACCTATCATATGAGTACAAAAGAATCATCCTTCAAATCAAATTATCGAAAGCAAAGATGCAGGAGTTGAGACTAGAAGAAGAATCCATTCACTAGAAACAACACACCTAGCACTCTCATGTATGAATGAACCAACCTATTTTGAAGAGGCCAACAAGGATGAATTTTGGAATAAGGCCATGGATGAAGAATTGGATCAAATAGAGAAAAATAACACTTGGGAATTGGTTCCAAGACCAAAGGATAATAATGTGATCGGAACAAAGTGGGTGTACATGAATAAATTGAATGAATATGGACAGGCTACAAGGAACAAAGCTAGATTGGTATGTAAAGGTTATGCACAGTTTGAAGGAATCGACTTTGAAGAGACATTTTCTCCATTTTCCAAAATGGAAGCAATCCGATTGCTTTTAGCTTATGCATGCTCCAAAAATATTAAAGTGTATCAGATGGACATAAAATCATCTTTTCTGAATGGGGAACTTGAAGAAGAAGTCTACATTGAAAAACCAGAAGGATTTCGGTTGTCAAAGAACACAGATTATGTGTGTAAATTAAAGAAGGCCTTGTATGGTCTAAAATGGGATCCTAGAGCATGGTACGCTAGATTGGATAAATATCTACAACAGGCAGGGTTCATAAAAGGAAGTGCAAACAAAAACCTATACATCAAGGTAACTCAAGATAGTATTTTATTAATTGAATCTTATGTTTATGATATTATTTTTGGAAGTATTGATGACAGATTAAGCTAGAAATTTGCAAAGGACATGCAGAATGAATTTGAAATGTCATTACTTGGAGAACTATCCTTCTTTCTGGGTCTTCAGATACGTCAAAGAAACCAAAGAATTTTTATTTCTCAAACCAAGTATATCATAGAAATGCTAAAGAGGTTTGGAATGGAAGATTGCAAACCAGTTATCACTCCCATGCAAACCAGTTACAAGTTGAGCAAAGATGATGATTCAAAGTCTACAGATCAGAGGCAATATAAGTCAAGTATTAGTAGCCTACTATATGTGACAACTTCCAGACCAGATGTAATGCAGACAGTTGTACAGGTGGCATGATTTCAGGAAGTACCAAAGGAATCACATGTATTAGCATTGAAGAGGATTTTCAAATATCTCAAAGGAACATAAGAGTTTTGATTATGGTTTCCAAAAGGAAAGGATCTATCACTTACTTCCTACATAGATGCAGATTGGGTAGGTTGCATTGATGATCGACAAAGCACCAGTGGAGAACCATTCTACTTTGATGAGTATTTTGTATCATGGCTAAGAAAGAAACAATCATCAGTATCTTTATCTATAGCCAAGGCAGATTATATTGCAGCAGAATCATGTTGTACATGGGTTCTATGGATGAAACAAACTCTAACAAATATACAGGTTGAGTATGATGAGCCCATTCCAATCTATTGTGATAATACAAGTGCCATTAGTATCTCAAAGAACCCGGTGATTCACTCCAAGATGAAGAACATTTCAATCAAGTATCACTTTCTATGGGAACAAGTTGCAGAAAATAACATCAGAGTTGAATAGGTGATCACAAAAGAACAAGTGGCATACATCTTTACAAAAACACTTCCACGAGAAGTATTTGAGTATCTTCGCCAGAGACTCAGAGTTATTTCTACTCCAAAATGATTGCTTTTGAATTCTTATCTTATATGTCTTAGATTTACACGAGGAAGCACCAAAAAGAGGATAGTTTAGGTTGGGAGATCAAACAATTCAGTTAAGGGGAGCAGCCCTGAATGTAAATATACCTTTTCCATTGATGACAAAGGGGGAGATATTTATCATATGCAGGATAAAAATTCTTGGAGAGAGAGAACAGAGGTATGTAGACAGGAGGATCAACCCAAGGAGAGTTTAGTCAGGGAGAGCATCCCCAAAGGGAGATACCCTTTACCATTGATGTCAAAGGGGGAGAGATAGAAACATTGATGAGGAGTATAAGCATGAATGTTATCATGACTATGTGTTTCCATCAATGTTGGTGTTGAAATCAATGCCTAAGGGGGAGATTGTCAGACAGTTGGCTTAGTTTGATGGACACTTGGTATGGATTGTTGGTTTTCATTGATTTCAACCATTTGAGAGTGATATTGTAGATTTATGTCAACCCTTAGTGACTGATGTCAACCCTTGGAGAAAGTCCGATAGAAAATTCTGGTAGCACAAAGGTTTGGGTAATGGTCCCAATTTTGTTTGATGTATAATGGTATGATTTTTAATATATTTTAAGGTAAGACTATTCTATATGGGTAGTACATGTCATGCCATTTTCGGTGGTATGTGGAACATCACATAACTTCTCAGGCTTATAGAGTTATGGCCATGTGAAGTTGGAGAACCTAGGTTTGGGTAATGGACCCAAGTTTGTTTGATGTATAATGGTATGATTTTTTATATATTTGCAGATAATAATATTCTATATGGATAGTATATATCATTCCATTTCTGGTGGTATGTGAAATGTCACATAACTCCTCACGGTTTGAGAGTTATGGCCTTACGAATTTGGAGGACCCTCATATGTTGGCTTGAAGCCCCAAAAAGGTCAAAGTAGTCAAAGTGGTTTAAGAGATTTTAGAAGGTAAATAATAAAATGAAGTGATGAGTTTACTATAATTCAAAGTGAATACAAAAACAATTATTTAAATAATAGATTTAATGGAGAAATTAGAAGTGGGTTAACCCTAAAATCAGGAAAGTGGATTAAGATGGTTAAAAGGTAACCCCTTGAGGAAGCTACATGAAAGTATAAATAAGAGGCAAGCCTCTCTAATTTCAATCACACTTGAGAATATTGAATATCTATAGGTGACTGAGGTAACCAAAGGATATCTAAGCCGAAATTCGAAGGTAAGGTGAAGTAAAGAAGGCCAAAATTCAAGGGAGGATAAATTCTTTTGATGATGCTTTCTAAGGTATGTTATTTATAGGTCATCTCATCATTTTCACACTAATTTTTTTTATAGAATGATTCAGACTGTGAAATTAGGATTCCAATGAGAAAACATATCCAAGTAGTTTTGGTACGAATTTCAGTTTGTGGGTTGTTGTATTTTTGGAGTTACACTTCATGGAAAATAGGGTTTGTGGCTAGTCCTGAAACTAGTCTAAAATAGGTGTTTCGGGTAAAAACGTAATAGATTCTTCTAACAGATCCAAATTCATTAATACAAAATGTGTTGGTTAGAGTACATTATTTAGTATTCTTTGTAAAAAATTTAGATTCATACAACAAATATTCCATGCGGGGCAGGCTCTACAAGTTCTCTCTCTAGAATAAGCCAGAATTCAACAAGGTATTCCATTTTTTCTATAACTCCTTTTCCGAGAGGTTCTAAGTACTGACACCTGGAGAAATTGCATAAAACACACTGAAGAGTATTCTCAAGTATAATTTTAACCCTTTTCCGGGCCTCAGGGACTGAATTTATGAAAAAGGAACCCCCACGGAGTCCATAGTTAAGCTCTTTTTAGACTCCCTAAAATTGAAACGATCATCGAGTGACCTTGTTCCTTCACACTCATTAAAATGGTCCAGAAGAACATCCTTTACAGATTCCATATTTAATCTCTTTTCAGACTCCTTAAATATAAAAAAAATGTCGAGTGATCTTGTATTTGTCACACTCATTAAAATGGTTTTGAATAAACGTCTTTTGGTGCTAGTTTACCCATTTTTCGAACCGACTAGACTACCTTTGAAAAAGGAACCCCAGTGGAACCTCCTTTTACACTTTTTCAAACTCTCTAAAAATGAAAAAATGTTGAGCTTACCTTCTTTGGGCACGTTAAAATTACATCGAAGGAAGTTATCATTGTGTCTTATTAATCGCATTTTCATTCCTGTTTCTTTGGCCTAATGTCGACTCCATGTTTCTCTCAACTGAACCATCTAAAGCATGCATTATACACAGGCCTTGTAGCACTTTGCCTCTGCGTCTTGACACCTTGACCCATGGAGGATTTTTCTCGAGTGTTCTTCTCCTAGATATGTCTCCTTTCTCTGAGCATTGGTATGTTCCTTTCACTTGAAACAAGTATGTATGCGACACTTGTTCCTCCTTTGTAAGGAAGCATTCTTTTATTCTTTTTCAAGCTTTCCAAAATTATTGAAAAAGACAAAAAACATCAAATACACCCCAAAAAGAGGAAGGGAAAAGTATTTTCTTTTTATTGGCAGCACAATGAGTTGCCCTTGGACAAAGCATAATGAGTCTCCCTTGGACAAAGCACATCCTTCCATTTGTTCATTAAGCTTCGGGATTTAATATGACATTATTAAGTTGTTCTCGCTACATAGAGTCATATCCTCATCCGTTTGGTTATCCTTCCAAACATATGGAGAGTTCACGTTGCCTCCAGCATCACGAACTTATGTCAATGCCATGCAGCTTGAGTCTCATCATTTGTCATGCTTTTTTCCAAGGGAAGTTTTAATAAAATTGAGTCGGCCCTTTTGCATCTTTTCTCTTGTCCTCATGCCTAGCCACCTCGAAAGACCAATCAAGTCCTTGTTCAAAATCAATGAAGTTCTCCACCTCATCATCGATATCCTCTTGTCTATTCCTAATGAGTCATCGAAGACCTCTAAGTAGTGAAGTCGTACACTGATATTACACTCCTACCTCAGTTTTGAAGATCTCAAAGTTGTTGCTCGAGCTCTAAAGACCTCATCTCCAGCCATCGGGCGTCATTAGCTTCTTAAATATGGATACTATACATGTATATCTTTTAATTTTGAGATGTATATACGCTATGTATTTCTCACGTCTACACTTTATATAGTTATATGACATGGATATGCAGTGTATTTGATTGGCATCCATGATTTTATTTCATCCCGAGAATGGGTATGCCCGCCTCGGTGAGACAAATTATTATTTTGTAGATGACACCTTCTGAACTGTAGTCTCTTGGCTCACTCGCTTCATACGTTGGTGAATATTTGCAATGTATTTCGGCCATAAGATGCTCTTCTGACCTCACACATTAGGGGGCATCTATTATAACCTTAAACTGCACCAAACATGCATACCAGGCATCAGGCCATCTTACTTTCTATATTTGCCTAGCCATCATTGAACATCTCTTCTAGAAAACCATTTTCTTGAATGTGTATGCACCCTACACCACTACTGCCCATAGACACATGATTTTTGCACCATTACAACCCGCGTACACTCACAAAAAGCATGAAAAACAAAAATTGCAAAGGGATACATATTTTTGGGTCGTTACTAATCATTTGACCACCTATAGCCGGTCACCCAACCGAATACCTAGCTTTTTGGCCTATAAAAGAAGGTTTTAGGGTCCCATTTCAAAGAGAATCACGAGAGCAAAGAAACTCTTCCCATTTCAATATCCCCCCTTTTTTCCCAATAGTTTGCAACCACATTGTGAGTTTGAGCCAGAATTCCCTTTTTCAACCCTTTTTTCCTCCATTGCAAATCCTTACCATTTCCATAGAAAGAACTGAAGAGGAGAAGAATACGTGGAAGTAGTTGGTGCATGGTGAAGAGGATCCCAAGACCGAGTTTGAGGAGAAGTTGTCGGTCTCATATTGTAACCGAATTTGTGAGATTAATATAAAGAAATACATTTTTCGTCCCGCCAAATGATGTCTTTAATCTTCATTATTTATTTGCATTTTGGTTATGATATCTAACCCACCAATCCATATGTAGAATGCATACTTGTAGTTTCCTGTTTGTATTTTGATGAATGCAGGTCAGCCTTGGGAGGATATTTGCAGTTGGGAAACAACCAAGAGTAAAGGGATCGACACTAGATGCGGAATTTAAAGTAGGACTACTGGATACCTATACTTTTATTTTTATGTATGATTGTGGGGTAATGTCAGGATAGTTGTTAAAAGTAGGAGACTTTATGCAATTATCTCTTCCTGCACTTTAGAACCCTAGTGTAGTTCGTAGGGGGGCTTTCCCACTTAATAGCAGCCATGTATACAAAATTGATACAGAACTAAGAGGGGTACAACATGCCCTTCAATCCATCCACGCAGTATCCACTATGTCCCCGCCATTAGAAGAACCAGAGTTGGGGGATGAACCTGCCCAACTCCGTAGAATATCTAATGCAACCAAAGCTCGCCTTTGTCAAGCGTAAGAAAAGAAAGAACAAGACACAGTGGCCCTGAAGTAAGCACAACAGGAAATGGTAAAGCAACACCAAGTTACGTAGCAAGAGATGGATGACCTCCACACCCAGTTCAAAGAGGAGAGAGAATAGATCTAACAAGAGAAATAGCAATTTCTCGCAGAGCAGCTCGAAGTTAAAGAATCAGTTAGCAGAGCACTTCGCTCTGTGACAGGCTTGGAGAAAAAGGTGGACGAACCAGTGGAGCATCAAGTGTGTAGCTTGCGGAAGCTATCCAACAACTTCAAAATAAAATCATAGAACTAGAACTACAAACAGTGCCAAGAACCCCACAGGACATGCGAGACAAAAGAGAAGCCACTGCCTGGAGCATAGTTGAGAGGATCAGAGCACTCACTCTGGAATGTAAACAGCTTAGCAGTAGAAGTGCACACACCTATGAGAGACTTAATGAAGAACCTGAACTAAATGTACTAGAGTCACAACTCCAAGAGGCAAAGTAGTAAAGAGAAATAGTACAGGCACAGTCGAATCTCCTGTCAGTAGTTGAAAGGATGAAGCGATCTCGGGAACAATGCACTGTTCTACAGAAGGTCCATGCCATACAAAGAAAAGTCATGGAAGTGACTTAGAGGCTTCAACCAATCCAGGATGAAGCATGCCAACTGTTTGAGGAGATTGAAGGCTGAGGAGTAGAGCTGGAGCATGTAGTCACTACAGTCGAGCAATGCTTAGAGGGACCTGTCAACGAAGCATTTATCCAAGATTTCATCAAGAAGGAGGCCTTGGCGCAACAGCAGGTCGAAGCAGCTCGAGTCAAGCTCGAGGATTTTGAAGCAGAGCTACCCATATCAGAGTGACTCGGGACGAGTCATAGGTGAGTGTTGAGGGCTTATTGGCCCTTGACCAAGTTTTGAGGATCCTTGGTCATGTTTGACCTATTTTGGGACTTTGACAGGCTTTCGAAGGAAGAGTGCAAGTCAAAGCGGAGATCACGAGATCTCAGCCCCTTGTTTAGGGATTTTTAGTTTTTGGGCTTATGTAACGGGTATGGGGATGTCATCCCATGGGTTTACGCATGTTTATGCCCACCTTGTAATGTATAAATATATGTCTAGGTGATGTAATAAGCAATGAAAAGGATGATATAGGCATCTATGTGATGATATGCTAAGTGCAAGTAGTAGTTGTACATGCTCTATGCATACTGTGAGAATCTTGCAAGGCTAAGTGCAAGTGGTTGTAAGAGATTGTGTAAAGGCTTTGTGTTGTGACCTAGCTCTAGGAAGGAGGATCTAGAGGAGTGCATGCAGATCTCTTGTCCTATGCAAAGTAGGATCTCGTGGCTCTGTGCATCTAGAAGATTGACAGAAGATAATAAAAGAGAAGAAGAGTTGGTAGACGTAGCCCCAGGCTGGGGGTGAACCACGTATATCCTGTGTTGCTATTCTTTGAGCGATGTATTGGTGTGTTTATGTGTTTACTTAATTAGTTATTTGGCATAGATGAATGATACATAGATCTGTAGATGCTTTGCACTTAATAATATGGATGAATGTTAGATCTAATATATGTGAATATTCTTAGTACTTGAATATACTAGATCTGGGTGAATACTGTGTTGATATCTTGTTAGGATTTATCTGCGTTGTGCATTAAGGCTGAATACTAATGATATATAACTACTAAGTGCTCTGTGAAGGTGTTACAATTATAGATTTGTGTCTCAGCTAAGGTTGCAGACACTGGAGTCATGCAACCACCCCTGCCTCTACCTCGGGTGAGACTGCATCTACTTCGCAGGTGTTGTTGAAAGGGCCGATAGTTAGGGTTTTGTTGGTGCATTGTTGAAGCGTTGAACCCCGGGTCTACCCCTTTTCCAACAACAAAAATATAGGACTGTTAAGATCCACTCAGATTTCTGGCACTATTTTGATGGAAGTTGTTGATGATCTTTCCTTTGACTCCTAATGTGTTGTTGGTCCTTGTTCCTTACTGTGGCTATTTCTGTAAGTATCATGCATTGAAATCAGGAATTGGTTGATTGACTATTGATATTCAGTTTGTAGGCATCTTCATGCCCCTAAAATCTAGAAAGAGGTTGAAACTATCTTCACAAAATATGCTTAATGTTCTCTCATACTGATTTCTTTGCCATCTGTCCCTTTGAATTCTATTTCTGTCACAAAATATTTGGAATCACCATGGCCTTTTTACCTCAGTCTCCCATAGTAAAATTCATTTAATTTTTTCTCAGTCTTCACGGGTTTTTAGTCATCAAATAGTGTAATGGGGGGGAAATGTTGAGTTTTTATGGTTGCAGGGGTATCTGTTAGGGGCACGGGGCCATTAAGGGACTGCTTACGGTAATTGGGGAAGAGTAATTTCTAATGGATATGAGGCATTGGGATAGGTTTCATGTAGGGAGAGGAGGAGTGTAGGTGGAAAAGTGATCAGTATCGAGAGTGAGTTAGGCGGATTTCGGAGGGGGGGTAGGCGGTGTGTGGTAATCTAAGTGGGGGTGAAAAACAACGAGGGAGGTCACATAGTTGTCTTAGGTTGATGGATATTTGGTATGGATTTTTGGTTGTCATTGATTTCAACCATTTGAGAGTGATATTGTATATTGATGTCAACCCTTAGTGATTGATGTTGATGTCAACCCTTGGAGAAAGTCTGGTAGCAAATTATGGTAGCACAAAGGTTTGGGTAATGGACCCAAGTTTGTTTGATGTATAATGGTATGATTTTTAATATATTTTAAGGTAATACTATTCTATATGGGTAGTACATGTCATGCCATTTCTGGTGGTATGTGGAACATCACATAACTCCTCACGGCTAGAGAGTTATGGCCATGTGAAGTTGGAGAACCTAGTTTTGGGTAATGGAACTAAGTTTGTTTGATGTATAATGGTATGAGTTTTGATATATTTGTAGGTAATACTATTATATATGGATAATACATGTCATTCAATTTCTAGTGTCAAGTAAAGTTTGATGAAAATGCTAGTCTCTTATTGTTAAAGTTAAGGAAGGTTTGCAGGTTGAGGTATAGGTTGGTGCATGATTGATGCACTTTTTTATGGTACAATTTGATTATAGGTTGTGGTATAGGTTGATGCATGGTTGATACATGGTTCTGGTTATCGGTACATGTTGTTTGGTGCAGGATTATTGGTACAGGTTTACAACAATATATCTCACAGTGATAGTGTGAAAGTGGTTCCATCATTCTACTTATATGACAAGGCAGTTGGACGGGGAAATGACAGGTGGTTGTAGCCACCTTCTGGTTGTATCTGGAGAACACAGGGGGTTGTATCCTCCTTCTGGTTGTAGCCATATAATTGGGGAGTTGGAACTTCCCTCAGGTTGTAGCCTGAGAAACTAGGGGTTTGATCCTCCTTCCAGTTGCAGCTGGAAAACAAAGGAAGTTGGTGCTTCCAATGAATGTAATTCTTCAAGACATATAAGAAAAATCATTCTGTGGTTTTCTCTCGCTTTGGGTTTCCACGTAAAAACATTGGTGTACTGTGTATGTGTATTATTGTTCATTTGTTCATTGTTCATTTACTCTGCAAATATTGTATGATAATGATACATTGATATAACACTTGCATTATATGGTTAAAAAGGATTAGATTTCTCTATTACTGATTTAGGCCCCCTCTCAATAATACAACAATTGGTATCAGAGTAGGTTCCTTTAGAAATCAGTTTAACCACTGAAAGGTAGATCATGGAGAGAAACAACATGTATAAACATGGAATACCACAAATTGATGGACATAAGTATGCCTTTTGGAGCATAAGGATGAAGACATATATACAGGCACAGGGATTTGAAATTTGGAAATCAATTGTAGATGGATACACAACACCATCAGTTCCGTCAACAAATGAAAAAGATATGAAACTTGGTTAGAATAATTCCAAAGCTACAAATGCACTTCTGAATGGTCTTGGAGAATTGGTATTCACCAAAGTTGCACATTGTAAATCTGCTAAAGATATTTGGGACAAACTTCGAAATATTTATGAAGGAGACTCAAAAGTCAAAGAAACAAAGCTTCAAACTTATAGAGGTCAGTTCGAACAACTAAAGATGAAGGAAGATGAGAACATTGCAGCTTACTTTTTACAAGTCCATGAAACAGTAAATGCAATCTTGGGATTGGGAGAAGAAATCAAATAATTTGTAATTGTTCAAAAGGTACTAAGATCTCTTCCTATGAGATTTGACCCTAAGATATCAGCACTAGAAGAAAGAGTAGATCTAAAATCAATAGGCATGGATGGACTACATGGAATATTCACAACATATGAAATGAGAACTGAACAAGAAAATCCAGATATAAAAGAAGCAGCCTTCAAAGTGTTAGCACTCTGTAAATTTTGTCTGGATGATAGAAAAATGACAGAGGTAACTGTTTCAACCTACTTTAGAGCTATGGCACTAGCCTACTTAAATTAGAGAGGTCTCTCTCATTTCACTTGATATATCTATGGAAATCCATGGCTAGTTTGGTTTGTTTTGGGGGGGTTTTATAAAGTTATTGTCCAAGAAGAGGAGGGACACTCAGGGCTATGGAGTTAAAATTCTAAAAATGAATGAAAACATTGACTGACCAATAGAACTCTCCAGAGGATAAAGGCTAAATGAGGCAATGAATCTGAGTTGTAAATAATATTTGAAGAGTGTAAGAGGAAAGGGGAAAAACAAGTAACTGCATCAGAGCATTAATAAAATGAATTCTGAATTAGCTAGGAAGAAATACAGACAGTTTAAATTGTTTCATCCAAGAGCATCACAAGACAAATTCTGGTCCTTTAACTTCGCAATTTAAACAAACGAAAATGTAAATGGAATCAAAGAACACAGGAAATACAAACAATGAAGGAAGACAAAACTCATATCATAGCCATTGGAATCTTTTCATAAACAGTTCAAAATGCTTCTGCATATGCATTCAATTCAGTCCTAGAAAACTTACAATAGAGTCCAAAACCACTAGAATTGTGCCCTTGCACTTCTTCCCATCCTTAATACACTCATAACCTCTAATACTTATACAATTCAAGTTCCTTCAGTGTGCAACCAGTTACAATAACTGAAATTAAATGTTTCATCTTCAAAAATGATTACAAATGATAGTTTTCAGAAAAAACGTTCCATGATCCCTGCAGATTCTTCTGATGCTCTAGCTCCTTCCTCTGCCATGTTCTCTTTAAAATGTCACTTATACTCTTTCAAATCTAATTCATTTATCCATATTCTCATTAAACATTTGGGAATAATATGTTTGTATACAAATAATTCTCAAATATTTTCTATCCTGTAGAAATTTCCATAATTTAATTCATGTCCGTGGTCTTTAAAACCATGTCTTGTTTTTCCCAATTTACCATTTCACTGTAAAAAATATTTGTTGTTACCATTTCAATGTAAAAAACATTTATTGTGTTATGTTTTTTCCAATTTACCATTTCACTGACTGTGAAAAACATTTACTGTGTGTTTTTTCTAGTTTACCATATTTGGTAAAATGCCTTTTATCTTCTTATTTTACTTCTGTAAATATTTGGATAAAGAATTATCCAAGTATTCGTTCACGTGCATCTTCCCATTTAAATATTTTTCATGGAAATAAACATTAATTTCTTTAATTTGTAAAACTTAAATCTTACCTCTGTAAAACCTTTTTACCGTGAGGAGGCATTTCATTTATTAGAAATTCCATAATTGTTGTTGAAATGCACTCCTAGAAAAATGTCACACATTAAACATATGATAAATGGTGCATTTATTACATCGCGCTTGGGCTGGAGTGGTTTAATCCAAACTGCTTTTACCCCCGATATGATTCATGTAAAAACACGTGTCCACGAAAGAAACCAAGGTAGTTTTCCGTGGCCCGCCTTCACATAATTAACCTCCTCGCTATTTCAATCCTCGATATGTATGTGCACCCTCCATCCAACCTTTGACTTTTACACATTATAAATTGAGATTCGTGCCCATGATTTGACATGATTCCATAAATTAAATATTGGATTAAATATTAATATAAATATTTTAATATAAAAATATTTATATTAATAATAATAAATGCTTTTTGCAATTTCTAAGAACTTTGGGCATATGATGCTTAACACATGACTTTGTGGATGGGATAAGGGTGCTTGATAAAAGGAATATTTTTTATTTCAATGGGAATATGAAAATAAGGGTAAAAATGAATGAAGTGATGGAACCGGGGGATTTAGATAAGAATTTAGACTAGATATATGTTTGGGATATTTGCCAAATTTTTGTCTCATGGACATGAATATTTTGGATGATCATTCAAGTGAAGGATTTAGGTGATGGGATTTTGACGGATCTGGTGAAAAAATTTGAAAATCAGAGTGGAAAAATAGCACAAGGACAAAACGCTTTGGGAAAAATTAATACAAATTAGCAGGTGATAACACAAAGCATCCAAAAGGTCGAAGAAAAAGGAAAAGAAAAAAGAAAAATAACATAGAAGCAGTAGTGACATCTCAAAAGATGATGAAGAAGTGGCCAACTTTGTCAGAAGATTGAACAAGGGAACCAACAACATGTATAGAGGTAAGCTTCCTTTGATATGTTTTAATTGTGATGGTATTGGTCATTTTTCTAACAAATGTACTCATAAGAAAAAGAGAAATGATGAAGGTTACTCAAAGAGAAAACAAACATATAAAGGCAAAATAACCACAAAGAAATTTTTCAATAAAAGCTTATGCACCAAAGAAGACATCTCATCATCAGATGAAGATGAAGTCAATGACAGTGAGATAGAAAGAGTTATATTCATAGTAGTAGAAGACTTTGATAAAGAAGACTCTGAAGAAGAATATGAAGAGGTAGAAGAAGAATATGAAGAGGCAAAAGTAGAATATCAAGAGGCAGAAGTTGACTACTGAGAAGATTTTTTGTGTTCCATAGAAGTTATCAGAAGAGAAAAGAAGAAAAACAAGAAACTACAAGCGAAACTAGACAAGAAAGAAGACATGTAGGAACTAGAACAAATGATCACAAATTTGAAGGTTCAAATTGAAGAAGATAAAATAATTGAAGAAGCACTCAAAGAACAACTAGAAGGAAGAGATAGGATTATTGGAAATATGGAAGCATAAATTGTCACATGAAGAAAGGATCTTCAAAAGAAAAATATGCAGAACAACTCAAAAGTTTTGAATGACATTGTAATCAGTCAAAAACCTCATCATGACAATTCTGGACCTGGATACAATCAGATAGAAAAGGGATCAAGCTCCAAAACAACATAACAAGAAACATATCCAGAAAACTATGTAGAAACAATCAAAGGGGATAGGAAGGTATACAAAGAAAATTACAGGGACACTCCTCCATCGAGAATATTCAGATTTCATAATCAATGGCCGACATAAACATATAGGCCTCAGGAGCAAGAAGGATTCATAAGAGTACCTCCTTTCAGAAGATATTCAAATCCCAGGTATCAAAATATATTTTTTGGTTTATGTTATGCATGTTATAATTTTGGACATAAAGTTATGAATTACGGAGCTAACAACAGGAACATAAACAACTTTGAAAGTCATACACAAAAGGGTTATCCAAGAAGGCCTAGTGAAACACGGAGAAGAAGTTACAACAGGTTTGAATCTTTGAGCACTGAAGTGGAATGCTACAAATGTAACAACTTTGGAAACATGACCAAAGATTGCACAATGACAGTCCCTCCTAGAGAACCACAACAAAACAACAACAGTGACAGACAGGAACCTCAAAAAAGGACATGGATAAGAAAGCAGAATCAATATAGCAATGAAGAATTCACATTCTCTCTACAAGCTAAGAAAAATAAACATGGTTGGTATGTTGACAATGATTGTTCAAAACACATGACAGGTGATAGAGATAATTTTCCTACATTAAGAAAGGAAAGATATGGATCAGTCTCCTTCGGAAATGATGATTCAACTAAAATCATTGGAAAAGGCACAGTCAGAATTGGGAACAAGAATACCAAGGAAAAAAATGTTCTGTTAGTAGAAGATATGAAACAAAATATTCTAAGTGTGAATCAAATATGTGACCAAGGTCATAAAGTTACTTTTTATTCACAAAAGTGCGAGATAAGAAAAGAAAGTTCAGGAAAATTGATTACAACAGCTGCGAGAACTTCAAGCAACATATATGTATTAAGTGAAATTGGAAATGAAATGTGTTTCCTAGGAAAGGAAGATGAAATTTGGATATGGCATAGAATAATGGGTCACATACATTTTGATAACCTTATCGAAGTCATCAAAAGGGAAGCATTTAGAGAAATTCCCCAGATCACGAAACCAACCAAGACTTTATGCAAGCATTGTCAACAAGGAAAGCAAACAAAGACAAAGTTTAAATAAAAAGAATATTCAACGATAAGACCACTAGAAATTGTGATTACTGATCTAGTTGGACCAACTACAACAAATGGTTTAAAAGGTGAGAAATAATTTATGTTATTAGTTCATGATTATAAAACAATGATTGCAGTTTGTTTTCTCAGGAATAAGTCAGAAGCTTTTGAAAACTTCAAGGTCTACAAGGAAATGGTTGAAAATGAAATGGATTCAAAAATCAAATTCTTGAGATATGATAATGAAGGAGAGTTCACTTCAAAGAAGTTTATGGACTACTTCAACAGGCATGGAATAAAAAGACAATTATCTGTTGCTAGGACACCTCAACATAATGGAGTTGTTGAAAGAAAGGATAGGACAATATAGGAAATGGCTCGAACAATGCTAATGGATTCCAAATTGATAGATATCTTTTGGACATAGGAAGTGCATATAGAAGTTCACATTAAAAACAGAGTAATGCTCAGAAAAAACACTGACAAAACTCCCTACGAGATATGGAAAGGAAGACCAGCAAATGTGAAACACTTCAGAGCTTTTGGAAGAAAATGCTACATCAAAAGAGAATATGGGAGAATGGGAAAGTTTGAATCTCATGTGGACAAAGGAGTACTTGTTGGTTACTCAAGTACAAGGAAAGAATACAAGTGTTACAACTTGAGATTGAACAAATTTGTGGAAAGCATCAACATAACAATTGATGAAACAGATAGATAATAATTAAAGGAAGAAGAAAATGAATCAATGGAACAGCTTTACGAAGAAGAAGCAGAAGATGAAAAATATGTAGAAGGGGAAGATGAAGAGGATCCAATAGAAGTAGAAGAGAAAGTTCAGCAAGTGCCTTCAAAGACATCTAGCAGATGAGTACAGAAGATTCATCCTTCATATCAGATTATCGGAAGCAAAGATGCAGGAGTTGAGACTAGAAGAAGAATCCGTTCACTAGAAAAAACACACCTAGCACTCTCATGTATGATTGAACCAATTTTTTTTATAGAGGCCAGCAAGGCTGAATTTTTGAATAAGGCCATGGATGAAGAATTGGATCAAATAGAGAAAAATAACACTTGGGAATTGGTTCCAAGACCAAAGGATAAGAATGTGATCGACACAAAGTGGGTGTACATGAATAAATTGAATGAATATAGACAGGTTACAAGGAACAAAGCTAGATTGGTATGTAAAGGATATGCACAGTTTGAAGGAATCGACTTTGAAGAGACATTTTCCCCATTTTCCAGAATGGAAGAAATCCAATTTCTTTTAGCTTATGCATGCTCCAAAAATATTAAAGTGTATCAGATGGATGTAAAATCATCTTTTCTGAATGGGGAACTTGAAGAATAAGTCTACATTGAAAAACCAGAAGGATTTCAGTTGTAGAGAACGCAGATTATGTGTGTAAATTAAAGAAGGCCTTGTATGGTCTAAAACAGGATCCTAGAGCATGGTACTCTAGACTGGATAAATATCTACAACATGCAAGGTTCAAAAAAGAAAGTGCAGAAAACAACCTATAAATCAAGGTAACTCAAGATAGTAATTTATTAATTGAAGTTTATGTTTATGATATTATTTTTGGAAGTATTGATGACAGATTAAGCCAGAAATGTGCAAAGGACATGTAGAATGAATTTGAAATGTCATTACTTGGAGAACTATCCTTCTTTTTGGGTCTTTAGATACATCAATTAAACCAAAGAATTTTTATTTCTCAAACCAGGTATATCATAGAAATGCTAAAGAGGTTCGGAATGGAAGATTGCAAACCAGTTATCACTCCCATGCAAACCAGTTGCAAGTTGAGCAAAGATGATGATTCAAAGACTACATATCAGAGGCAATAGAAGTCAAGGATTAGCAGCCTACTATATGTGATGACTTCTAGACCGGATGTAATGAAGACAGTTGTACAGGTGGGACGATTTCATGAAGCACCAAAGGGATCACATGTATTAGCAATGAAGAGGATTTTCAAATATCTCAAAGGAACATAAGAGTTTTGATTATGGTATCCAAAAGGAAAGGATCTATCACTTATTGCCTACACAGATGCAGATTGGGTAGGTTGCATTGATGACTGACGAAGCACCAGTGGAGAAGCATTCTACTTTGATGAGTATTTTGTATCATGGCTAAGAAAGAAACAATCATCAGTATCTTTATCTATATTCAAGGCAGATTATATTGCAACAGAAACATGTTGTACATGGGTTCTATGGATGAAACAAACTCTAACAAATATACAGGTTGAGTATGATGAGCCCATTCCAATCTATTATGATAATACAAGCAGCATTAGTATCTCAAAGAACTCGGTGATTCACTCCAAGAAGAAGAACATTCCAATAAACTATCACTTTCTATGACAACAGGTTGCAGAAACGAATATCAGAGTTGAATATGTGATCACAAAAGAACAAGTGGCAGACATCTTTACAAAACCACTTCCACGGGAAGTATTTGAGTATCTTCACCAGAGACTTGGAGTTATTTCTACTCCAAAATGAATGCTTTTGAATTATTATCTTATATTTCTTAGATTTACACGAGGAAGCACCATAAAGAGAACAGTTCAGGTTGGGAGATCAGGTGATTCAGTTAAGGGGAGAAGCCCTGAATGTAAATATACCTTTTCCATTGATGACAAAGGGGGAGATATTTATCATATGCACAATAAAAATTCTTGGAGAGAGAGAACAGAGGCATGTAGATAGGAGGATCAACCCAAGGAGAGTTCAGTCAGGGGGATCATCCACAAAGGGAGATACCCTTTTCCATTGATGTCAAAGGGGGAGAGATAGAAACATTGATGAGGAGTATAAGCATGAATGTTATCATGACTAAGTGTTTCCATCAATGTTGGTGTTGCCATCAATGCCTAAGGGGGAGATTGTCAGATAGTTGGCTTAGTTTGATGGAAAGTTAGCATGGATTGTTTGTTGTCATTGATTTAAACCATTGGAGAGTGAAATCGTAGATTTATGTCAACCCTTAGTGACTGATGTCAACCCTTGGAGAAAGTCCAATAGCAAATTTTGGTAGCACAAAGGTTTGGGTAATGGTCCCAAGTTTGTTTGGTGTATAATGGTATGATTTTTAATATATTTTAAGGTAAGACTATTCTATATGGGTAGTACATGTCATGCCATTTTAGGTAGTATGTGTAACATCACATAACTCCTCATGCTTATAAATTTATGGCCATGTGAAATTGGAGAACCCAGGTTTGGGTAATGGACCCAAGTTTGTTTGATGTATAATGGTATGAGTTTTGATATATTTGCAGGTAATAATATTTTATATGGATAGTACATATCATTCCATTTTTGGTGGTATGTGTAACGTCACATAACTCCTCATGGTTTTAGAGTTATGGCCTTACGAATTTGGAGGACCCTCATATGTTGGCTTGAAGCCCCAAAAGGTCAAAGTAGTCAAAAGTGGTTTAAGAGATTTTAGAAGGTAAATGATAAAGTGAAGTAATGAGTTTAGTATAATTCAAAGTGAATACAAAAAAAATTATTTAAATAATAGATTTAATGGAGAAATTAGAAGTGGGTTAACCCTAAAATAAGGAAAGTGGATTAAGATGGTTAAAAGGTAACCCCTTGAGGAAGCTACATGAAAGTATAAATAAGAGGCAAGCCTCTCTAATTTCAATCACACTTGAAAATATTGAATATATACAGGTGAATGAGGTAACCAAAGGATATATAAGATGAACTTCAGAGGTAAGGTGAAATAAAGAAGGCCGAAATTCAAGGGAGGATAAATTCTTTTGATGATTCTTTCTAAGGTATGTTATTTACAGGTCATCTCATCATTTTCATAATAATTTTTTTTATAGAATGGTTCAGACTATGAAATTAGGATTCCATTGAGAAAACATATCCAAGTAGTTCTGGAACGGATTTCATCTTGTGGGTCATTGTATTTTTGGAGTTACACTTCGTGGAAAATAGGGCATGTGGCTAGTCCTGAAACTAGTCTAAAATAGGTGTTTCGGGTAAAAACATAATAGATTCTTCTAATAGATCCAAATTCATTAATACCAAATGTGTTGGTTAGAGTACATTCTTTAGTATTCTGTGTACAATTTTTAGATCCATATAAAAAAAAAATTGTGCGGGGCACGCTCTACAAGTTCGCTCTCTAGAATAAGCCAGAATTCAACAAGGTATTCCAATTTTGCTATAACTCCTTTTCTGAGAGGTTCTAATTATTGGCACTTGGAGGAATTGCATAAAACACACTGAAGAACATTGTGTACTAGTTTTTGATATCTTTATTCATTACAGGTACATAGTTATGATTATTTCAAGTTAGGGTTGTTGACTAATCCAAAACTAGACATGTGAGACTAAAATAAAGTTTGATGAAAATGCTAGTCTCTTGTTGTTAAAGTTAAGGAAGGTTTGTAGGTTGAAGTATAGGTTGGTGCATGGTTGATTCACTTTTTTATGGTACAAGTTGATTACAGGTTGAGGTACAGGTTGATTCTTGGTTGATACATGGTTCAGGTTATTGGTACAGGTTGTTTGGTGCAGGCTTACTAGTACAAGTTTACAACAGTATGTCTCACAATGATAGTGTGTTAGTGGTTCCATCATTCTACTTATATGACAGGGTAGTTGGATGGGACAAGGGCATGTTGTTGTAGCTATCTTCCATTGCAGCCAGAGAACATAGGGGGTTGTAGCCTCCTTCTAGTTGTAGCCAAGGAATTGGGGAGTTGGAGCTTCCCTAAGGTTGTAGCCTGAGAAACTAGGGGGTTGGAGCCTCCTTCCAGTTGCAACTGGAAAACAAAGGAATTTTGTGCTTCCAATGAATGTAATTCTTGAAAACATTTAAGAAAAATAATTATGTGGTTTTCTCCTGCTTTGGGTTTCCATGTAAAAACACTGGTGTATTGTGTATGTGTATGATTGTTCATTGTTTATTTACTCTACAAATATTGGATGGTAATTCTACATTGATATATCACTTGCATTATATGATTAAAAAGGATTATATTTCTTTATTACTGATTCACCCCCCTTCTCAGTAATCCAACAGAGGGAGTGTCGCGTTAGGTAGGGCCGGAGCTGGGGAAAAGAACTTTTTGGACCCCCCTCCACTGATAAAGGTATGTAGGTTGGGGGGGGGGGTGAAAAAAAATGTGGGTTGTCGATCTGGAGGAGGGATGATGCTGCCGTGGAAAATCTGCATGGAATTTATGCGCTACAAGACAAACTGTATTGTCAATTTTCCAAATTTGGTTTAACATAACAAATGAAAGTAAATTACAAAACCAAACTGCACCAATTTATACACGAAGATACCTCTAGACCTTGACAATGGTGCTTTGATATACACAAAAAATGTATTACGATAGACTACACACCTGCCCACTTAAGGGGATCAAACATGTAATTTTCCAGTGCAATAAGTAAATGTTGGATATTCACTTTTTTAACACATGCTGCTAGACCAAAAATGTATTTCAACAATCAACAATCTGCGCAAAAAAATAATTCACGTAGGACAACATATAAGGTTCCATCCTGGAATGTCACCGTGGAGTGGAACATGAAGGTTTTCTTTAGTGTCAAGTGCAACATTATGCCTTGCCCCTCTTTTGATCTAGATGTTGGTCTGAAGCACCAGATATACCATTGGAAAGATGCTCTTGAGAACTATGCCTTGAAAACACCTGCAACCTAATCTGAACCAAATTTTTTATGCAAAAAATCTCCCAAAGATCCATAATTTGTTTTGGCCATCAGAATTCAAAAACTAAATGGTTGCTTGGATCAACAAACCTTTAGGCTTCGATACCCAATGATTCATAGGATAAACCTTACCAACATATTTCTAAAATAGATAATTGAACAAAAAGGTTACCTATATTTATAGGACCCTAACAGTGGCTCCAATGGGGATGGCATCCTCCCAGTGAGGTGCCAAAGAACACCATAGACTAGTAGCCTGATCCATTGGGCTAATCCCAAGACTACAATATGCTCTGCAATAAAACCTTTGAAACTAATAACCAATTGATAATCTGCTCCAATCCTCAACTGAATCAAAATCACTCTAAAATATGAACTATACTCTAAATCTGAAAGCTATGATGCAAACCGAAATTGAAAAGAATGCTAAAAAAGTAGAGCTTATTTATGTACACAACCCTACTCTAGTATGGCGAAGATAACTGTTGAATCAAGTGATCTCAAATTTCCAGTAAATCCATTCAAGTAGTTTCTCACATAATTGGACTGCTTGATTGTGCTTGGGCAGAGTAAACACTAGAATTTGTGATGGCAAGGTCAACTCATAATACTTTTGCTTGTCACGGTCGAGGAACTACTGTGAAATTAAACTGAAAAATATTTTCATATATTTAGCCATAGGGTCATAGAAATCATGGTTGTTAAAATTTGTTTGTCCATCTCCCAAATCAAAGGGAGAAGGTAGCCATGTGCAATCTTGCTTCTGCTGACATAAAACTTCACAAAAAAAACTCAGAATTGGAGGAATTTGAGGTGTTTCCTGAACTTCTAAATCTTTTAGCTACCTTTCCATATCTTTGGAAAAATCATCCAAAAACTGAATCTTGGATTTTGAGCTACATTTCTAGGACTTTAAATAAGAAGATAAACATGCAGAAGAGTTTTCATCACCTCCATATTTAATGCATATATTGTTCCATTCCGTAAAGATTTGAATCGAAGGAGCGTCTGCCACAAACTTTGTCCCCTCTATCCATGTTTCCAAAAAGACAATCCAGAAAGATGTAATAGTTCTAATAGATCCAACAAGAAAACTTTCATCCCAACTTTTACACTTTCCTTGGAACAAATCATGAAAAACACTAAGGAAAACATATTCATGTTTGACTCTAAGAAGCTCAGTGAAATCACAAAAATTTGATGAATGTTTCCAAGTAAAACTCAGATCATCTCCATTAAATTTTCGACCATTTCTCAAAAAATATTCATCCTTGGGTAAAGGATTCAGGAAACCATAAATCTGTGAAAAATCTAAACATCCATACCTTGAAATGATAGAACCAGCATCTAAGTTCTTCATTAGCCCAGTGGATTCATTAGTGAACGCCTCAAACAATGAATCTTTCTAACAGTGGAGTCACCATGATATTATTTCATCTAGATATAACTAAAAATGAAGTCGTCAGGTGGATGATTTCATCCTTCCTATGTCTGATCGCTATCCACCATCAACACTCAAATCTAAAAACTTGATACTCTTTCCTGAGGGAGATTAACCTTTCATTCCCCGGTATGGTCGCCACTATGTTATCGCTTTGTAATTTATTAAGGCAATGAAATAAATGACAGAGGTAACCACAAAACCACTTTGGAAGTTGGGATCCAACCCTACTAGCTTCAGAGAGGGATCTCTTTGTAAGATTTAGATTTGTTTAGGTTAAAATATTAGGCTAGTTATGATAATTTGGGATTCATTTTTTTGATTTGAATTGTTTGGTTGGAACAATGAAGATGGGCCATTGGGAAAATTGAGTCACAGTTTTGAATTGATCAAATATAAGGTTTAACAGGCTAATATTGCAGGGCAGGGTAGGAAAATTCACTCGATCCTGAAAGATTTAAGGTATGGATGAGATGAAAAGGTATAGAAATCCAATAAAAAAGAGAGAATTTAAGAATTCTGATTTTAATCTTTAGTGGAAAACACAAAAAATATTATTAAGCCAAATATAGAGTGTACATTTAAACAAATGTGTCCCTTTATCTTCTTAGAATAATTCATAATTTAGGAAACAATAGTGATAACAGAAGAAAACAAATTAACAAGGAAAAATGCACATCACCAATAAAGTTGACACAAGCATCCCGTAATAATTGCACTGTATTACTAGAAAATCTAATCAATGGTGTCTCTGTGGGATTCTTTACAATACTAGTCCTATCCTTCAAAATGAATCCCAACCCTTCATACTTCGAAATGAGAAGTATTTATAAATTTATTTACAAAATATCATGTCATAATTGATGAGGATATATTTTAGGAATATCTAAATTAACATCTATCTCTAATCACAAGAATATAGGACTGTTAAAATCCGCTCAGATTTCTGTCAGTATTTTGATGGAAGTTGTTGATGATCTGTCCTTTGACTCATGCTGCGTTGTTGGTCCTTGCTGCTAACTATGGCTATTTCTACAAGTATCATGCATTGAAATATGGAATTGGTTGATTGATTTTTTATCTTCTACTGCTAGGTGTCTTCATGCCCCTAAAATCTAGAAAAAGGTTGAAACTATCTCCACAAAATCTGCTTGTTGTCCTCTCATATTGATTTCTTTTCCATCTGTCCCTTTAAATTATATTTCTATCCCAAAATATTTGGAATCACCTTGGAATTTTTACCTCAGTCTCCCATCTTAAAATGAATTTCATTTTGGCTCAGTCTTCACGGGTTTTCAGTCATCAAATAATGTAATGGGGGAAAATGTTAAGTTTTTATGGTTGCAAGGATATATGTTAGTGGCGTAGGACCATTAAGGGACTACTTACGGTAATTGGAGAAGAGTAATGTCTAACAGATAGGAGGAGTGGGGATAGGCTTCGTGTAGGGAGAGGAAGAGTGTATGCGGGAAAGTGAGCAGTATCGGGAGTGAGTTAGGAGGATTTCAAAGGGGGGGTAGGTGATGTGTGTTAATCTAGGGTGAGGGGATGAAACAGTGAGGGAGTGCCATGTTAGGTGGGATTGGACTGGGGGAAAACAACTTTTCAGACCCCCCCTTCACCGATAAAGGTATGTAGGTTGGGGGGGGGGGAGAAAACAAATGAGGGTCATTGATCGAAAGGAGGGACAATGCCGCCAGGGAAAATCTACATGGAATTTATGCGCTACAAGACAAACTATCTTGTCAATTTTCCAACATTGGTTTAACATAACAACATGCAAGGAAATTACAAAACCAAATTGCACCAATTTCTACATGAAGACACCTACAGAACGTGACAATGGTGCTTTGATCTACACAAAAAATGTATGCCTCCACTATAGGGGATCGAACATTTAATTTTCTAGTGAAATAAGTAAATATTGGATCTTCACTTTTTTAACACATGCTGCTAGACCAAAAATTTCTTTCAACAATCAGCAATCTACGCAAAAAAATAATTCACCTAGGCCAAAATATAAGGTTCCATCCTGGAATGTCATCATGGAGTGGAATGTGATGGTCTACTTTAGTGTAGTGCAACATTCTAGCCTGCCCCTCTTTTGATCTAGATGTCAGTCTGAAGCACCAGTTATACCATTGGAAAGATGCTCTTAAGAACTATGCCATGAAAAAACCTACAATCTGATCTAAGCCAAATTTTGTATGTAAACAAATATCCCACAGATCCATACTTGTTTTTTTCCATCAAACTTAAAAAACTAAATGGTTTCTTGGATCAAAAAAAATTTAGGCTATGACACCCAATGATTCATAGGCTAAACCTTACCAACATATTTCCAAAATAGATAATTGAACAAATAGATTACCTATATTTATAGGACCTTGACAGGGAGAATGGGGATGAATACAATTATCCTTGGGAAGAGTGAGAGTCAAGCAAGAAAGAGAGAATAAGGGAAATTCATGTGTAGAATGGGGACAATTTTAACATGGATATTTGAAGTAGCAAGGGAGGAGTTGAGTGTTGGGAAGAGCACCAACCATGTTGTTCCTGAAGGCTGCTATTGTTTGGTTGTGCTTTATGTTGAGAAAGAGGTTTGTGTTCCTGTAAAATGGGATGTAATAGTGTAGTGTGTATTCCTATTGAGGAAATGGATGAAGAGAATTGTGAATGTTGTTGTGAGCACTCTTGAAGTGGCTGAGAGTTCCTGAAGTCCCCAACTGAGATATTCCTATCCAATTGAGTGTACATCAAGCCCTGATAAACAAGTGGTACAACCTAAGGGACTATGAGCAGTGAAGGAGCTACAATCCTTGGGTTGTACAGGTTTTTGGAAAGAGAGTTGGAGGATTGGAACTATTGTGTGTGGAGAGTAAATAGTTAAGAGGACTAGATCTCTTTGTGGACTCATAACCTTGACTTAGGGGTGGTTTTTTATTGAGAGAAAATGAAAAACAACACCTATGGTTAGGAGGTTCATCCTTCGTGCGCAACCAGTTGGTTAACTATTAACAGATAAGTTTTATGTTGTTTTTATGATGATATTATGTTGTGTAATTGTTTTATATGAATGTTGTATGTTTGTTTTTTTTCTTAAATAGTTGCATTGATGGTTTTTATTTATGATGTAGATTCCTTTAGAATTATGGTCTCATAAATGGTAAAATTTGTTTGTAATCTATAGTTGGTAAGCTACATGAAATTAATTAGAATAAAATAATAATTTCATATGTGTAGTCCATATGCAATGTTCCTCAGTTCGACTAGGGTACATTGCATTCAATTGTATCATCATGTTGTACATTGTGAACAACCTTAATTATTTCTCCACTGTAGAGAAAATATCTATACATGTGATCTTCCTCACAACCCCAACATTTAATAGTCTCTTGTATTGGTCTTTTCCCAACATTTCTAACATTTTAGGTTCATTTTGGGTTGGTTGTCTGTAAGAAATATTTATGAGGAATGGTGTATTTTATCCTTTCTTTATTTTCTCTATCTTACCTTTCTTATTGTCCACCCAATCCCTCTAAAAGGTTTATCCTACTCTATGATAATCATAAAGTCACTTGGCTCTCCTTATTACTTCCTCCAATGTCTTGGGATAATCATATCATATATTATCATTGTAGATTGAAGGTAACCCACTTAGGAACCTTTAAATTTTGATCTGCTCATCCTTTATGGAGTTAACATACCTCAACATCTCTAAGAATCCTCTCTCATACTCATCCATTGTTGGCACAGGGGAAGACCCAGGATTCACTCTAACAATGCACCAACAAACCCTAACTATTGGCCCTTTCGACAACACCTGTGAAGCAGATGAAGTCTCACCCGAAGTAGAAATAGGGGGTTGTAGGACATAGGTGTCTACAACCAAGGGAAATGCAAAGTGATTCCAGAACAACAACGCAATGTAACCTAGATATTCTCAACCATACTATGTTAGCTTCGTGAAGTTAGATATATCTCATTGTCTTCAATAGGAACAATAACAATGCATAATAGTATAATAGATAGAAAATATCACAGCATCAACCACAAAGAACAACAATATTTATGTGGTTCACCCTCTCCCTAGGGATACATCCACAGAACTGTGTTTCTTGATATATTAGATGAAAACATACAGTTCTATATGTGCACTTAGATGCATATCCTCTCTCTCTCTCTCTTCCTCTCTTTCTCCTCTCCTTGCACACCCAGTTGTAGGGTTGATCTTCGCACCTAGCTGAATATCTAGAATGCAAAATGCTCTTACAACCACAATACTTCTATCTTAATATTATTCTCACCAACAATAATAGTAATAACCCTCTCAACTCTTCTAGACCTTTATTTATACATTTCATGACTCTTAGACAACCTTAGACCAGAGACTAGGTGTCAAAACCCTAGGTGCTAAAACCCTAGGTTCCAAAACCCTAGGTCCACATAACCCGCACTTTAAGGACTTCGCCAACCTGTCCTTCCTTCTTCTCCATGAGGTGCTCCAAAGCACTCATTGGTTTCTTCTTCCTCTTGCTAAGTTGTCCATGATCCATATTCTTTTTTTTTCTTTCTTCCTTGATCTTCTATTTCAATGACTTGATTTTCCTTTACCTCATTCCTTCTTTTATGCTTCTTTAACCGCTTCGACCCCTCCTTGGTTTGTGTGCTTCCCATGCAGTTCGTACTTTGTCTTTATTCTTCTTTAATCTTTTCTTTCTTCCTTAGTACATAACCAAGGGCCAACAAGCCCCCAACCCTCACATGTGACTCATCCCAAGTCATTGTAGGGTTGAACCTTCTGTATTAATTCGACTGCAGACTGCATGAAGCATCCTGTGCTTTCTGCTCTGTCACTGCCCATCTTGTACAGACTATCTTTTCTATGTCTGGTACCCAATTTCAACTACACTTGGTACGTAGATGCTTCTTACTTTTCTTTTACTGAGAGCTGTGAGGTAGTTGGTTGTCACAATATAGCTTCAACTGACTCCCATTTACTAAACCATCCCTCCATTCTCCATTAAGAGTATTCAATTGTGCAACTCCTCCTTCTGTAACATAGGCAACTTTGAATGGTCTAAGCCAATGTGTCTTGAACTTCCCTGGATGCTTCATGAACTTGTTGTCATATAACAGTACCAAATCTCCTTGCTTAAATTCTTTATTCTTGATATGTCTGTCATGGTAAGCCTTTTATCGTTCTTTTTGTACCTTCTAATGAAATCTTGCAATGAACTTGTCTTCCTCTAGTTCCATCAACTACGCGATCCTGTCTTGAACAACACTGGTGCCATCCATACCTGTAAATGTTGCAATTATTAAACTGTGAACCAAGTATTCCATAGGTACCACTACTTCCAAGCCATAAACTAACTTAAAGGGAGTCTATGTTGTTAATTTTTTGCAAGTAGTTCTATACACCCATAACACTGTTGGAATTCTAAAATCCCAATCATCTTTGTTAACACTGCAAATTTTAGTCAGCGTTGTTTCCAAGATCTTGTTGAAATCTTTGACTATGCCATTCGCCTATGGGTGGTATGGAGTGCTCTTCTGATGGTGAACATCAAACTCCTGAATCAAGGCTTCAATAGTTTTGTTGATGAAGTGTGTGCATTGATCACTCATAAGGATCTTTGAGCATCCAAATATGGTTATGATATCCTCAAAGATGAATCATGCAGCTATGGCTGCACTACAATCCTTAACTTCTCTTGCTTCTACCCATATGGTCAAATATTTTGTAGCAGTGATAATGTATCAAACTCCTGTGTGCTTTCCTGGTGGGTTGATAGGTCCCACAAAGTCAATATCCCATTCCTCAAATGCGTGTAAAGTTAGCTAAGGTGCTAAAGGCATCTCATCCCTTCTAGAAGGCTTCCCTATCCTTTTCCATACATTGTAGGCTATGTAGTATTCCTTAGCATCCTTGTGTAAAGTAGGCCACTAGAGGCCAACTCCGAGAAACTTTTGCATTGTTTCTTTCCCTGCATAATGTCCTCCTGCGATGCCTTCATGTGCTTCTGAAAGAATCAATGGTCTTTCTACCTCCATAACGCATCTCCTCAAGATCTCATTTGGTCCCATATTATATAGTTGTTCAGCTATAAGTTGAAAATCTACAACGCGGACTACCAATTGTTTCTTTTGGATAATTGTATATTCGCATGGTGACATTCCTGTGGAAAGGAACTAGACTATCTCAGCGAAGTGATCATAGAATTTTCTGATGGCCAACAACTGTGCATATGGTAGTGTATCATACAAGCTGGTAGGTTTCTCTCCATGTTCTAACCTTGATAAGTGGTCAGGTCCCTTATTCATTCTCCCTGTCTTGAACATGATCTCAAAGTCATATTCCTAGAATAATAATAACCATCTGCATATTCGTCCCCCCAACACTGGCTTGTTGACAAAGTACTTCAATGCAGAATGATCAATGAAAAGAGGAAAGGAAGTCAAGATGTGGTGAGACTCAATACTTCCCTTGGTTTGGGATATAGGTGAAGGATGAGTGGAAGCAAATGGGAAACTAGATCTGGTGCCAGGGGGATGACTAGACATTGGTTAAATTGTGCCAAAGGCATGACAAAGTGGAAAAAATCAGAGATCAAGGGTAAATGGATTGTGGGATACTCAAGTTTTATGGACGATATCAACATGAGTAGAGAATAGTGAATGCCCCAATAAAGGACACATGGGTTTCTTTGCTAGAAAAAGAAGGTCACCAAGGGAGACAACAAAAATCTATGTAAATGCTGGAAAACAAAGGCTTTATACAATTACCAAATAAATAAAGAATAATTTGGGATGAGTGTATAGATATAGAAACGGGTGCCTCAGTGCAAGATGGCTTGGCCTATGAGGGCACAAGTTGCATGGAGAACTAGTGGAGGGCGGGGGGGCCATGGGTGGGCTTTTGTATGAGGTAAATGAATGGAGGTAAATCTGCAAATGGGAAAACTGATTGTGGATGAATTGGAGGGTTAATGATACTGCAGAGGTGTAGTCAAAATAGAACTATGATGAGAGAACCTGGGATTCCATTGGGAAAGCTAGCAAAATGATGAGAAGAAGTATGTGGCTGATTCTCAGAAATGCGTAAGACTATCGGGACTCCCATCCCTAGGGGGTGAAAGAAACATGAGTGTCAAAGTACCAAGGGGAACTATGAATGGGACAACTCATGTGGGGGAGAGTTCTATCGGGTGATAGTACCAAAATGAAATAGAGGTGATAGTACTACAGAGCTGGATGTAGGGACCCTAAAGGTGAATTTCGGAGGGTGTGACTAGGAAATGCAATTGGTATTCAGAGCGAATGATTACATGCCAGTGTTGAACATATACCTGAAGGGGTTGCACTGGTTGTGATGATTGAGTACCTGCACACATTAAAACCGAATACCCAATGTGAACAATATCTGATGATAAAGATACATATAACAAGTATTTGATAATTTTGAACATGAGCATGCATACATGGACCTGATGTGAGAAGAAGCCTCCTATATATGGGTGGTTGGACCACAATGCCACCTCATTTTCACTGACACGATTAGTGTTATGGCGAGAGTGTTGTGAGGTTATTTGGAAGATTACGGGAGCTTACGGTTACCGATCAGGTGGGTAAAAGACCTCTTGTGAGAGGAAAAGTGATTGATGATGGAGTGCATTCCATGAGAAATTAGGGGTAGTGAGTTCCTCTAGGATATCTTCGTTGCATTGATAAATGTGAGAGTATAGGGGATTCGTGGAGGTGACATGGGTGAATTTCATAGTAATTTTCCTCTAGTTGTGAAGACGTAGAGGGGATATCGAAACCATGGTGAAATGGCTCGCTTGACATAAACTAGATGTACAAACACTGTGGGAGGTAAACTATGGTAGGGAGTAAGATTTCCTGGGGGAAATGAACCGAAGAATTGGGAGGATTTGGGGGAAAATCCTCAGACAGTCTATCCATGAACCATGGAGGGGTGGGAAGTGACTTAGGTTCAGGGGAGGTGATGTGAACAGTATCTGGAGAAGGGATAGGGGGAATCACTTGTATCACATGAAGTTAGGTGGTTGGAGGATTTTTAATAAGGGTCATTTGACGATGCCTATATTCAATGATCAAAGGACATTGATACGTGAAATGATCAAGTGATTCACAAAAAAAAAAAGGGAATCTCATTCATCCGATGACTGAGGTTGAGAAATAATGGATGTCATTGACATGGGTACCCAAAGGTGTTGGTGGAGAGGTCTCTTGCTGAACGGTTTGGCATATTATCGTTAGTATCTAGCGAAACTCAGGTAGAGCTAGGAAATGATGGGTATAGTGTCCATACTATGAAAAAATGGCACATGTGAATTTAGGTCACAAACCTTTACTTCCTGTAGTAGGGGATGGTGTGGTAGTATTAGGTGGGATTGGTGAAGTGACGAGTGATGTAGTTTCTCGAGGGAGTTGGATCAGATTGTGTAACTTGGGGAGAGAAGGACATCGATAAGTGGGGTGTCCCTCTCTCTTGTAGAGTGCACAAGGAGGTTGAAATCGAAGAGGAAGTGGAGTGGTGGGCTCTTTCTTCTTCCGTCTTCCCCTAGCCATAATGGTCATGTTAGCAAGTGGGGGTGAAGGTGGTGTGGCTAGAGTTAGTACTGGAATTTGCATCGGGATTCCCTTTGTTTGGGGAGGGAGGGATGGTTGAGGAACCATCACGAGTGGGTGTAGATACCATACCTGAATGGCGAGCACCATGTTGGGAAGGGTAAGCATTGTGGCTACCTGAAATGCTTGTACGCCCAGTGGAGGGTAGAAGAAATGGATTTGAGTGATGACTTAAGGGATTGTTTCCCAAACTAGGATTTTCCCTTAGGGAAGGGTGAAATTGGGCATAAGTGGTGTCGTAGAGTTCTCAGTTAATTCTTGAGGTAGAAGTTATTCAAATGGTGGGACATCGAGGGGTGGAGAAGCCTCAGTGGGAGGACTGGTATCCCCAGTTTCAGTTCCATTAGAAGATATTACACACACTTGTATTGAGGGGTGTATGAGCGATGGTGATCCATGGTATGCCCCCATCAAGGATGGGTCTTTGAATGTTTTGGGGGCCATATCCAAGAGTGGATATGCATTGGAACTAGTGCAGACAAGAGGTAAGAGGTTATCGATGTTGGAGGAGTGGTTAGGCTCATAATGTGAAAGTTGGTTGATGGTGATGATTTTCCCGTTGTGAGGGAACATCATCGTTTGAAACACGGAAGAGGTGACGACCTTCATAGATTACATGTATCTACATCCAATCAATATGTTGTAATCGAGTGGGGCGTCGATAAACTCAATGTCGATAAGGATGGCTTTTCCTCCGATTTCAATAGAGACATTTTGGAAGAGCCGTTCAAGAGAGGATGGTCATCCATCATAAGCTCTTGAAGTGATGGCAGATGGTATGAGTTCAGGAGAGCCAAGTTTCTTCCATACAAGTTTGGGCATGATGCATGTGGATGCACCTTCATCAATGATACATTGATGAACCGTGATGTTCTGAATCTTAACTGGTATCTGGAAAGCTACCAAAGTGGGGAGACGAGGTTCCCCACAATCTAGATCAAATGTGATGAGTCTAGTATTAGTTGGGTCGATTGCCCCCAACGAAAAAAGTAAGGATTTCCATTGATTTGGATAGGTTTGGAGGACCTCCAATACTAACATGGCTGTAAGAGATTGTGCCAAGTCATCTACCAAACTGTAATTGTGTGTCGCCCTAGACTGAGCATTGTTGACATTTCGTCATGACGGGATGCGAGGGATATGAATGGTGGATTCAGTGTTAGGGTGGGGAATCATCAAAGGTTGTTTGTTTGTAGCTGGAGCTTCTTCCAAAGTGGTGGGATTATATTGAGGAGGTGCACTGTATTGATGACTGCGGATTTGCAAAAGAATTTATTCTTCACTAGTTAAGAGGATATTGTGATCCGTTGGGTTTCCAGGGTTTTGATATTGTCCCATCTGTGGTGGGGAAGGATGCATCTTCTATTGGGTATTCATCACACCATTGTGTCGAATGGAGTTTTTAAACACAACTAGGGGTGGTTGTTGCAAATCTGTTATGGGGCTTGTCGAGGGGCAGGCGATATTGGAGGACGTGGCGTGTTCATGGAATATTTCATCCATTTGAAGTCGACAATTTGGGGGCTATGGTGAGTATAATGACCATGCTCACCACAAAGGGCACAAGGGAAATCCGTCCGGAGATTCTTATTGTTGTTCCTCCCTTGTCATTTGTTGTTATTGTCCCCTTGGGGATTTTTGTTACCCTGGTTCTGGTTTCCCCCAACAGTTTGGTTTTGTTGGGGGTTATTCCTGCCTGGTCCTAGGTTATTAGTGTTTCATTTTTTCCCTTTCTTCTTGGCATTATTCAACTGATGGGTTAGATTTTTCGTATTCATTTGTTCAAAATTTTGAAATCTCTGAATGGGAGAGGAATGAAAAAAGTTAACCCCAACGTGTGGTTTTCCTTGTGGAGGAGCAATTGGTTTTGGAGGGCTAGGAAATGGAAAATATGGATTATTTTGTGGCAATGACCTTGAGGGAGCATAGGAAGGCGTAGTTCTTTCACTAGTTCCCATGTTATAAGCCAAGGTAGAGGGGGTACATGAACTTGGTTGAGAGGTCGGGCACATCATGGGTGTCAGAAAGAGTAAATAGTGATGAGAGAAATAAATGAACAAGAGACTTTGTACAATTTTGGACCTTCACAATCTATCTCGCAATCGCATGTAATCAAATGAGCATCATACATAAAACAATTGAAAAAAATCATACATGTGGGTAGGCGGATTTTTTCCGCATGGGAGAACAAAGAAAAAAAATGGTCGTGTCCTCTAAAGGACGCAATGTCCTTCCTCTCAAATAGCACTCGACAGTGGGGTCTGAAGCCACCAGAAGAGGAACTAGTGAAGGATGAAACAATCAATTATAATGAGGGGTAGAGGGTGCATATCCCAAAAGAGCTTGCGATATTTCCCAATAGCCAGACAAAATCTTATCAAGGTGCAATTGTAGCCCACAATTTCCACCTGGGTAGATGTCATAAAATTTGGCCACTAGGTACCTCGGTCAAAGTGCGACATTTAGATTTTCAACCTCTGAAATGGGTCACGGGTTGGATCCCTTCCAAGAGTTGGGTGACAAGGGGGGACGCACAGAACAACCAGACCTTGGCCTTCAACCCTTTACTGGTATCTCCCTGCCTTATGGTCTTAAGAACACTTGACTTGGAGAATTTTAAAGTTCCCTATCTGTCAACATCTAATGTTTGAAGATGTGAGAACCAGATAACATGGGGTTTTTTGGATGCCTACCCCCAAGATCCTACCTAGACTAAAAAAAAATATTTTGGCACCTCCTGTGGAGGAAAACTTAGTGAGATTTTAGAAAAACTTTAGATGTGGTTGGTTGAGAGATTGGGGGTGTGAACCAATCTCGTTGGAATTAAGTGGGTGTGGATAATTTGTTCAAGAAATAGTGGGATGTTTTGGAATCCATTTGGAGGAAACTTACTTCAACCTCCACAATTCGAGAAGAAATTATGTGAGTGAGGAGTGACTTTGTGTGTGAGAAAGTGAACAAAATGTGTGAAATTTTAATAAGTTATGTGTCAATTTGCAACATGTGGACTTCCTGTGGTCCTTACAAATCTTGATTACCTATCTTACTAGATTCCATTGGTACAACCTTGCGGAATTTTAAAGTCCCTAAAGAACTAGCATGTGGACATATGGGTCATTACCAATCCTTTAAACTCCTTAATGTGATCTATTCTAAGAAAGATTTGAAAAAATATTCTATATTGCAAGTATGTGGGCATGTATGGGCCCGTTACTTTAATCTTTAAACTCCCCTAGTGATGTAAACTAAGAAAGTAGCTTCAAAACTATCCTAACTTTGGAACATGTGGGCATGTATGGGCCCTTACAATTATAAGATGTTTTGAAAAAGAAATTAAGAGGATCTCTAGGGAGGCTTTGTCCTCTCCTAAAGATTTTAAGGGAGATGAAATGTCCCCTTAATCACTTTTATGATTCTCAAGATCACTCTATGGTGCAAGAGAAGAGCATACTCAATGATTAAAGTTTGATTTTTGTTCCCAATGCAAGTGTTTTTATATGTGATAGTAAAGAATCTCAACTTAACTTTTACAATCAAAACAAGCCATCCATGTGGAAAATCAAAGAAAAAGAGGAGAAATATGGTTCTTTTTAACCCCCTTAGTGCCTATGTTTTGACTAACCCTTCATGTGGGAAGGGAATCTAAGTGTGGTGCATTTACAAATTTCATAAAAGAAAGATTTTTGAAGGCTAGGAGCCTTCAAAATATCACAAAAACTCTTACAATGTTGGGATTCTGGACAGATGCACAGGTTACATTTTAGACAGACGCACACTAGATGCAGAATGTGCAAAGAACCAAAGACCTTTTGGTGCACTGTGCGCAGAATGCGCAGAGAAATGAAGCGATGTTGGTGCACAATGCTTGGAATGTGCATCTGTGGGCCGAAATACCCGCACATGTTCTAATACGAGTTAGGGGGGGGAGGGGAATTTTAAGTGGAATTCTCCTCCTCCAGCTCCAAACTTAGCTCTTGACAGGTAATCCTAGGCCGGTTATGATCCCTGCAAGGAAAATGGGTCAAAAATAAGTTCTCAAACAACCCAAATAGGGAGGAAATTGATACCTTATCCCCAGTATGGTCGTGGATATGTTGTTTCCTTTTCACCACTTGAATGAGCAAAAGAAGGGCACTTGCAAGTCTAGTTGGGCCTGCTAGACAAGAAAGAGGTTAGTGTATGAATTAATCAATCCAAACACATGAAATAAACAAACAACTAAGCTAGAAACAACTAAGAAAATAACTAAGGAAATGAAACTAAAATGCATAAGAAACTTGGAACCCAAATCAATCAACCAAATGACCAATAATCATGCCACCAATGGATAACTATATTAGTGGGCAAACACCGTAGAGAAAGGAGGACTTATGTATCCTCTCTTCCTCCTTGGGAGGGCTCTTGAGTCCCTTATGTGGGATCTCTTCTTACAATGATAAACTAGAAAGAAAATGGTTAAGAAATCCATGCCTATTCCCTCAAGAGGTGAGGTGAATAGATTATTGAGATGATGCTAGAATACTCCAAGAAAAAAAGAGGTTTCTTGAAGGAGAATAGAGGTAGTATAAAAATACTATGAGATTCTTGAATTCTTAGTGAACCCATGGCCTCATTTTATAGCATGTATTTGAGGCAATATCCAACTGGTTCTTAGTGTGGACAAGGGGCCCTTTAGGGCACCCTTATGTCTTTGACCATCCCCCCATTCGGATTCATCTTGGATTTGAGGGTCAAATCAAGTTTGGAGCTGGTCCATAAGTGGGTGAGGGGATGACAAGAACCATAAATGTGTCTTTCACAGGAGTGTGTGACTTTTATCGTACACAGTCACGCATATGGTGCATTGTGCACTCTACGGGTTTCTTTGGCCCATGCACTGTGTGTGCGTTTCCTTTAGTGTTTTAGCGCATGTCAATTTTTTGACTGATTATATAGTTTTTGCCTCTTGGAAATGCATTTTGGTGTTGTAGGAGAAATAATAGGTGTTTGGAGATGTTGTATTCCTGTAACCATTTTCATGTGATGTTGCAGATGAAATTTCAATGATAACAATAGTGATCTTGGACGGATCTACCAATAACCCCTATTTGCACACAATATATCCTAACAACACTCCAAAAGGTGAAAAGAAAATGCACTTATTTAGATTCAGAGCAATCTGATATTGCCTGCACTTATCTAACATTAATCTCAGAAATTCAATATGATCTTTCATTAGACTAAAAACGGTCTGGTCATCAAAGTACGATTCCAAACATTTGTGTAAAAAGTCCTTAAATGCTTCGACCACCACCCTAGAAAATATGGATGGTGCATTCTTCAAGCCAAAATGAATCACAGTGTACTGAAAAGAACCCCATTATGTTGCAAATGTCGTCTTATGTCAGTCTTCCTTAGCAATTATGATCTGGTGATAGCCTGAAAATCCATCTGTGAATGAATAGACTTCTTGTCCTCCTACATTATCTAGAACTTCATCAATAAAGGGTGTAGGAAATGGGTCATGTAAGAATGCATCATTCAGTTTCCTTAGATCTACATAGATTTTGATTACTCCTGAATTTTTATCTTGGACCACCATAGGGTTGATCCATTCAAATTCCTCATCTGGTTCTATGATTCTTGGTTACATCATTCTGTTAGAATATAGAAGATTGTGTGCTCATTTTTCCATTGGAGATACCCTCGTCACCCAACCATAGGTCGAAGCCACCCTCTAAGCACCTTAACCTTGACTGAGAATTACCCTGGAAGCAAACCCTAGGCTAGATATCCAAAAAAGGTGTAGCACATCTTCCTCCAAGGATAACGCACCAACAATAGCTGATCAGATAGTCCAAACCCTAGCCAAGAAATAGTCTAAGCCAATACTAAAACTGGTTGTTGTAGCAGCCGCACCTGCAACTCTCCTCCACACGTGCACACCAAAATGGGAACTGTAGTGTGCACTAGTTGCTCTCTGCAATTTTGAGATGTGTCAAATGAGAACTGGCACCCTGTATTTATAGTGGTTCTGCCAGATTTGTTGGGGCTGACTTCTCCTTCTGGGTACATGTCTGTTCAGTATATTATTATTATTTCTGGCCAAATTCTTCTCTTGGAAGCTAATAACCTAATATAAATTATCTTCTTGAGCCAACAATATTTCTAGGGTTATTAGCCAACTCATTAGGGTTTACTCTTGATTTCCGAAGTCTTCTATTCTCGTCAGGTTTACACGTGGAGGTAAATACCTCCCATGGCTACCATAATATTAACACTCCCTCCTAGCTAGGGAGGTATTACAGGTAATGGTCATTGAGCACAAAAACATACCATTTACCCGGTAGCATCAACATAGTCATTTAGACTATCTCATGAATAGATCATGAGCATCACCATCACCATCAGCTGCATCATCTATCGAAACCATACTTCACCTGAGTAATCAGACATGATGCTGGATAAGTCACTCACACCATAGAGTGATACAAGAGTCATTATTATAATCTAGAAGAGTAAATGCTCTGAACTATTTTTCGTCTGGAAAATCTCTGTTCATCATTCGTCTGGATGATGATTATCTCCAATAAACTATTGATAGTCTTCAAGGCAATTAGAACAAAAACAGAACACAACTGTGTCTATCCATAGTAGTACATAACTACAATTCAGTGGTACACTACCACACCAAGTAACACACAAGTACTTGATCAACAACGTATAGTCACAAACAATGGAACATATCCACCACATTAGTCTTCATCTATTGTCATGCAGTCTTCATAACAAACATATGATAGCAACCTACACAGAAACAATGTTATGATATAAACTGAATTATCTGGGCCAATATTTCACTCACATCTGTGAGCTCTGAAGTAATATCCGCCTCACGAATAGTGGAACATATCCACCATAGTAGTCTACATCTACTATCATACAGTCTTCATAACAAACATATGATAGCAACTTACACTGAAATAATGTTATGATATAAACTAAATCATCTGGGAATATATTTCACTCACATCTGTGAGCTCTGAAAGAATATATGCCTCAGAGTAGAATAATGAGATGTCTGGACTACTCTTCTCAAGCAAGGAAGAATAACTGTCCTGTCTTCTGAACCTGGACCATTCCCCACCCTGGGCCATTCTTCCTACACTAATCAAAGTGCACCCCAGAGAGAATGTATAACCCTAAGGAATGTTGAGCCTGGACCATTCCTCCTACACTAATCAAAGTGCACCCTAGAGAGAATGTATAAACCCTAAGGAATGTCTGTCCCTAATTGCTGAGCCTGGACCATTCCCCACCCTGGGCCATTCCTCCTACACTAATCAAAGTGCACCCTGGAGAGAATGTATAAAACCTAAGGAATGACTGTTCAAACCATTTCCTCTGTTAGCCACAAGAGGAAAAGACTGTCCTGCATCAACCTCCAAAACAGACCATTCCTCATGTTAACCACAATGAGAAATCGATGTTCGGTGAGGCGGGCCAGTCTTTTTGAGTAACCCTCAAGAAGAGAGACTTCCCTAGAACACTCCCCATGTTAACCATAATGGGAAGTCATTGTCTATGATACATCAGCAATCATACTACTTCCCATGTTAACCACAGTGGGAAGTGACTATCCGTCAGAAATCTCAATCCACTTTCCGAACATGAAAGCATTTGTCCAAGATGGACTATTTTTTAGTATTGAAAATGAATGTCTTCAATAATGTTTTTAGTGCTCCCTCCTAACTTGGAGAGTCATTTCTTCCTTTTCAATAAGAAGGAAGTTGTTTTCCACGAGCTCCAGCTTGAGTATGCAAACTCTTTCATCTTGGATAGAAGCTTTACCAAAATGTATGCTTATCTGCTCATCTGTGGAGATATGTATTGGAGAATCATTTTCTTCTTTCTGGACTTCATCATGGATAATGTAATGCTTGATTTCAAATGTACTTTAGTCTGGAACACTGTGAATGCTTCATGTAGATCTGAACAATAGATTCTATCATAGTTGAAAAGATAGAACATATCCATGTGGCACTTCTTCTATCATCATGAGATCTGATCTACTGAGTAGTCATCTTGATGTTATAGGAAATCTTCACCACGCTTTTGTTGTGCACTGGAGGTTCTCTGCCAAGTTATCTTATTTTATCTACATATAAGAGTCTCTTTCCGGTATGCCTCAGAGTCTTGAGACTTCTCTTCATACGCTCTTTATTCAATTTCTCTAGAAAACATTCTTTGCATTCTTTTGATGTAGAATTCCAACTCATGGATGTTGTAGATGATATAATGACTCATCTAGTGATATGTCTGGTGTACTGGAACAAGTAATCATTGTAGTCTTCTTCCTCCATCTAAGAGAACCTCTGGTTCTAGATCTTTCAATTCTTTCATTCATAAGTCTTTCATACACTGTTCTTCATCACAACTTTTAGTTCCTCTGCTTGATTTCTTTTATTGAGTTCATATTAGGCTGGTAATCTTGTGATTATTCATACAATGACAGGTTGTTCTGGTTCCTCTTTCTTTCATGTTCTTGTTCATGTTTTTCTTTAGCTCTTGGGTCCATGGAGTTTCTTATATATTCCATTCCCTAGAGATTCCACTTCTTCCTTTCATCATAGGATCATGGACCTGGATGGACAACCAGGAATACTTTAAGGCTTCTCTTCGAAGAAGTCCTCTTTTGTGGTTGAACTGAACACGTACTGTCTTTCATGGATGCTACCATGGATATATATATTTCATCATCTTCAATGGATCATAGGATTAGCTCCTTCCTAATCCTTGCTTCATGTATAAGTGCATATAATCGACTCCCTCCATCTAACAAAGTCCATGCTTCCATCTGCATCCTTATTGTCTTCTGTAATATATAATTGGCTCTCTTGTCTAACAAAGTCCATGCTTCCATCTGCATCCTTATTGTCTTCTGTAATATATAATTGGCTCTCTTGTCTAACAGAGTCCATGCTTCCATCTACATCCTTATTGTCTTTTGTAATATATAATTGGCTCTCTTGTCTAACAAAGTCCATGCTTCCATCTTGTTGTTTTCTACAAAACATCATAAGTCTTTTTCCAATTTCCTCTTGATTGCTGACTTTTTTCTGTCTTTGCTTCTTCTAAGTTTCTTCATGATTGATTTGGCTTATCTTGTAATAGCTTCCACATGATTTATATTTCATTCTTTCATGTGTACTATCTAATGATATCTATTTTCATCTTGTTTGTTCTTCCACAGGTATAGTTCTTCTTGGGACACATTATCTTCCAAGAGATAGATATACAAGATATGTACAGAGACGATGCAAACAAGATATGTACAAGAAATAAGAAGAGTGTTGTTACCTTTTATAAGAAGAAGTCTCTTCCATCTTGCTTAGTCTTCTTTGTAGGTTCCATTTCTTCGGCAATTGATGCTTCGTGTTTCTCCTTCCTTTTCTTTATCTCAGGAAAATGATTCTTGTAGTGACCATACTTTCGACAGTTGAAGCATTGCACTTCTGAAATGTCTTTCTCTTGATTTGGTTTCCTCCTCGAACCAATTTTCCTTTTGTTCCTAAAGTTCTTGAATCTTGCTGTGAAGGCTTGATCATCGTACTTCTTTCGGGGTTTCTCTTTTGCATTGATCCTTCATTCTTCTTGGGCACAACAAGTCCAAAGTTCTTCAAATGTTGGATACTCCTTCCTTGTGTTCATGCTTGCGGAAAATGCATCCCATGTCTTGGGAAGACCATTGAGTACTATGTTCACCAATTCCTTTTCCGAAATGGTTTCTCCAATAGCTTGTAGTTGATCTCTTAACTAAGAGATCCTCAGAAAATATGATGTTATGATGTCGTCATTATTCATCTTCAAGTCATGGAGCTCATTCTTCAGACTCATTACTTGTCCAATGTTTCTGACTGAGAAGATATTTGTTAGGGCATCGTACATCTTCTTCGATGAGTCAAGATGGAATATGTAGGGTATCAAGTGGTATTTTATAGAATCCACTATGATACTCATGGCATTGATGTCAACATCTTTGAACTTCTCCATAGCTGCAACGTTCTGTGGTTCCTTCTCTTTTCCTTCTTCAAACTCTGGTTTCACGATATTTCCTTTCATGATATCCAACACTTTATTCTCAATAAGGATGAGGTCAATCCTTGTCTTCCATGCTCTAAAGTTAGAGGCTCCATCTAATTTGTTCTCTGACTTCATAGAATAAGTCATGGTTTCTTTGACTCAGGGATGATTTTAAGGATGGAAATTTATTTTTAAAATGTAGAAACCTTGGCAAATCTTACTAATCCTTCATATGCCAACTATAAATGTTTGGCGATATTTTTGTAAAAATATTCAAATTTCTAAGGATTTTATATAGATTTTATAAATTTTTGGCGTTTTTTAAGGTAAAATAATTTTATCCTATAGAATTTAGGTGAATCATTTTTAAAATAGCGAATCTCATTTTTGGAAAAACCATGGAAAAATAGCCCATGAGCGAAATTTAGCCCCTAAAATCATCCATGCTTTGACTTGGTCAAACCCTATATTTGATCACAAACTCAAACTTCACGTCTTGGCTTTCTAAGAGTATCAGGAGATGCATTAGGCAAGGGCGCGCTGATCTATCCGAAGATTAGGTCAATCCCTTCACTTAAGGTGCCTCAACAAGAGGATTAGGGTTTCTGCAACTGCTCCTACTAGTAACCCTAGCAGCAGTTCCTCAGTGAGCTCAATATCCTAGTGGCTATGTTTCCTTCCAGCATTTAGACTGAATGAAGGAGGTGTGGGCCCATAACCTGTTAGAATATAGAATATTGTTTGCTCGTTTTACCATTGACGATACCCTTTCCACCCAACCATAGGCCGAAGCCACCCTCCGCGCACCTTAACCTTGACTGAGAATTACTTTGGAAGCAAACCTTAGGCTAGATAGCCAAACAAGGTGTAGCGCATCAAAAATAGCTGATCAGATAGTCCAAACCATATCCAAGAGATAGTCTAAGCCAATATTGAAACTGGTTGTTGTAGCAGCTGCACCTGCAACTCTTCGCCACACGCGCGCACCAAACTGGGAACTACAGTGTGCACCAGTTGCTCTCTGCAATTCTGAGATGTGTCAAATGAGAACTGGCACCCTGTATTTATAGTGGTTCTGCCAAATTTGTTGGGGCTGAATTCTCCTTCTGGGCACATGTTTGTTCAGTATATTATTATTATTTATTGCCGACTTCTTCTCTTGGAGGCTAATAACCTAATATAAATTATCTTCTTGAGCCGACAAGACTTCTAGGTTTATTAGCCAACTCATTAGGGTTTACTCTTGCTTTCCAGAGTCTTCTATTCTCTTCAGGTTTACACATGGACGTAAATACCTCCCGTAGCTACCATAATATTAACACATTCTATCTAATTCAATCTTAACTTTCTTCTTATACTTTGGATTCAGTTTGTAAGGCCTCTTCTTGATAGGTCTTGCATATTCTCTTAAGGGAATCTTCATTTCTCCCATGGGTCCTTTAATGCCCTTCATGTCTATGAACTTGGTTGGAAACAGGTCCTGATACTCATGAAATAATTCTGTAATCTTACTAATAGTAGCATCATCCCAATAGTCTCCAACATTAGCCAATTTAGGTTCTTTCTCTGTTCCAATATTAACCTTCTTAATTTTAATAGGTTTCCCAACAAAAGGTAATTCAATCCTTGGCCCTTCTATGTCTCTTTTTCCTTCATTTTCTGCAATGTTTACATCCCTAGGGTCATCATCCTCATCGACATTAATATTGTAGCAACCCTGTAACTGATGAAGAGGTGTAGTCCATTCATCTTCTTCTTGGTCAAGAGGGGGGTTGGGTGCCTCCTCAAAGACCTTATGTCTTACAATTTGTAAGGCCTAATCTATTGTGGGGTACTGACTTTCAAATAGGAATGTAGCTATAAAGTTCTAGGTCATACCATAACAATATGTAGTGATTAAGTGCAATTCTGCTTGAAGATACTAGTTGATAGGCATAGTATCTAAGGTGTTAATGAACTTATGTACCCACTGTTCCTTGGGAATGTTGATCCAGACTTCCTCATAACTTCTCACATGGTCCTTAGGACAACTTTGACCTGTGTATCAAACTTCACAACCTTCAGTTTGTTCTGAAAGGTGCATTTTCAATAAGGTGAGACATTGTAACCATTATGTGATGTTCTTCTTATGTGTTCCCCACCATATGGCTGGTGTTTCTTTCAAGGCTTCATCCAGTTCCAACATCCTCTGTTGTACTGGTACAATTCTCTCAAATTCAACTAGATATGTTTCTAAATGATTTGAACCATCAAATGTAGGAAGATTACTTACTTATGCGCCAATCTAGTGAACTGCCCTGGTCAATATGGCACACCTCCGTGTAGAGACTTCATACATTATGTTCTGCCAATTTTCCAGTGCTTCTTCTGAATCTGATGAGCATGCACTTTCACTTCACCATCTTAGATTTACATCTGATGTGGGATTAATGTAATCTTGTTGTCCTATTGTCAGTTTATAGATGTTCTCTAGCTTGTAGGCGTAGTCTTCTTATCTTATAGGTTCTATGTATCTACGACCTTCATCAGGATCAAGAGGTGAAATGACCTTAAGGCCATCACCTTCAAATGTCATTGTTCTGTTTTTTAGGTCAACAACAGTTGAATTGTTGAAATCCCATTCAATCCCTAACAATGCAATGTAGGGACAAATATCATCGACAATCTCAATCACTTCGAATTCTGCAAAAGTCATTACACTATTGATGTCCACAGGGACATGCTCTAATCTTCCAAAGGGGCTCACCGCCTGCTGGTTATCCATCCTGAGTCTAATAGGAGAGTAAATAAATTTAGGTTTTCCCAAAAATGCCCAAGTCTGCTTCGTCATAACATTTACTTCAGATCCCAGGTCAAGGACCACATAGTCCATGTCGTAGTCTCCAATCTAGGCATTAAGGTGCAATTTCTTGCTTGTCCTCCTTTTTCTATATACTTGATTCATAGCTCTACTCAATAGAGGATGTATTCTTCCAATTTCATACTGTCTTACCAGGTGTTGTAGTTCCTGGACAACTTTTTCATCTTTAATCAAATTGATACAAGTATATAATAAGTCCATGAGCTTTCTTACCTCTTTTACTTGTATAGCTAGGGAAGACTGATCAAATGTTGGAGGCATTTCACATTCCCTTACTTTTGGTTGTGCCCTAGATGAAGAAGCTTGTTCTCCTACAAATTCTTTCCTTGCTTCTTCAAAAGTATGTTTTTCTCTCCTTGGATCAAACAACTATGCCTTCTCTGTAGCTCTTCTAATCCCTGATCCATCTGTAGTCTTTCCTGGATTCACCTGATCTTCTCCTATAACAGTGCCTCCTCTAGTAATAGAAGCAACTTTGGGATCCTCACTGCGGGGTTCTGCTGATATTAGTTGGAATTATTGGTTTCCTCCTCGTGTCTCCTAAATTTTAGCTAACAATATTGGATAGTATTCAATGACATGGTCAAATGAATTACATTAGTTTCAAGTAGTACAAGGGTTCTGAAAATCCCTTGCCAAATGACCTGGATGTGTGCAGTTATAGCAAATAATATGACCTCGACCTTGACCCATTCCTCCTCCTCGTCCTCTTCCTCTGAATCCACCATGAGGAATGAAGTTTCCTCTTCCTAGAGAGTTGAACTACGCAACATTTCCTTCTGATTGTAATTCCCCTTGAATTCTATATGTATCCCTTGATCTTTCATGCATGATATCATAATACCTACAATCCTTCTCATCATGCCCCACAGATTTGCAGAATGTACAATAAAGTTTGGTGGGTGTCTGGACATATTTCTTCATATAATAGCATTCACTAGGGTGATGTTTAGTTCTACATACCTCGAACCAGGGTAGAATAGCCTACTTCAAAGGGTTAGGGGCTCCAGAGGCCAAGTATTCATTAAATAAGGGACAATGCTCTTTTTCATGGCCCTATGGTTTGCATCTGATACACTAGATGCCTTATATTTTCTCCTTTCCTTTATCTTTCTTCATGTCTTCGACCTGTAAATATAAGCTAGTTAAATGATTCAAAATATGGCTCATACCTGGGTTGGATTCTCCTGCAGGGGCTTCTTCTAGTTTCATGGTGATCTCTAATGCTTCAGCCTGTGAAGCGACCTTCTGTTGCACCATAGGAACTCTAATACGTGGCAGGAGGGCAACGGTGAACCATTCCTTGTGTTGTTCATCTGGAATCTGAAAACTTAAATGGTCTGTCAAGGTCTTAAACCTTTGATCAAACTCCCAAACGGGTTCAGTCACCTTCTACTTAATTTCTTTCAACTCTGTAATGCACTGCAACTCTAACTTAGGTTTTTTGAACTCTGCACTCAATGCAGTCTTAATTTCATTCAGTGGCTTAGGTTGTGTTAGCACATAATCTTGTATGCGAGGTGTTTTCCTACAAAGTGTTCCCTTCGGTGAAAAAGTGGCAAAGAATGGGTCAAAAACCCACTTATCCTAAGTTGGGGGTGCATAAGTGCTCTGGATTATGTAGCGCGTAGATCTGGGCGATCAGAATATCTATGCCCAAATATTTGGTCTAGATTTAATTCCAGACCCCCCCCGGTCATTCTACCTTTAATGGGTGGGGGGGTCCGATATGACAGTTTTCCCATGCATGGATCTGAAGGGTCAGGTGAGCCACACCCAGATCTATGGTTGAGGTCCCATTTTGGAACCCCCCCCCCCCCTNGGGGGGGGGGGGTCTGATATGGGTGGTTTTCCAGTGCGGGCCCCTTTGCTATCATGGCGGCTCCTCCTTGTGTCACCCCCCTCCTCTTGCCACCTGTGTTCCACTAGGCCTCCTATCCACTAGTCACATCACTCGTTTCCCCCCTTGTCTCGTTAGGACACACTCACCTTCCACTCACCCTCGTGGCATGTCATTTTCTACTTCGCTCCCTCTTGTCTTCCCACACCTGTCCCTCTCCCTATCACATTGTCCTGTCATAGGAGACGTGTTCCCCTTCAACAAATCACATCCCACCACTGTATCTCCATGGCTCCCACAGGATCTGCCACATTCATCCTCTAGTATCTCCTCATCTTACTTCCACATATAATATGCCAAATCATCCATGTCTAGTCAGCGCTCATCCGCTGCTCCCCATCAGGTGCCTTAGTTATCGCATCTTCCTCCACGTCTTACCATGAAGTCGTTTAGCAGATTGAGGTGGCAGCATGAGAAGCCTCCATGTCCCAAAGGTGTAGAGTTGACTAGGGTCATTTTTTATCCCAAGGAAGCAGTTATTGAAATGGTTGGTGGTGGGTGGACATCGTTTCCACCATAAATGGAAAGTCCAGGAGAGGATTGTTAGCTTGTCAACTCCTTGCAGGCTCGTTCTGGAACACGGTGGCATCTGACCGATGTGCACAATGGCTCAGATACTGCATGCACAGTCTGCCAGTAAACATGTAGACATAATGCCTTCAATGCAGTAACTCGAAGCTCCTACTGGGCTTTGCTCCAAGTATATGAAGGCATTTTTTCCATTTTTTTGTAGGGATCGATGGTTGAGCTATGCTCCCGAATTGTAAAAATTTAACGAAATTTTTGGTTCTCTGATTATGAGTTGTATCTGAGACATCCTGTTTAATGAAATTCATCTTCTCTCCATCTCTCTGTAATCTTTGTTTTAAGACACTCAGAATTGGCAGGTTCAGTCGAGGGCGATTATGTTGTGTGATATATGTTTGATCATGACAGTGTTTTCACCAGTTTTAAATCAATCTCCTTTGTCATTTTCTTCCTCTTACCCTAAGTAGCTCATTGAAATATTCAAGCGAGCTGTTACAGTAGCCACTGTGATGCAGGTATGATCACTGTGTTACTATAACTATGTCATCCTGGCACATTTTAGTGTTTGTTCTTTCTTCTATGGGTTGTTGGAAGTTTGATGCCTACAGCAGACCTTTGCAGTTTCTCTCTGAAGTCTTCCTCCTACTCACCCTTATTACAACTTACTGACTAAAGTTAAATCAAGACCTCATCTTCTTGTGCATAGCCTAGCTCAGGATTCTGAGTTAAAACGATATTATTCTAGGTCTGCATCCATTCGATCACCCTTTTATATACCAATCGTGACATAAAATTGATGGGAATCAGGCTCTTCTCCTATTGCAATCCAGGAGTGACTTTTGACGCTAACATTTATGGCGTCATTGTCGGGGACGAAGTTGAAGATTTCCCCTAGGATTGAATGACATTGTACCTCTGATTATGAAGGTGCATTAGGCATCAGAGCCATATAAGATTTCTACTGTGCACCTGGCGACTCCATTGTGATGACTCCACTGTGGTGAACCTTCTGTTTCAGTTGTGGCTTCCAGAGGAAGACACACGCGGTCTACTCCAAAGCTACCTTTAGCAACACCTGAAGTCGATCCAGAGAAGCTTATCAAAAAGGGAAAGCCCCTCAAGGAAGGAACTTCTACAACTAAACCAAGTATTTATGATAGTTCTCGTTGCCCTCTATTAGAAACTCCAATTCCTGCTTCTCAGTTTCCTAGCAGACCCTTTACTGAAGTTTTTCATTTCCTGAATTTTGGGAGTGTTCCTGCTGAGTTTTCTTCTCCTAGTCTTGCATTGGAGGGAGAAACTCTTGTCACTCCTATCTCCCCTGACGTCGTAGCCTGGTCTAGACCCAGGAACTTAGGAGAGTTTCCTACCCTAGGCTTTAACACCCCTCCTCTGATTACTGTTGTTGTTGCGGTGTTAACCCAACCCTTTACTCCTTTAATCCCTGTGGCCTTTTCTTCAAATCCTCTGTTGTTCCCTTTTCCTCCTATGAGTTCAGCTCCTCTCTCCCATGTTCGATCCCTGTCTCCTCCTAATTCTCCTACACCTAATATCCCTATGGAAGGAGCCAATCCCCCTGGTAATAGAATAGATGCCATAGTGGTTGCTAGATATTCCCCTATAGTCCTACCTCAGCCAGTCAATCCTCTCCCTGTTGGAGATTACTTGAAATATATGCCTAAATTCATTAGAGAGGAAGACATAACTGTTGAAGAGCACCTTACTTCCTTCTACAGTTATGAAGACAACTTGAACATCAAAAATGAAGATGTCTAGATGAGAGTATTTGCCCAGAGCCTTGACGGTGAGTTTAGAAAATTGTTTAGGGGACTGACCCTTGGATCTATTGTTGGGATTGAGGCTTTGGATAACGCCTTCTTGAGATAGTGGGGAGATAAAAAATATTTCATGTATTCAATGAAAAAATTAGGGTCCTTGAAGAAGAAGGAAGGAGAGTCTGTCTCAGAATTCTCCAAAAGATTCAATAAGATGTACAATAAGATCCCTGCTAAGATCAAACCTTCAGAAGACTCTGCCAAAATCACTTATGTTAGTGCTTTTGACCCTGATTTTTTCCTCCTACTTAGAGAAAGAAGAGCCACTTCCCTGGATAACATGCAAGATGCAGCCTTGGAAGTAGAATCAAATGTGCTGGCAGTTAACAGGTTCAGAATTAAATATGACAAAGATAGACAAAGAGGGAAATCTGAGGCATAAACCTCCATTTCTTCTGCAACTCACCCTCAGGTGGATGAATTGACAAATATGGTGAATACTCTATTTGTAGAAATGGAGAAAATAAAAATGGAGGCGAAACAGACCTACATAAATCCTCAAAACACCGACAAAGTTTAGGCAACTTCAGGAGGCCTAAAAGCAATGTTCCTCAAATTATGCCAAGGGAACAAAGGAACAGAGATAGGGATGATCATAGGATTCAAACCCCACTCCAAAATAACCTTGTCACCAATGAAGAGATGGAAGAGGAGGAGCTTGACCCTAAAATTCACTGTATTGAAGACACCTCCCCTTTTCCCCATTTGACTCAATCTGCATATGAAGAATCCCTTATGAATAGTCAAATAAATGAGCTGAGTAAAGGGGAGAAATCCCACCATAACAGTTCTAACAAATACAATCTCAGATTAAAGAAGAAAGAAGAGAAGTTTGATCAGCCCCTCATAGCAGAAAAACCTACTAAGCCTGCAGCAAACACTGCCCAAGAAAAGAAAACTTAGAACCTCTTGCAAACAGCCAAAGACCCCATCTCAGAGGTAAGGGAAATTCCTAAGCCTCCTTCCTCCTTTAGTTTCGAGCACAAAATTCAAAAGATCATAATTCCCATACCCCTCTTGGAACTTGTCAAAAATGAAGATTTCAAAAGGTCCCTCTCCAAACTGTTGTTGTCCGAGCCACCTCAGCTTACCATAGACTTAGTAAATCTCCAATATGAAAAGACAACAGTCATCCTAGGTCCCATGGTAGAAGCCAAAGATGATTTATCCCCTCCCTTCTACACATCCCTGAACATACATGATAAGGTGTTGCATAACTTCCTGATGGATTCAAGGGCTTCCCATAACCTCATGCCCAAAACAATCATGGAAGAATTGGGACTGGAAGTGACCAAGGCCTATCATGAGTTGTACTCTTTTGATTCAAGGAGGGTGAAATGTCTTGGAGTCATCAAAGACCTGGGAGTGTCTTTATTTTAGTTGCCAATGAAGAGTGTGGTAATGGACATTGTGGTAGCTGATGTTCCCCCCAAGTTTGGCATGTTGTTGTCAGGTGCATGGAATAAAAAGCTTGGAGGAACATTACAAATGGACCTCACATATGCCACTATTCCATTTTTTGGAGGAGAACACAGAAGATTGTATAGAGAAGCTCAGTTGGCATACATTTTCAGTGATTAAGCAGACCCCACTAACCATCCTATGTATGCACTTGACATGGATTTGGGGTCTAGTTTGTTACATCTTACTGATGCTCATGAAGTCCCTCTTGAAGTTAGAAAACAACCCTTGTATGGTCAGGAAATACCTCCTCCAACTACCTCTGTGTGGAAGATGTTCTTTGATGGAGCCTCTTCTAATGAAGGTGTTGGTGCCGGAGTGGTTTTTGTATCGCATTGTCAGGAAACCATATCCCTGTCATACAAGATGGAGTTCAAAACCACCAATAATGTGGCATAATATGAAGCTCTTGTTTTAGGTTTAAGGGTTGCAAAAAAGATGGGAATTAAAGAGGTAGCAGTGTTCATAGATGCTGAGTTGATAGTCCAGCAGGATAGAAATCCTTATTAGGCTAAACATCCTCGACTCAGAAGTTACAAAAATGAGGTGTGGGACCTGATTGATAATTTCTTCTCATCTTTCAACATTTCTTTTATTCCAAGAGAAGAAAATACTTTGGTTGATTCCCTAGATGTCTTATCTAGCTAGTTTGGGATACCTCTGCCACCTAGGATCAAATATGATGTTGAGATAAGATATAGGCCATCTATATCAGACAATATCAGGCATTGGAAGGTGTTCGAGGATGATCTTGAAATCAGAAAATTCCTCGAGTCTGTTCATGAGTTATCTGCATTGCACATTGATCAAGATCCTGATCCCGAAGGCGATCTGCACCCTGAGGTATTTTTAAATAAAATTGCTAATTATAGTATTGTTCAGTTGCCTAGAAATCACATTCCAAAGGGACTAGTTCCTTTAGAAATATTGTTCGATGGGAATGATGTGGTAGTGAAGGGTGAGGCTTCAAATGGGGATGTTGATGTAACTAAATGAAATATTGGCATAGAGGAGGATCCTAAGTTCATCAAGTTTTCAAGTAGCCTGTCAAAGGGGTAGAGAGCTGAGTATGCTAAGTTATTAAAAGAATTTGTTGATGTGTTCACCTGGACCTATGAATACCTCAAGACATATGACACAATTTTCATGGAACATAAGATCCCACTGAAAGAAGAAGCTAATCCATTTAGGCAAAAGTTAAGACAGATTAATCCGATGTTGTTGCCTTTCATTGAGAAAGAAATAAAGAAGTTGTTAGATGCTCAAATCATAGTCCCTTTGAGATATTCTAAGTGGGTGGCTAATCTGGTGCCAGTAAGAAAGAAGAGTGGAGAAATCAGACTTTGTGTTGATTTCAGGAACCTGGACAGAATCTCTAGAAAGGACAATTATCCCCTACCTAATATGGAGCACATATTGCAGAGGGTAACTGGTGCATCCAGGATATCCATGATTGATGGTTTTTCTGGCTTTAATCAGATATCAGTCTTGCCTGAGGATAGAGAAAAAATAACCTTCACCACTCCTTGGGGCACATTCATGTATGCCAAAATTCCTTTTGGATTAATAAATACAGGAGAAACATTTCAGCGAGCCATGGACATAGCCTTCATTGGGGAGAAAGATCATTTAATGGTGATCTATCTGGATGAAATCATTGTCTTCTCCATATCTAATAAAGAGCATTGTTTTCACTTAAGGAAGGTTTTCTTGAAATGCAGAAGGTTTGGCTTTTCCTTAAACCCCAAGAAGTCTTTGTTTGCTATGGAGGATGGGAAGTTGTTAGGCCATATAGTATCAACAGAGGGAGTGAGAATTGATCACAACAGGGTGAATGAAATTCAGACCCTGTCACTACCCAGATCCAAGAAAGAGGTCCAGTCTTTCTTGGGTAGAATTAATTTTCTGAGGAGGTTTGTCTCAAATTTTGCTAAGTTGGTGAAGAAAATCATAGCCATGCTCAGAAAGGGAAATGAAGTAAAATGGAATGTTGAACACAGGGAATGCTTTGTCCAAATAAAAAAGGCTTTGACTGAGGCTCCTGTGCTGATCAGTCCTAATTATTCCATGGATTTTCTAATTTTTTCTTTTGCTTCTTTCGATACAGTAGCAGTCATTCTATTACAGAAGAATGTTGAAGGGTTGGAACAACCCATTTCATTTTTCAGCAGGGCATTAAGATATTCAGAGGTTAAATATGGCATCATGGATAAGAAATCATATGCCTTGGTCAAGGCCCTTAAAGCATTCAAAGTCTATGTTCTTCATTCAAAAACCATTGCATATGTTCCTTCAACTTATGTGAAGGACATTCTCGTTCATCCTGACATAGATGGGAAAAGAAGTAAGTGGATTGCCAAGATCCTTGAGTTTGACCTGGAGATTAAGCCAACCAAGTTGGTTAAAGGGAAGGGCTTAGCCAAGCTGCTGGTTGAATCAAATTGCAAAGCCTTGGGGGTTAAATTCATCGATGGTTTCTCAAGAAATCAACAAGCTGGATTGTCTGATGGAAATCCTCAAGACAGTCCTCCACTAGCGGAGTGCACCTGGTATATAGATATCATATATTTTCTGTTAGAATTAAAGCCCCCTAATAAAATAGGGAAGAGTAAGGCAAGAGATTTAAAGCTCAAAGCAGTCAAATATTTCCTTATTGACCAAGTCTTGTACTGGAGAGACCCTCTAGGGGTGTTTCTGAGGTGTCTAAACCCACAGGAGGCCCAGAAAGTCACATTTGACTTCCATAGTAGCCTCTGTGGGGGACACCATTTTTGGAAGACCACAGCCCACAAGATTCTCAGGGCTGGGTACTACTAGCCCACCTTATTCACTGAAGTCTGCAGAGAGGTGAGAGCCTGCATCAAATTCCAAAGGTTCTCAAGAAAGCAGCAGCTCAAATCTCTACCACTAAAACCTGTAGTAGCTGTAGCACCCTTTCAACAATGGGGGTTGGACTTCATTGGAGAGATCCATCCTTCCTCAAGTGGCTAGCACAGATGGATCCTGATTGCAACTGACTATTTTACCAAGTGGATAGAAGTTATCCCCACCAGGAGTGCTTCACACAAGGTTATCATTAGCTTCCTGGAGGATATCATAGCAATATTTGGATGCCCCAACAGAATTGTCACTGATAATGTTGCATCTTTCAGGTCTGAGCCTCTGGTGAGGTTATGTGAGCAGTTTGAGATTTCACTGGTTCATTCCACTCCCTATTATCCATAAGGAAATGGAATCGCAGAGTATTCCAATAAAAGCCTGATTAAGCTCATTAAAAGATTGTTGGAAGATAATAAGAAGGCCTGGGACTCAAAACTCAAATTTATTTTGTGGGATGACTGAGTGACAATCAAGAAATCCCTGGGGACCTCCCCTTTTCAACTTGTTTATGGGACAAAAGTTGTTTTTCCCACTCAGCTGGCTCTACCTTTAGAAAACTTCTTTCAAGATTATGAGGGAGAGCTAGATCATATGGTCAGAAGAATCCATCAAATGGTGGAAATGAAACAAACCAAGGAGAAGGTAATGAACAAAGCCCACAATCATCAATAGAAGATCAAGTAGGTCTTTGACAGGAGGGTCAAGAAAGAGGATTTCCAATTGGGAGATCTGGTATTTAAATGGGTTGCTCCCAAGCAGGACAAGGGAAAACATGGCAAATTCGAAGCCCTCTGGATCGGGCCCTTCAAGGTTGCTGGAGTATTTTCAAATTATACCTACAGGTTGTAGGATTTGGAGGGTGAAGAAGTTTTCAATGGCCCTGTGAATGGGCATGTTATGAAGAAATGTCTCTTTTGAGACACACATGGCTCCTCTATGTTTGTAAATATTGTTTTTCAGTTTATCTTTCAATAATGACTCCATAGTCCAACAGTAAGGCACTGAATCTGCAAAATATTTCTTGGCATCTCACAGGGAGCAAGTCATCCCCCATGGAGCCTAATGTTAGCACATAATCTTCTATGCGAGGTGTTTTCCTACAAAGTGTCCCCTTCGGCAAAAAAGTGGCAAAGAATGGGTCAAAAACCCACTTATCCTAAGTCAGGGGCACATAAGCACTCTAGATTATGAAGCGCGTAGATCTGGGCGGTCATAATATGCGTGCCCAGATCTTCAGTCCAGATTCAATTCCGGACCCCCCCCCTATCGTTCTACGTTTAATAGGTGGGGGGGGGGGTCTGATATGACAGTTTTCCCATGCGCAGATCTGAAGGGTCAGGCGATTCGTGCCCAGATATATAGTTGAGGTCCCATTCTGGACCCCCCCCCCCCGGCAGTCATTCTACCTTTAGTGATGGGGGGGTCCAATATGGGCGGTTTTCCAGTGTGGGCCCCTTTTCTATCATGGCGCCTCCTCCTTGTGTCACCCCCCTCCTCTTTCCACCTGTGTTCCACTGAGCCTCTTGTCCACCAGTCACATCACTTGTTTCCCCCTTATCTCGTTAGGACACACTCGTCTTCCACTCACCCCTGTGACATGTCATTTTCTTCTTCACTCCCTCTTGTCTACCCACACTTGTCCATCTCCCTATCACGTCATCCCATCATAGGAGATGTGTAAGTTTTAAACCTGCGAAGTAAAGCAATGCATATATATTCTTAAGCAATACAGAAATTAATCAATGGCTCATACACAGAATACACAGAGATCTTTACCGGAAACCCTCAACCGAGAAAACCTTTCTTTTTCATTATA
>ML777685.1:135663-166592 GCA_009831015.1 Picea engelmannii | reverse complement strand
ACACACACATGCAAAGAATATAACACATACCCAACAAGATGTTTTCCCCTTCGACAAATCACATCCCACCATTGTATCTCTGTGCCCCCCACAAGATTTTCCACATTCGTCCTCTGGTCTCTCCTCGTCTTACTTCCACATCTAATATGCTAAATCATCCCTGTCTAGTCAGCGCTCATCCGTTGCTCCCTGTCAAGTGCCCCAGCTATCGCATCTGCCTCCATGTCTTACCATGAATTCGTTTAGCATATCGAGGTGGGAGCATGAGAAGCCTCCACGTCCCAAAGGTGCAGAGTTGACAGGGGCCGTTTCCGATCCCAAGGAAGTAGTTATTGAAATGGTTGGTGGTGGGTGGACATCATTTCCACCATAAATGGAAAGTCCAAGAGAGGATTGTGATCTTGTCAACTCCTTCTAGGCTCATTCTAGAATACGGTGGCGTCTGACCAAAGTGAATGATAGCTCAGAGACTGCATGCATAGTCTTCCAATAAACATGAAGACATAATGCCTTCAATGCAGTAACATGAAGCTCCTCCTAGGCTTTGCTCCAAGTATATGAAGGCATTTTTTCCATTTTTTTGTGGGGATCGATGGTTGAGATATGCTCCCGAATTGTAAAACTTTAACGAAATTTCTGGTTCTCTAGTTATGAGTTGTATCTGAGACCTCCTATTTAATTAAAGTCATCTTCTCTCCATCTCTCTCTAAGATTTTTTTTAAGACACTTGGAATTGGCAAGTCCAGTCAAGGACGATTATGTTGTGTGATGTATGTTTGATCATGACAGTGTTTTCGCCAGTTTTAAATCAATCTCCTGTGTCTTTTTCTTCCTCTTACCCTGAGTAGCTCATTGAAATATTCAAGCGAGTTGTTACAGTAGCCACTGTGATGTAGGTATGATCACTGTGTTACTGTAACTGTGTCATCCTGACACATTTCAATGTTTGTTCTTTCTTATATGGGATGTTGGAAGTTTGATGCCTACAACATACCTTTGCAGTTTCTCTCTGAAGTATTCCTCCTACTCACCCTTATTACAACTTACTGACTGAAGTTAAATCTAGACCACATCTTCTTGTGCATACCCTAGCCTAGGATTCTGAGTTAAAAAGATATTCTTCTGGGTCTGCATCCATTCGATCACCCTTTTATATAACAATCGTGACATAAAACTGATGGGCATTAGGCTCTTCTCCTGCCACAATCCAGGAGTGACTTCTGATGCTAACAGGTTGTACAAATCCTGAAACAAACTTCATATACCATCTCAATGTGCGATCCCTCAAGGTAGTACCAAACTGATCTCTCTTGACAACTTCTTCAGTGACTTGCTTAATCCTCCACACAGCTTCACATAAGAACCAATGTTGACCAGGATCCTCAGATCCATCTCCTTTGAAGATGGGTAACCTCATTTCATCTTCCATAGATCTTCCTTGGTTTCTTGACTGAGTATGTACTAATATTCTTGTAACAATACTCTGATTCCTCTGACTACTCTGGTTACTCTGGTTACTTAATGTTGCTAAAACAACAAGAGGATTAATAATACTTACTTCAACAATTGATGCAGTACCTAAAGTTTCTGGTTCTTCTTGACAAAGTTCCTTAGTCTCTACTTCCTATGCCCTCGTGAACTCTAAATACTCTTCATCTGATCTCCCTGCTTCTTCTCCACTGTAGAAATATTTGTCTTCTGACAATGTCCCGTAACTCTGCTTAAACATATTTGCAAGAAGAACCTTTCTGAATAATCTCCCATTGCGTGTGTTTCTAGCCTCTGTGTCATTGTCGTTGTCTGAATTATTGAACATTACCTTTAAAGTCCAACTGATTACTATATCTTCAATATATTATTCTCATGCAATAGCATCTTAATCTTCAACATCAAAAAGTGTAGAAACTTTACTCTAGGTCCCTTAAAGAAATATCTCTCTGCTTAACTATACGATTCTACTATGTCAATAGCAAACTCAGTAATGTACCCTCCAATAGTGTTATCAAAACAGAGACCCATTGCTTTAGACACAATGTTATCGACTCCCTTGAATTTCTTGATCAGCACTGGTGTCCAAACCATAGGTGGTCTAGATATGATCTCAAATTGGGTGTCTTCTAATCTGGCTAACCACTCATATAACTCCAACAAAGAAAATCTCGTGTACATCAGTAAATATGTATCTCCCCAACCAGTCTTTTGTACTAATTCTAGGGTTCTTTTTCTGAGCTTCGGCAAAGTCCCTTTCTTATTCTTCTATCCACTTTTGAATCTCTGTCTTCGATGGAAACCATATTGGCATTCCCTCAAGAAGATATTGGTCCCGACAATGGAACCATTTGTTGGCACAGGGGAAGACATAGGGTTCACTCTAACAATGCACCAACAAACCCTACCTATTGGCCCTTTCGGCAACACTTGTGAAGAAAATGAAGTCTCACCTGAAGTAGCAATAGGGGGTTGTAGGACACAGGTGTATACAATCAGGGGAAATACAATGTGATTCCAGAAAAGCAATGCAATGTAACCTAGATATTCTTAACCCTACTATGTTAGCTTCACGAAGTTAGATATATCTCATTGTCTTGAATAGGAATAATAACAATGCATAACAGTATAACAGATAGAAAATATCACAACATCAACCACAAAGAACAACAATATTTACATGGTTCACCCTCTCCCTAGGGTTACATCCACAGAACTACATTTCTTAATATATTATACGAAAACATACAGTTCTATCTGCGCACTTAGAGGTAGATCCTCTCTCTCTCTTCCTCTCTCTCTCTTCCTCTCTTTCTCCCCTCCCTACGCACCCAGCTGTAGGGTTGATCTTCACACCCAGCTAAATATCTAGAGTACATAATGCTCTTACAACCACAATACTTCTATCTCAATATTTCTCTCACCAACAATAATAGTAACAACTGTCTCCACTCTTCTATACCTTTATTTATACATTTCATTACTCTTAGACAACCTTAGACTGAAGCCTAGGTGTCAAAACCCTAGGTGCTAAAACCCTAGGTGCCAAAACCCTAGGTCCACATAACCCACACTTTAAGGACTTCACCAAATTGTCCTTCCTTCTTCTCCACGAGGTGCTGCAAATCACTCGTTGGTGTCTTCTTCCGCTTGCTGAGTTGTCCACGATCCATCTTCTTTGTTGCTTTGTCTTCCTTGATATTCTCTTTCAACGGATTTCTTTTCCTTTACCTTGTTCCTTCTTTTATGCTTCTTTAACCACTTCGACCCCTCCTTGGTTTGTGTGCTTCCCACACAGTTCATACTTTGTCTGTCTTCTTCTTTAATCTTTAATTTCTTCCTTAGTACATAACCAAGGGCCAACATCCATGATCATGCTCTGAAGCTTGAGTTCAAATAACTCCTTCATATTCATATTATAATAACGTTTGGGCAAGTATTTCTTCTGAAAATACTTTTTAAATTGCCTCCAAGTGATCTTATTCTCATCAATGTCCTTTATTTGCATGGGTTGGTCCCACCACATTGATGCTTTTCCCTTGAGCTCGTAAATTGTAATTTTACCTTCTTCTTGTGAGGAATAATTGAGCAATTGGAAATACTTCCTCATCCCCAAAAACTAAGTCTCTGCACCCTCATATTTCCTGTGTTGACCATCAAAGGTAGGAGGTTTGATCTTTCTCATCTCTCCTTGTCGTTCATCCACTCCAGACCTCCTCTTATGCTTTCTGACAAGAGATAAACTTGGACTACTTTATTCTCTTGTAATTGAGTGTCTTGGTGAGTGATGATAATTTCTACCAACACTTATGTATTCTTCATTTTTTTTATGAGATCTATGATCCTATGACTTACATGAATCTATCTCCTTATCCACATTCTTCTCTATTATGTCCAAGCTCTGCAACAAATTGATGTTAAAGTCATTATGTTTCTCATGAGTTTTCATAAGCCTCTCATTGTCATATTTATAGCTCATCACATCTCTCTTCAGACTCCTTATTGTATCTACTAAATTTATGCTTTATGCTTTGCCTCCTCCATGTCCATTTGATTCATTTTCTACATTACCTAAGATGATGTGCAATTCCCTAAATTCTTTCTCATAGTTGAAAGTACTTTGTGCATATTCCAAGTCTATAGTATCTCTATGTTTATTATTCGATGTTCTATCGGTACCCTTAAGTGTGAAAAATGGACATGCAACACCATTTGTTAGACAAAACAATAATTCTAAAATTCTAGAAAAAGAATGCATAATTCTTCCCTTTAAGTGAACCAAAAATATTATGTATGATTGCTTGTGAATTATACTTCTCAATTCATAGTTCTGGGTGCATATATGGTTTCTTCTATCCAATATCAATCCAATGACTACTTTATTTCTCAATTATGAGTTCTGAGAAAAACGTTTTAGTCTTCTGAACATTGTCAATTCCCTGTTTTGTGCACCTCTCATATGGTGCAATTAATTCTAGACACCAACTCCCTTGGAATTTTGACAGGATCCAAATAGGATTTCTTCATGCCTACATTTTGAGAAATATGTCCAATTTTCACCTTCAATCGGGCTCCAATATGCTAGATATAGTTTGTTGAAGTTTTTCTTGTTTTTCCCTTTTAGCATTGAATGATGCATAAATCTTCTCTTCCATCCTGCACAATTTCAGATATCCAGATTCCAATTATATATTCATATATGTATATTATGGTCCATTATACTTTCATAGACTGCTCATGTGCCCAAAAATGACTTCTAAGCAAGGAGTTACACCCTATGGAAGTAAACTGGTAATCAAATTATACCTTGTATTGTTTAGGGTGTAACTTCCTCATACAAGATTTGTTTTTCTCCCGAGATATCTCAATGGAAATATCTCACTGAAATATTTCATTTAAGAAGCAAAAAATCTATTTGGTGCCTTCAACACTTCTAGTTTCATGAAAAACAAAATCTTGAAAACTTTGTTTAGGGCCTCAAAATGCCCCTACAAGACTATGACCTTCAAAACCCTAATAATTTTCCAAAAGATTTGTCTGGTTACTACAGACATGGCTACTAATGTGGCATTCTGGGACCACATGGCACCCTAAGGTGATGCCATGTCACCCTCTTGGCTACCCTGGACCTGCTTCATTATCCTCTGACATCTTCTTCCTTCTCCCTTTCTTCTTTCTTCCTTTTCTTTACCTTATTTTACCATTATATTTTGAGCCCACCATACCCAGTTTTCCACCTGTTACCCTCTCTGACCACGAATTGGATAGGGGTCCCATATACTCTACCATAATTTCATGTGGCACCCATTCATTGTCTGCATGGATGGGTGGGTCCCATCCCACACCCTTTTCCTTGGGCCTGCGTAACTTGCCCATCCCTTCGATCAGACAACTAAGATCAAAGGGAGATCCATGGTCCATAATGATTCCAGGGATCAAATTTGCAAGGTATTTATCAATGTAATTTCTTATAATACCACCACACCATCAATATGACACATGGAAGCTCCAAAACTATTTCATAGGATTCTGGTATTTCGCAAAACCACTCACAAACGTTTTGAAATCGCTTGTGGTATTGAGTCGCCACTCGATCATCGCCCCACCATTATGTCTTGCCATCGTGTTAAACATATACCACCATGAAACTACCACTATGATATTCCACATCATCACTCCCACTTCACCTTCCATGTGGCTCACACGTTATGATGACATCAACGTACGAAAAATCCCCAAATTTTCCAAATTTCCAAATTTTCCAAATTTCCAAATTTCATAATTTTTCAAAAATGCATAAATTTGAAATTTATTCTCTGACCTCCATGGAAGCTCTAAAATTAACCTTCTTAGGATCAATTTTAATTATACAAATGACTAATTACCTCCATACTCAATTTTTTGATGTTTCTAGGCATGAATTCCTCCTGAATTCACTCAGAAATTGGGAATTTTTGCCCAATTTTTCCATGGCTACCCAATAATTTGTAAATTTAGCCAATTTCAAGCCTAAATTTACAAATTCATAGTTTATGAATTAGTAATTTTAACCTTTGAGTACAAATCTCTCAAAATTGCAAGCAAATTCCCAAACGTTTCCTTAGAAATTGTAACAAACAAATTGCAGACATCCTCTGAAGTTCAAATATGCAATTTTCTACTTCAACGTGTTGTCTCTGGCCCATGCAAGCTTAGTGTTGAACCTATGGCTCTAGTATAAAAATGTAATGTCCCTAGCCTCCAATTTGAGCCACACCACAAAAAATGTTTTTCTCTTATACCATTTATTAATTACCATGTCATGCATATGCAAAAAATATGCAGTTCTAACAGCATAAAATGCATGCATAAATATATAAAAATATACCACAACAGAGTTAACATAATAAAACACACACAAATCATAATAAATTTTGGACACACCTACCACACTTAGAGGGGGGGTGAATGAGTGTGGGGCTCTATTTCCCAAAAGCTTCCCTCTTTACAAAAAATCCTTAGTTAACATTCAACATTTATTCATTACCCATTGCTGTCATTTATAACCAGTTAGATGAGAACATATATCAGCAACATATATCAGAAATATATCATCATCAAGTCATCACTACAAGGAACACAAATAACACAAGATGTATGTACAATTTTTCTTTCTATTATGGACAACAATCTGGGGTTTATCAACAACAACTAAATAGAGAACAAATCTACAAGAGCACCAACTCCATAATGAAAGACTCAGCTTACACCCTCAACACCAACTGATATGAGGCAACAATCCTCAAAAAATATCAATCTGTCAATTGGTACACGACCTATCAGTAGTGCAGTCAGCGTGTGCACCCACCCTGGCTCACTACAGCCCACATATGCATGTGGCCTGTGTATACAGCAATCTGCATATACCTTCTGAGAAGTTAGGGTTTATCCTTCAAGATCAACTTAGATCATCTGCAACTAGTATATCATTCTCTTCTGTCTCTGATTGTCCAATCTAACCACCATCCAGTCACAACACATCCAAGATCTCCAATAGCTTGTTCATGCTCCACAACAAATCAATATGAATGTTATCTCAATCAAGTATAAACAACTAGTATACCATAACAATCATGTCACCAATGAATCACAAGAGTATTGATCACTCCAACAACCAAATCATCCAAACTGAACCATATCATAGAATCCATACCAAGAATTCCCTAAGCATTCACAACACATCAAACAATAGTATCCATCAAGATAATAATGTAACCATACCAGTGTCTCAGTTATAGATCTGAGCCCATAGAATGCAGATCTTGAACCTCCCTCATCATCCAAGAGATTAGCAGTAGCTCAAACACAAGTATTCATCAGTCCATCCATTGTATGCACCATGTCCTCATACAACCCACATGTGTATGTGCCCTGGCCCATTACAACCCACGTATACCTCAGAAACTAGGGTTTTTGAAGGTCCAAGACTTTTTCCGTCAAGATCTTAGACATTGTCGAAACTTTGATGCGTCCATGAGATCCTCCTCTCACTTTATTCCTTAGAATAGATCTTCAATCATGCTCAAGAGATCCACACCAATAAGATGCTCTCACAAGAATCTCTCCATCAATACTCCACAAGATATTCACAAGAAGCTCTCCATTGATCCACAAAAAGGATGATCTACGAGAGACCATAGATATTGTATTTATACTTTCACCCTTAACCCATTTCTAGGTCACTTAACCCATTTTCCTTATTTGAGGGTTAACCACTTTCCATAAAATAGAAATTTCTCCAATATTTATCATTTAAATATTCCTTCTTAATTTTGTCACCTTATTTTATCATTTAAATAATCTTTATTGATTTCTTCTTTTAGGTAACTTTAACTTCTTTGACCTTGGGGGCTTCAAGCCTTCATATGGGGGTCCTTCAACTTTGTAGAGCCATAACTCTCAAATCGTGATGAGTTATGTGACATTCTACATACCACCGGAAATGGCATGAAAAGAACTATCCATCTAGGATAGTTTCACCAACAATTTCTTTGATCTTCATCTCATTATTCCACATACAAGCATGGGTCCTCTCAACCACAACTCAACCACAAAGCGTCTTTCCATGAGGGATTTCACCATAAGGGGACCACTTTGGAGTTCATCCATTTTTGCACCTTATCAATCATGATAAGACAATAATGAGTCACATTTTCATCAAAAAAACTATGCATCATCATGTATCAATGACAACTCATTGATCCATCTTCATCTATGCATCATATCAATTATCCATCTTTATCAATTGGTTTCCACTTTGACATCTGTCATTCTCATCAAGGACAATCATCAATCAATCAATTACTTGACATCATACATCAATCAACCAAACCATTTGCATCAATGACGCATGATACAACAATGTCCCAAATAATCAAACCATTGGCATCAATGACAACATGATCCAACAATCTCCCCCTTTGGCATTGATGGAAATACCAACATTGATGTCAACACCAATTACCAATTATTGATGTCAACATGTAGATAAGGCATGCTATACATCAATAGTCAATGTGACTATCTCTCCACATCAATCTCTCCCCGTCAATAGACATCAATCACATCAATGTGATTAACTCTCCCCCTTTGACATCAATAGCAAAGGGCCATTCTCCTGTTGGGGTTGATCCCCCTACTTGAAATCTCCTTGGGGCTACTCCCCCTGTCTGAATGCCTTTGATCATCCTCTGAATAATCTCCCCCCTTTTGGTTAAGGGATATTACTCCGATGTAATGCTGAAAATACATTGAACATACTCCCCTTGTGACCATCACTCCTCTTGGAATTATGCTTTTGTGCTCTTTCTTCAAATATAGGGATCTTTTCTAGGTATGCATCTGATAAATATCTCCTATAATCATGGGAAGAAGAATGACTCCCCCTAAGGGTATGTCTCCCCCTATCTTGTCTTCAATATGAACAATATGCTACCATATGACAATCCTTGGACCTGTTCATGCATCAAACTTGTTCCATACCATGCATCATGAATGCCAATAATAAAAATAAAGAATCATGAAAAATATATCAACCAAGTACATCATGTACCAAAATGTTCCCACAATTCACAACACCCATGTACATCAACCATGTTAGATATCATCCATGGAATGTAACAACCATATGCCTCTATCAATATGCCAACATGTGCATCTACCAATATTCCAACCATGTGCATCCACCAATATTCCAACCACGTGCATCTACCAATATGCAAAACAAATACCATCTATGAGTGTACCATCATGCATCATCACTTGCACCAAGCAAGTATATCAACCATGCATCAAGAAGCTAAGACTCCTCAATGATGTTCAACATGACTATCAACTCAACTCACCAACTACATGTCTCAATGTGTAGCCCAACCACATGCAAAATGCATGCACCATGATAACCACCATATGCTTCCAATAATACATCATAAGCTATATCAATGAAACTCAAATATGTACCAACCATGTACCCCAACATATTATTTTACATAATCCAATAGATGAGAATTTGATCAACATCAATCCATACTCATGGGTTAGTTCCATGCACCCAAGATTTATTTTATATCATAACCTTGTGTGAGCTAACTTAGAACCATGAAAACCTGCAACAAACAGTGTCAAAATCTGCAATAAACAATGTCAAAACCTGCAACACAGAGTTATACCATCACATCAAGCTTCAACCCATGTGCATTGTCTTTTTCCCAAGGCTTTACCACTTATACACGGCCTATTGCACAACAAAGTGTGTGTGTACGCAACCTAAGCAAGGTTAGTCGGCGTATGTACGCGACTGTCACCACTGTCACCCACGTATGCCTCAGTAGATGTCTTACTTAAGTTTCCCTTCAGTCTTTCATTATGTTCTGGCTGCTTTGTCTTCTTCACCCACTTCTGTAGATGACCCTTCTCCTTAGAACTTGAGCTCTGAGAATCCATGTTTTCAAAGATGTTTCCCTTTCTTACTTCATTCCTTCTTCTATCCATTCTATGTGAAGTCCTTATCATGGACTTTCTTCTTGTGTTCCATCACTCCTGGGATTTGTGGCCAAATCCACTACAGCTGTAGCATCTCATGGAGTTACAGTGAACAACAATATCTCCTACTCGATCACATCTCCAACACCTTGTGGTGTTATAGAATCTTCCATTATATTTCCTTTCATAATATCTACATTCAAAATATTTGTGACCATATCCATTACATGAATAAAAATGCCCATGAAAAATACTTTCATACTTTGCTTTTGTGTCCCAAAAGTAGCTTCTTGATGTCTTCCTTGCTTTGTTCTTTTGAAATCTTCTTTGTCTTGTGTAGATGGTTGTTTTGCAACATTGTCTTCCTTCTTTGATGGACTTACCTCATGCTTCTTTGAGGTGCTTGCTTCAACATGTGTATCTTCTCCTTTGTTTCCAAGACCTGATTTATCACATGGTGATCTTTGACTTTCAAATATCTCATCCAAGATTCTTGAGCTATTCAAGAATTTGTTTGAATTCTCTACCTTCTTTCTAAGCTCAACAATTTCAGCTTCTATATTACAACATGACTCTTCCTTTTCATTTATTTGAATTTTCAATAGTTCCTCTATTCTTTTGGCTTCTTCAATTTGGGTCTTGAGATGAACAATGGTTTCAAAATTTTTTCTAATCTCATCATCTATATTCATGTCTTCTTTTCCATTCTTTAGTCTTGTGATTTCTTCTTCCTTTTTATTGCTCTCTTCTTGTTCCTTGATCATTTCTTTTAACTTCAAGATGTGACTTTGACTCCTCCTAAGAAACTTCTTAGTGTTATCTGAAAGATAGTTATAGTGTGTATAAAAATGATCACTTCTATATCTATATAAACCTTCTTCAATTTCCTTTTGAAGTTTCAATAGATTTTCTTCTATTATTTTCATGGGATAATTACCATCAAACTTTACACAAATTGTTTCTATATCTTCTTCTTCACTTGTAGAGAAAAATTCATCATAATCATCATTGCAATCAAGTGATTTTGAGGTTTCTTTACCTTCATTTGAAGTATCTTCACTATATTCCTTTTCGCCAACATCAACACATAATCCTTTGCCTTCATCTTCAATATCTTCCTTTGTGCTATCATCACTTGATTCTTTATCTTCACTTGAAATGTTTCCAAAATAACTTTTAGAAATAATGCATTCAAGATTTTTTAATGATTCTTTACCTTTGATAATCTTGATGGAGTGGTCTTCAATGTATTCCTTATCCTTCTTGCTTTGATATGTCTCCTCTAGCTTTAGCCATAGATCCTTGGCAGAAGTTCATTGTCCCATGCTCTCTTTGATGGGGCTTGAGAGTCCACTAAGAATAGTCTTGAGAGACAATGCATCATTATTCTTTCCTTCCCTTTGAGCTGCAAACTTTGACTTGTTCTTCAATGGAACTGATCCACTAATGGTTGCCTTCCAAATAGTTGCTCCCATTGTCTTCAAATACACTCTCATCTCTATTCTCCAAGTAGAATAGTTTTCCTCATCAAGGATTGGAACTTCATCATCCATTTGTGTGTCTATGGATCTCCTTCAAGATTATTAAGGCTTGTAGTGAAGGCCTTCTCTAATACCAATTGTTGGACACACCTACCACACTTAGAGGGGAGGTCAATGAGTGTGGGGCTCTTTTTCCCAAAATATTCTCTCTTTACAAAAAGTCCTTAGTTAACATTCAACATTTATTCATTACCCATTGCTGTCATTTATAACCAGTTAGATGAGAACATATATCAATAATATATCATCATCAAGTCATCACTACAAGGAACACAAAGAACACAAGATGTATGTACAATTTTTCTTTTTATTATGGACAACAATCTGGGGTTTATTAGCAACAACTGAATAGAGTACAACTCTACAAGAGCACCAACTCCATAATGAAAGACTCATCTTACACCTCAAAACCAACTGAGATGAAGAAACAATCTTCAATAGATATCAATCTGTCAACAGGTACACGACCTGTCAGTAGTGCTGCCAGCGTGTGGATGCGCCCTGGCTCACTACAACCCGCATATGCACATGGCCTATGTATACAACATCCTGTGTATACCTTCTGAGTAGTTAGGGTTTATCCTTCAAGATCAAATCAGATCATCTGCAACTATTATATCATTCTCCTTTGTCTCTGACTATCCAATCTAACCAACAACCAGTCACAACACATCCAAGCTCTCCAATAGCTTGTTCATGCTCCACAACAAATCAATATGAATTCTATCTCAATCAAGTATAAACAACTAGTATACCATAGAAATCATGTCACCACTGAATCACAAGAGTACTGATCACTCCAACAACCAAATCATCCAAACTGAACCATATCATAGAATCCATACCAAGAATTCCCTAAGCATTCACAACACATCAAACAATAGTATCCATCAAGACAATAATGTAACCATACCAATGTCTCAGTGATAGATATGAGCCCATAGAATGTAGATCTGGAAACTGCCTCATCATCCAAGAGATTGGCACCATATCAAACACAAGTCTTCATCATTCCATCTATTGTACACACCATGTCCTCATACAGCCCACGTGTGTACATTCCCTGGCCCATTACAGCCTACGTATACCTTAGAAACTAGGGTTTCTAAAGCTCCGAGACTTTTTCAGTCAAGGTATCAGACATTGCTGAAACTTTGATGCATCCATGAGATCCTCCTCTCACTTTCTTCCTCATAATAGATCTTCAATCATGCTCAAAATATCAATACCAATAAGATGCTCTCACAAGAATCTCTCCATCAATACTCCAAAAGATATTCACAAGAAGCTTTCCATTGATCCACAAAAAGGATGATCTACAAGAGACCATAGCTATCTTATTTATACTTTCACCCTTAACCCATTTCTAGGTCACTTAACCCATTTTCCTTATTTGAGGGTTAATGACTTTCCATAAATAGAAAGTTCTCCAGTATTTATCATTTAAATATTCCTTTTTAATTTTGTCACCTTATTTTATCATTTAAATAATCTTTCTTGATTTCTTCTTTTAGGTCACTTTGACTTATTTGACCTTGGGGGCTTCAAGCCTTCATATGGGGGTCCTTCAACTTCATAGATCCATAACTCTCAAATCATGAGGAGTTATGTGACATTCCACATACCACCGGAAATGGCATGACAAGCATTATCCATCCAGGATAGTTTCACCAACAATTTCTTTGATCTTTATCTCATTATTCCACATACAAGAATGGGTCCTCTCAACCACAACTCAACCACAAAGCGTCTTCCCATGAGGGATTTCACCATAAGGGGACCACTTTGGAGTTCATCCATTTGTGCACCTTATCAATCATGATAAGACAATAATGAGTTATATTTTCATCAAACAAACTATTCATCATCATGTATCGATGACAACTCATTGATCCATATTCATCTATGCATCATATGAATGATCCATCTTTATCAATTGGTTTCAACTTTGACATCTATCATTCTCATCAAGGACAATCATCAATCAATCAATTACTTGACATCAATCAATCAAACCATTTGCATCAGTGACACATGATCCAACATTCTCCCAAATAATCAAACCATTAGCTTCAATGACAACATGATCCAACAATAAACACATAAAATACACTTATATTTTAATTAAATTCACCAACTGGTTGCAGACCTCATATGTTCCTCCCATTCGTAGACTTTGATATTCATGCACTCTCAACAATAGGTCACCCTCGAGCTAGGGCTATAACTCCACCAAGGAAAAGGTTACCTAAGACAAAATAAGGTCTAAAAAACAACACAATAAAGGATAATCCCATGTGCCAACTCCAACAATAGTTCCTACCCACAACCTCTCATTCCCCACATCTTGTTCCACCCCATGAAGTGTACCCCTTCTCTGCTCAATATTCCTTCGACTGCTCCACTTCCCTTCTAATTCTTTAGCAATAAGTTGGCCAAGAAGTATCAGAGTTATGTGGCCTTGAAAGACAAGAATTCTCTAAAAGTTACAACACCCAGGGAAACACACAGGGAAACCTATTCCCAACAATTCTCTCACCCAAAGAGAATGCTTCATAGGCCTCATAACCTACTTCTTTAGCCCAAACCACCAAGGATTTACTAGGTAACAAGTAGCTTCACCACTTCCACTCTCTAGGAAATGGTATGGAAGATAGAATGGAATGAATGAGTGAATTAATGATTGGAAAAGAATTATAATTACACTAAATTCCTAACATTATATATGCATGTACCATTTTTGACACTTGGCACTCAAAGAACTACTTTATCTCCCAATTGTAATTTGTTCCCATCACTTAGGAACTTAGGATAAAATCATTTCATAAGACAAAGAACTTAGGAATAATATTATTTTATTCCTTAGCTTGAGCCCCCTTGACTTATCCCCTTTTCCTAAGTCCTATCCCCCCATACTCTTTCGTCAAAATTAGACTGCAACAATGATGTATTTTATTAATATATCTAAGTGATCACAATTTACAAAGTTAGGCTCACCAACCTTATATGAAATAGGAACTCTAACCCACACACACACACACATAAGCACTTTGGCCCAAAGCATCTTGGCTCACCAACATATAAAATTTATGTACATTTACAACTTAGGGTTCAACTTGGGGGTATTGCATGGCATCCACTTGTACCATGGTGGTCAACATTGTAGGTCAACTTGAGAGAGGCATAACTCTCACATACAATATCTGATTGAGGTGATTTTTGCACCATTGAAAAGGCCTCAGAGTGTAGATCAATGTTGAGGGTGTGGGAATGAGTTTCAGATGTTGTAACCCCCCCCCCAAAAAAAAAAAAAANCCCCCCCCCCCCCAAAAAAAAAAATGATGCCTCAAAATGGCTCCGAAAGGTTCCCAATCCCATTTTTCCAAACTGGAACCTACCACCAAATTGGGCCCTACAAGCCAATTCCTCCAATTTTCCCACCTAGAAAGTACTAAGATAGATGAAAAATTATATGATGATCCATTCCAAATCAGCCACAATGATTGAAAAATATCCTTCTCAGTTGTAATGAGAGAGTCAATTTCTATGACCAAGTCCCAAGAAGGAAAACATGAGTGCAAAGGCTCCTTATCATAAGCAATGTTTGAGTCGAATACTAGGACCAAGTATTGAGAAGGAAAACATGAGTGCAAGTGCTCCTTCTCAAAAGTAATTGAACACCTAGGATATGATGCGACATAATTCACCTATGGAAGGATAGATTCCACCCAAATACTAGGAACATATAATGGGGTAGGATGGTCTAAGTTGAATGAGGATGTTAATTATTAGATTGAGGCTAATCAATACTAGATAGCGACAATGATTTCATTGTGAGGAAAATGTATCACCTGAAAGAGACACCACAACATTTATAGTATTTACATAATCACACCCAAGGAGCATATTAATGTCCAATGTACCATCCACAATTTTCATATATACTATGATATTCTTCCCACCTAACATGATAGGAAAATGAGGAAGAATCCCCAAAAATTCATTATGTCTTCAATCAAATTCTAGTCATTGGTTGGTAGCTAACACAATCTTGGGAGAACCCATAACTTTCCAAGATGAGTAGGATAAAATGTTTGTGGAGGGTCCTTCATCTACTATACATCAATAAATTTTTAATGAATAAGCTTCAACCCTTATTTGGAAGGATGAAAAAGAAGGAAGGTGAGGCTCAATAATATTACTCCAATTGAAGGAAATGACCCTAGAAATTCAAGGGAGCATGCTCAAAGTGAGAAAAATGTCCCCTTTTCCATAAGGTTCTAATTTGGAAGTAAAGAAAACATTGTTAGTAGACACATCACTCTCCAACGGAAGAGTGGGATTGATCGAATATTGCATTGTATCAATCACTTTAAACTTATCACTCTCTAAGGGAAAAGTGGGATTAGTCAAAAAATGCATTGGCTCAACCATTTTATCAACCAATGGTTGAATAGGTTGTTGGGAAACCAAAGGTGGATGAGGAGAGGAAGATACTTGAGATAGGGACTGGTGATATATCTCTAGCATGACTTGTAGTGCCTAGTTACTTTTGCCAGTGTCTTCACTTATTCTTTGTATTCTCCCTCTTTCTATTCCTTTTATACTTCTAGTTATTGGGATATAGAATTTCACTTGTTGAGGAAAAATGAGGAGGAATAGATTTCACTGGTGAATAAGGAAAAGGGTCAACATCAGTTTGATTCTATTGACATTAGGTGCTTATTTGAGAAGCATCAAGAGCCTTTGGGACATTTGGAGTGGACAACAACCAAACTATTATCCCCATAGTCAATCTAATAATATTCAAGGTGGCCATCAAGGGAGCACCAACCTTTCCAAAGAAATAAAAAAAACAAGAATCCCCTTGGGAATGGGTCATTTGGTTGGTATCCTTGATAACTTTATCCATACCTCTAATTCAATGAAGAAAATATATAAGGCCTTTTATGGGGTCAAAAAATTACAATCAATACACTCCTATAAAAGACTCTCTAAGAAATTTCCACTTCTATCTAAATCCCCCATACATGCATATCCCACTAAACGAGTAAATTGGGGAAAATATCTCCACTTTTCTAGCTTGAACTAGTGCTTAACACATGTGTTAGGTGTGATTTCCCAATAAATGTTTTTTTCTACTAATGGATTTCTCTCCCTTTCATCAAATCCTAGTTTGGTTTCATGGCCTCAGAGAACTTACTCTCAAACATTACACCAAGACCCTAGAACTTGAACTATGTGAGTTTGCTATAAAAGAAATTCTAGAACTCCCTTTATTTTTGTTTCTTTTAAGGTTTGTTTGTTACTCAAAGGTTATGGAGTGAAACTTTGATGGTGTTTTGACTCAAAAAATCTACTGAAGCTACATAATTTCTAAGAAACCTCTTTCAATGAAGTCACATAGATTATGAGAAAATAAAGAGGGTTCCTTTTGAACTTTTAAAAAGAAACAAACAGATTTGCCATAGAAATCTTTTGAACCATGAATTTTTTTAAACCAATCAAACTTTAAAATGCAATTTATTTGTTCAAAAGTGTTTAAAATGAAGAAATAATTGTGCAATTTTTTTAACCCTTTCACCTTCAAATTCATGAGATAAAAATGCAAGAGTTTCAGATGCATAGACCAAATAAATAAATAAATTTAACTTTTTCAAACAATTAACAATGCAAAATGAAACTTTTAGGATGAAAAAACTTTTATGTGTCACCTCTAGGAGATGGCAGTGGGTTTTGTGCAATGACATGCACCAAAAGAGGTATGGCCATGGGTTTTAATGTATCAACTAGTCACCAAAGTATAGGGTTGTGAATTTTATGAAATAAACTTGCAGTGAACCACGACTATCATTGAGAAAAGTCACGAGAGCAAGGAAAAACATGCAAAAATAAAAAATAAGCAGCTCATAACTCAATCAAATCTTTCTTGCATGAACCTAATTTTTTTTTGTGAACAATGAAAATTCTAATGTGTATTTCCAAAATGGAAAAGAATAAAATTGCACTCAAAAAACCAAAGAGAGAATTCAAAGCACTCTCCCCAGTGGAATTGTCAATTATGTTAAGGTAAAATCTATATATTAATAAGAAAAACCCTTGGTGAGTGGGTTAGGTTCACCAACACATAGATAAGAGATTATTATGTTGTCTTTCTCTAAGATTTGTATACATGTTTAAGAAATCAATTAAAGAAAGGTAAAGAAAATAACCTACTTAAGAGAAGGTCACCCTTAGCTTTGCATAATCTCTGATTGATCCTACTCTAGATCCAATGTTTCACCAATAGATGTGAAGATACAAATAAAAAAACATACCTTTCTCATTCTTCATTTAGAATTTATAAATCAACATGCGTATTAAGATCTTAATCTAGTTGCTTAGGAAATTAAAACTCTACTCAAAACCTCATTTAATATGACAAATGATCAACAAAATATAGAGATTGTTTTTTTTGGGGGGGGAGCAGAAGATAGATCTATATCGATAATCATAGAAGAGCAACAAATTTGATACCAAATTCGTGTTGTAGTAATTCCTTATCCAAATTTTGAGTCCTCTTCGTAACAACAATCCTTGATCCGTCTACTAGCAAGATCTTGAAACTTACTTTGGTGAAGTATCCAATTGAATGGTTGATTGAACCTCATGTGAACTCTAATATCACTATAAGAACTAATTCCTATCTCTCTCAGAACATAGATGCACTTGTAGCCAAATATACTTTGCTAAACATTTCTCCAACATAAGGATGATTTTATTATATTCTTCATCCATTTGTCTTGATTCTTATATTTATAGGTGTTAGCATTGAAAGTCACACTTTGACTGCTAAAGTGTAAGCTCAACACCCATTAGAATGTAAAAGGTAATTTGGTTTTGAATAGGTGTATCAACAAGATGGAGAAAGAAAGGGAGAGGGCAACAAACTGCAGATCAATAGGCTACACCAATGGGCAATGGAATCACAAACATCCTACTCATCGAAGGCACAAAAGTTGCTCAATAGAAAACAATATTATATGCTGATAAGTGGAGGAATGAAGAAGGAAAACATAAGGCAGAATGTTCACTAAACAAAGATCCTGTTAATTTAATGAATCAACAAATTCTTGAATATAAACAATGACTGATGGGCAAAATACAACAGATCCTCTGCTGCTTAGGGATCCATAAATCATTGGCAGCCTTTGATCCTCAAATTTGCAATATATTCAAATAAGAAGAAATATAAACAAAGAGTTACAATCTGAAATCACAACTCTCATGAGTCTCCAATAGAAGTAATGCTTACAATCATAAAATGCCCACAGGCTTACAAATGAACACACACAAAAAAACTGCCTACTCCTACTCTCTCTAGCCTCTCTTGCCTAATGAATCTCCTCTCCAAGAGATATCTCCTTCCTTAAATAGAAAATAGCATCCAAATAACCTTAGGAGGTCAAATATCATCTCCTCCATTGGATTCTAAGCCTTGGAGATAGGTGGCAACAATCAAAGAGACAGAAATCCAACAAACTGCTAATTTTTAGGAATTTGTTGGAGTCATTAATAAATTGTTTCCACCTCATGCATGCAGCCTTTGATGGATCTAAATCTTAGGTGCAGGTGTCCCTTGACATCTAACTGATCCTTGAGAATCCATTTGAATCCTCCTTGACAGGTGGCAACCTCCCAACAAGGCGAATACCAAAACCGTGACCGCTACAGGAAATTAGGTAGCATCGTTGTGCAGATTTGGTAGCACCACTTATATGTCTAATATCTATCAAACCATAACACATTTTGAAAAACTGAGAGGTTTTTTGTATTTGTAATGTTATGAAAAACAACCTCCTCCAGTTTGCAAAAATACCTTCTCAATTGTTCACAATCTAAGTTTTAAGTCAGTGACTCAAAACTAGTAAAATAACTCTGCACAATTTGTTTTCAGCCAGAATTTAGGTAGCGCCCGCCTGTGTGCCTATGTGTGATTGGGTAGCACAAATACGTGAGTGATTTTGATGCTTGAACTTGGATATTGGGCATAACCCAATATAATTTCAATTTTCCCCAAAATAAATAAAATATCCCATAACAATTGTATTCATTTGTCAAAATGAATAATGAAGGATTTATGCAACGTTGAGGCATAAACTGATCTTGTGCTAACAATAGGATATTGGGGTGATAAGATAAATGTTTCTAGGAATGCATGCCATGAATGTATAATCCATTCACAATATCCACCCATAACATTTGGATTTTCCAACTCTTAGCTTTTATCTTTGCTTGTGATTTTTCAGTTTTCAAATAATTAAAGGGCGGTTGTAGGTTTTCCATTGGAATATTAAGGCTGGTCATGTTTCTTCCCTAGAAAATTCACAACTGGTCATGATTGTTACTAGAAACAAGCGTTCCCTATATGTCCTTGTAAAGAAAAAACCTTCTTTGAGGTGTCATATCTTGGTACAAGTGTGCATTTTGGCTCAATTCATCTTTACTTGGTTTGAGGTGCCCAATATAAGTATAAGAATAGGCAATAGTAGTTTAAATAAAGATTTATTGTCAACCTTTTTCTATGGTTTGTGTTGGTTACTAGTAGGTGATATTATTATTATATGTAAGGCCTTTCACACAAAGCCTCAAAATAAATAAATAAATCTATTCATCTTCTTGCAAAAATAAATTCAATTTAGCTCAAGGTATTCCTTTCATGATTTTCTTTATAGAAGCATAATAATCAACAACAACTTAATAAAACAATAAAATGCAAAAAATATGTACCTCTACCTATAGATTAGTTGATTTAGTCCCTGGTTCTCTTGTTCTTGATCTTTCCCAAACTGCCCAACTAAATATTAACCTCCCATCCAACTAGGAACAAAATCTTTGGCTCCCTAGCTCCAGGAATCCTTGTGGTTTCCTGGCCCCCGAGCCCAAAATTCCCAGCAACAACAATGCCTTGTGAGAGTTTCCAAAATGCTTTGTTCTTCCAATTTTCCTCCCCCTCCTTCACCTCTTGCAGAAATTTCCAATGCAAAAATGAGACCCCTCCCCTACTCCCCTCCTCTCTTCCTTATCCTCCTCTCTCATATACCCCTCATTAATTTCCCAACAACCTTATCCCCCGATTAATTACTTCACCCACCTTTTAATAATAAAATAATAAAAGTCTCATTTAATATATTTTAATAATTAATTTAATTTAATTTAAAAACAATGATGAAAATTAATCAATTTGGGTTGTTACATACACCCACCCTTCAAGAAACTTCGTCCCGGAGTTAGAGTAATTTACAATACAAGGGTAACGACACATGATTCATACATCCACATCAAATAATCAACATCATCAATTTAAAACACTTATACATACTAGTGTACATGTGCAAGGGATGCATGTGTAGCTAGCACATACAAGACTCACACATGCACTAATGACAATAATTATCACTCCTAAAGTAATTCTTGCATGCATCCAATCTAATCAACAAGGCCATTCATTTCATAAAAGATAGTAAACCATTTAAAATGCTTGCAAAATCCCTCAATTATAATAATTTAGCACAAACAACATTCATTTAGATAATTGTAATTCAGTTAAGTAATTATAAATATACATATATACATATCTTCTTTTCAAAAAGAGGGAAAAAAAAAAATTCTACTATAAGGAGAAATCCCCACACACTCTCAACTACTTCTATTCATCCTTCCTCCCTAACTTACTTCCATCTTCCATCCCTATCCTTCCTCTGTTGGACTATCTTGGAGCATCAACTATATTGAACTAACTCCAAATAGAACCCGTAAGAAAAAGTGTCAACTCTCTTGAACAAGATTCCCCAACAGGCAACTGACAGTCATCATCAGATGTCTAGGGGAGCGTGAGATAACACCGTCCTCCCATGACTCCAGGTTTCAGAGGATACATGGTGGGAAATTCCTCCACCCCTCTTATTACAACTAGGGTCAACACCCTGCCATGGACCATATAGTGGCATCGTGTTGCTGGTAATTTTATCATCATATATTTAGTTATAGGCAGTCTCACCACTTGAAAACCTGCACTTGTCCACATATCATAGCAATGCATTTGAACCAATATAATTTCACATACAAGATTCATACCATATTGTTTCTCGGTCGATGTTCATGACATCAACCTTTACCATCATTATCCTTTAATTATTTCATAGTCTCTTGACCTATAGATTAGTCTATAACATAACTCATACATATCCATGCATTATCATCATGTGAATGCATTTAATCATAATCTCAATCCAGTATCCACGTACCAACAACTTTAAATGTCAAAAATTTCAATTTATAAATAGATTGCATAATATCCATCATAATTCAAATAACGTTAAACATTCATAGAATTGACATTCACATAGGTTCATATGTCTTAACATTTCAAGTGTATCATTAATAGTTTCATAGTTAATAAAAATAAAAGATGATTAGGTCTTAAGTAATTCTAGTTTTCTAAGTCAAAAGGAAGAATTAAATACACCCATCCTTCGAGAAAACATATTCCCGTGGTGGTCAAAAAAGTGAAGGATGATCTCGTCGTAAGGTCTCGGCATCCTCCCAAGTAGCAGATCTTGGGATATACTTGTCCCACTAGACCTTAACTTGGTCTACCAGATGATTCCTGAGATGTCGGACCCTACAGTCCAATATGCATAACGGTTCGACCATGAGGGTTCCCACGTCTGATACGTGCAATTCCTTCCAATTCAGTTTATGAGATTCGTCAGCAACCTAATGACGTAGAACAGATACATGAAAAACGTTATGAGTTTTATGTAAGTGGGGTGGCAATACGAGACGATAGGCAACAGGTCCAATTCTCTCTTGGATTTTGAACGGTCCTATAAATCGAGGCGACAACTTTGTCCCCTTCCCGAACCAAATGGTACTCTTATTAGGCCTTATACGAATGAAAACTTGATCTCCCACTTTATAACTTCATTCAATCCTATGTGCATCAACATAGCTTTTATGTCTATCTTGTGCTTCCTTTAGTCGTTGTCTAATCTGAATCACATGTTCATCCATCTCTTGAATCAATTATAACCCAACTGTCACTTGGTCTTCTAACCTTTCCCAACTCAATGGTTTCCTGCATGGCCTTCCATACAGAGCTTCATAGGGTGGAATTCCAATGGAGCTATAAAAACTGTTAATGTAGGTGAACTCTACCAAAGGTAGGTAATTCTCCCAATGGGTTTGATTATCCATAACATACATCCTAATCATGTCTTCCATAACTTGATTTACTCTCCCAGTTTTTCCATCTATTTCAGGATGATAAATTGTGCTTAATTTCAACTGAGTTCCCAGTGCTGACTGCAAACTTGTCCAAAACCTAGATGTGAATCGAGAATCCCTATCTGAAATGATCTTTGTAGGTAACCCATGCAAATGGATGACCTCACTTATAAACACACATGCCACATAAGTGACATCATAAGTGTCTCTAACCGGAATAAAATGAGCACTCTTGATCAACTTATCAACTATCATAAGAATGGAATTGTGTCTATGCGATGTGAGTGACAATCCCACAACAAAATCCATAGAAATGACTTTCCACTTGGACATAGGAACATCATGTTGTTGTAGGAGACTTGTCAGGTGGTGGTGGTCAGCCTTCACTTGTTGACACTCTAGGCACTTGCTGATGAAATGGACTACATCACACTTCATGCCTACCCAAAAGAAAATATTCTTCATGTCTGCGTACATTTTCTTCACACCCAGATGTGCACAATAAAGTTCTTTATGGGCTTCCTCAAGTATGATGCTTCGAATATCCCCACCTTTATGGATGTACATACATCCATGATATCTTAATAATCCATCTGCTTCTAGGCTATATCCTTCATACTTTGGATCTAATTTCCTTCCACTCTGGAGGGTTGAAGTAACCTTTAAATACCAACTATCTCCAATATGTTTCCTCAACACATGCTCCCTCAAATTAAATTTTAAGGGTACCAAGGAGAATACACATGGTCTCATGTTCAAGGCATCCACGACCACCTTCTCCTTTCCCTTAATGTACTAAATTCCAAAATCGTATTCACTCATAAACTCACTCCATCGCCTCTTCCTGGCATTGATATCTCTTTGAGTGAAGATATGCTTTAAGATTTCATGCTCAGTTTTGAGCTCAAAGCTTCATCCTACTAGATAGTGCCTCCAAAGTTTCAGTGCTAGCATTACAGTTGCCAAATCTAAATCATGATTAGCGTAAAACTCCTCATGTTGCTTCAACTTTCTTGACACATATGTTATCACTCCCCCTTTCTGCATTAGCATGGCCCCCAATCCTTGCGTTGAGGCATTTGTGCATATTGTGAAGCCTTTTCCCATATTCGACACTTGCAGAATTGGTGCATTGGTTAGTAACCTCTTAAGCTCTATGAATGCAGTATCACATTCCTCTGTCCATTCATACCTGACCCCCTTGCGCTGAAAAGTGGTGATGGGTTTCTCTATTTTAGATAACCTTTCCAAAAATCTTCGATAATAACCCGCTAGCCCCATGAAGCTTCTTACCTGATGAGCATTTTTCAGCACGGGCCATTCCATAATGGCCTCTACCTTTTCTGGGTCCATAGAGATTCCTTCACCGGAAATGATATGACCTAAATAGTGAATTTCTTTCTGGAAGAAAGAACACTTCGAAAACTTGCCATACAATTTGTTCTCTCTAAGGTATGAAAACACCACTCACAAGTGTTCCTCATTTTCTCTTTCGTTCTTGGAATAGATGAGGATATCATCCAGAAACACTTGTACAAAGCAGTCTAAGTACTTTTGGAATACACCATTCATGAGGATCATGAATACTATTGGCGCATTGGTCAAGCCAAAAGGTACTACAACGAACTCATAATTCCCAAACCGAGTTCGAAAGGAAGTTTTAGGAATATCACCTTCCTTAATCCTTAACTGGTGATACCCTGATCCCAGATCAATTTTTGAGAACATTGTTTCTCCTTTCATCTAATCAAAGAGATCATCTATTTGTAGAATTGGGTACCTATTTTCACTGTAGCATAGTTCAAGTCCCTGTAATATATACACAGTCGTAAGGAACCATCCTTCTTCTTGACAAAAATTACTGGTGCACCCCAAGGTGAGACACTAGGCCTTATTAGTCCTAAGTCAAGTAGTTCCTTCAACTGCATTTGCAACTCACAAAGTTTTGATGCAGTCATCCTATACAGTGTCTTCAAAATTGGCTCTGCACCAAGTTTTATCTTAATGGTAAAATCAAGCTTCGTCTCAGGAGGTAACCCTAGTAACACTTTTGGAAAAACATCATTAAATTCTGAAAATACTAGATACTAATCCAAGGAGGGTCTTTTCCCTTCATTGACTACTTCCACTACATACAATCGACAACCTTGCCTCATGCAACATTTAACCTTCATGGTCGAGATAAAGCATAGAGACACTTTCCTCTGTACACCATGGATCTCTACTGACCTTCCTTCATTGTCAACACAAAGCACCCTTTTTGCGAAACATTCTACCATAGCTCAATGGGATTCTAACTAGTCCATTCCAATGATTAGGTCATACGTACTGAGAGCAGTGACGTACACCTTTAACCTAGTAGTGCACACTCCCAGGTCTACTAGACAATTATCAATGCTAGGTCCCACTGCTTATTTTTTCCCTAAAGCCATCTTGACTTGTTTAAAGTCATCATGCTCATAGGCTTCCAACCCACACTTTTCTAATACACAAGGTGAAATGAAACTATCTATAGCACCAGAATCAAATAAAATTTTAACATTGACATGATTTAGCATACTTGACGACTCCACCATCATGGATTGATGTTCTTCCTGACAATTATTAACCACTGCATAAATCTGGTCGCTACTACTTTCTCTTCCCATCAGGGCCTTTCCTTCTCTATGCACAAATCATGCTTGTAAGTCTGGACAATCACACTGGTAATGAGGTCCTCCACACCCCCAACAAGTAACACCAGATGGAACCTGCACCCTAACCTGTGACGATCTCTTAAATGAGTTCCTTCCCCTGGAACCGCTACCCCTACTAACTTCTCCCTGAGAAGGTCGTCGACCTACCTATGTCATTGGTGATGAGTGGGATGTTGCACTCACTTCCATTGAAACACCTAATGTAACTGCTCTAGGAGTGACTCTATTTCCATAAGGAGGTGTCCTAGAGTTTCCTCCCCTGGAGAAGGTCTCAGGGGCCTTCTCCACGAATCCAGGATGTTGTGGAATAGTTGATCTCATACCTTCATTTAAGCTCATATGCTCTTCCACGTAATGGGAATTTTCAACTACTTCGGCTACTGGAAATGGATTCCACATCTGTACCATGGCCCTTATCGTAGGGTTTAACCCATACACAAAACGTTCTTCTTGTCATTAATCGATATCCATGTAGGAGACATATTTTACTAACTCCATGAACCCAATCTTGTATTGTTCCATAGTCTTGTTTCCCTGAACTAGAGAGTGAAATGCTCCTAGTTGTTTCTCGTAGTATGCAGGAAAATATTTCCTCCGAAACCTTTCCTAAAAAATCTCCCATGAGACGGTGTCTAGGGTAAGGTGCAACTGCCTCTCCAGGATACCCCACCAGTTCAAGGAATTGTCCCTCAACTGAAAGATCGCTATCTTCTCCTTAGATGTGTAGGCATAGTCTCTTAAGGTGAAACGTCATGTCATTCCTTCCAACCATGCCTCCACACGTTCACTTGCACGACCCCCAAGAAACTATGGGAGTTTGATCTTCTATAGTTCTCTGGTGATGTCCCCTGGTGGAGGCCCTCCCTCTGAGTCCCTCTCCGCTTCAGGGTTACCCACTCCATATGGTGGGGGTTCTACTTCGGCATCAACTGATTGACGTCCCTTTAATGTCTCATTATTAACCTCTAAAGAGTGCAAAAAGGAAATGGTGGTGGTAGCGCCGGCATTGGTGGTCCTTGAGATGATGCCCCTCAGCCTCGATTTCCCTGAGTCCTAACCATATTGAATAATTGAATCTGCATCAAACCAAATGCTTATCAGGGAAGAGTTTAAATCATTCCACATTCGCTCAACTTATACTTGCAAACATAGGGTTTGGCGTAATTTTTTTATTTACTTGTCTGTAAACAAACGTTACTCTCTTTAGGGTAAGTGGCTAAAGGTTGGGGTCGAAAGCCTCTAAGCTTGGTAACTTGTTCAGGTAAGTTGCTAACTCCCTTTCCTTGCCAGCTATGCTATCACTATGAGGAACCTGCCAATTACTGTTACTTACCTCCTTAAGTCCTTAGAAACTTGGAAACTAAGTACATTGTTTTAAACACAATGTAAATTAATCATTAAACCCCCAAACAACCCCATTTGATTAACAGGTTGTGCACAGTTCGAGCCCCTTGTAAGCTCTATTGGAGGGCTTAAGTACTTGGTCTCAGTGACTTGTGCGATGACTAAGGTGTTTGGTAGTACATGATGTCAATGACTTTGAGTGGTGGGCTCAATGATCTAAACCCGTACTTTTGACATTTGGTGAACTCAATGACCAAACTGAGAAGCTCAGGCTAAGTGTCTTGTGACCAAACTTGAGGCAAGTGGCACTTGATCACAATAGGACTTAGGGATTAGTTCGATTTTAAATATATATATATATATATATATATATATATATATATATATATATATATATATCTGTGTGACTTTAGATTATTTTAATTGATATATATTATTTTAATATAATTTTTTTTAATATTTCTAATATTTTTAATATTTTTTTATTTCTATCTTATATTATATTTTTAAAAATTAATTAAGATTATTTAAAAAAAATGATGCGTAGTGCAAGGAATAACACCCTTGTGGGATCTCCTCCCTCGTAGCTTAGCGCTTGGTCTCAGTCTTGGGTGTTGACTTGTGTTTGGTGCTTGGCTCGACGTGTTGATCACGTGTTTTGGCCCTGCATGGGATCCTCTTTCCTCATGACTTACACTTGGTGTTGTGGCTTGGAATATGTTGTATGTGGTGGCATTATGAATTGAACTTGGTTTAAATGCTTGGCAGCTCAGGGATTAACTTGGATATTGGGCCTTGAGCACACTATGCAACCCATGGGTTATCTCCTTGACACCTGGTGCTTGTCATAAATCTTGATGTTGGTAGTTGTTTATTTGGCTATTAGTCACGGTAATTGGACTTGTAGATGGGCTCGAGTTTAATATAATTGGATATTGGGACAGAAGCCCAATATTTTTATATTTATATTATAAGAGGGGGAAATTTTTCGAGTAAGGTTGAGTGAGGCCCACATGTGCCCCTTCCACTCTCAAGCCCTACCCCATCCCTTCTTACTCATGCAACACACAATAATCCACTCGACTACCTCTTCTTCTGCAACAACCATGGCCGTCAGGGTCCTTTCTCATGGGATTAAATCCTTCCGGTGCTTCTCTGCAACAACCATGTCCGCCAGGCTTCTTCCTCACAGAAGTTAACCCTTCATGGAATATTTTGGAAACAAAAGGACCCAAGAGCAAATTTGAAGCAAAGAATATTTGAGGAAGAGGAAGAGATCAAGTGTGGTGATGGTGGAGAAGGGAAAGAGCTGCAGGAACGAGGTGGCAACGAGGAAGTACATGTCAGAATATTCTCAGCTTTGCCATGTGAAGAGAGCGAGTGAGAGACAAGTTCAAATCCCAACGCTCACACCAGCACATTGGTTCTAGTCTGAAATACAATTTCACTGATCGTATATTGAATATTCTAGTGTAGAACAAAGGTAAGGTTCTCAGAACTGTTGAATTTGAAAGAAAATTTAGCTAGTTTTGATCTCCAGTTCACGTTAAAGGGGTCATTTTTGTAGTCTCCCAACCTTTGGTGGGAATTGTGCTAGTTTTCCTTTCTGGTAGATTGAAGTGAAACCTATTGCAGTATGCAGGATTTTAGAGGAGAATCTATAGTGTCGTTACTTGGTACAAAGACACTCCATTTGTCAAGGTTTAAAGAAAAACTGAGTGCTTCTGTTTTATTTTGGTATAGTGAATTGCATAGAACAATTTCAAATACATCTATTTGCAAAGTTTATTTACCGAATTATTTATTCTTGGTAGTAATTGACATTTTCGTAGTGTCAATCTTATCTGAATTGGACCACTTTTGTTGTTTGACACACGAAAAAACACCATGTGCCATTTTGGATCAGTTAGGCAAGATACTCAATTACTTCTATGGGACTTGGTAATGGATGAAATTGTAGTTCTTGTGCGAATGTGTGCTCCAAGAAACTCTTCTACTGTAACAACCCAAATTGGATTGCAGATGAAGAGGTTGCAAACCATGTTTCCACAAAGACAAAATCTCAGTGCTCTGAGTGGTGAAGCCCAGGTTTCAGTTTTGAAACCGGGCTCTGATACCATATGTAAGGCCTTTCACACAAAGCCTCAAAATAAATAAATAAATGTATTCATCTTCTTGCAGAAATAAATTCAATTTAACTCAAGGTATTCCTTTCATGATTTTCTTTACAAAAACATAATAATCAACAGCAACATAATAAAGGCATAAAATGCACAAAATATGTACCTCTACCTATAGATTAGTTGATTTGGTCCCTAGTTCTCTTGTTCTTGAGCTTGCCCAAACTGCCCAACTGAATATTAACCTCCCAACCAATTAGGAACAACCTCTTTGACTCCCTAGCTCTAGGAATCCTTGCGGTTTCTTGGCCCCTGAGCCCAAAATGCCCAGCAAAAACAGTGCCCTATGAGAGTTTCCAAAATGCTTTGTTCTCCCAATTTTCATCCTCCTCCTTCACCTCTTGCATAAATTTCCAATGTAAAAATGAGACCCGTCCCCTAGCCCCCTCCTCTCTTCCTTATCCTCCTCTCTCAAATCCCCCTCATTAATTTCTCAACAACCTTGTCCCCCCATTAATTACTTCACCCAACTTTTAATAATAAAATAATAAAAGTCTCATTTAATATATTTTAATAATTAATTAAATTTAAATTAAAAACTATGTTAAAAATTAATCAATTTGGGTTGTTACATTCTAAGGGTCTTCGATGCTTTATCTATTTTGATCTCAATAGTGTTAGGCGACCTCCGCAAAACTTTTTGGAGGAATGTACCTATTATATTTGTTCTTTAGAGCTTGATATTGAAGAACATTTTGTCTTAGATGCATCCCCTATCATGAGAATAGTGGGTGATCTTTCTATCTCTTAAGGAGCTTCCATGGATCCCTCTGAGATTTCATGGCTTACAACTAGAGGTGATTAGCTCTTTTCTTTCATGAGATGTTTGACCGACATTGACAAATTTCTAAATACAAGTTCTCTTGAGTGGTATGCATTAGGAGGATTACCTCCTACTTTCAACCTTCTCTTATCCTAAACAAGAAGAAACCCTATGAATTATATCTAAGCTCTTTGAAGTTGAATGAGTGATCTGCAAGGAAAATAATATGTTTGAATTTATTACTCACCCACTCATGTCAACAGATGAGAATGAGAAGAGTTATTGTTGAAACATTAATATTGTACACCTTTGTTGTTTGCATTTGAAGGTCACAGTGTTGTCATACATCATTTCTATCTACATTCAAAGTCACAATCAATGTTTCCACAGAGCAATGCTACTCACTACAAACACCCACTACTAATACAAATAAAAATGATTCCCATCAACGTTGTCGTGGAGCAATGCTGCTCATAATCAATGTTGATGGCATTACAATGTTGCAAAGTTTCAGTTAGATCTCTATGGGTAGGCTCATATACTACCTTGATATACAATAAATTCTTTACAACTCTCATATACTATCTTAAACTATAACAAATGTTTTTCATCTCTATACTTATTACTCAGCATTATAAAATTGCTCACATGGAAGAACAATGTTGCTTACTATTGACATCAAGTATGAATAGAATCCACTGCCAATGTGAATAACAATGATTCCAATCAACATTGGTAGCAGAGCAATTATGCCCACAATCAAAGTTTTTGCATTGCAATGATGCTCACAATCAATGTTGCCACTACAAATATATCCACTAGCAATCGAGTAACAATGCTATTCAGGATACAATGCTTTGAAGAAACCAAAGACTGCAGCTCAGAAGGAAGCAAAAAGGAACAACAAATTGGCAATAGATATCATCCTGGATGGATTGATAGATTCAGTGAAATCCAAGGTGGGATCATGTGCATCATCAAAAGATCTTTGGGACAAGCTACAAGACCTTTATGTAAGGGAAGACGCAGAAGAAGAAGTTGAAGCAAATTACAACATCTTAGATTTCAAAGAAGAAAATAGAGGTCAGTTCTTTTGCTTTAATTGTGAAGGAGTAGGTCATGTTGAATT
>ML777685.1:106206-125573 GCA_009831015.1 Picea engelmannii | reverse complement strand
TTTTTTCTAGAATGATTCAGATGGTGAAATCGCTATGGTATTGAGAAGACATATCAAGGTACCTCTGGTAAAAGGTTCAACTCTTGATTCGCTATAATTATGGAGATACACTCTGTGGAAGATAGGGTTTGTGACCAGTCCTGAAGCTAGTCAATAAACATGTGTTCCGGGTAAAATAGTCATAACTTCTTCATCGAGAATCCAAATGAAGCGGGACAAATTTAATTATAAACAGTACAGACTGTAGTTTCTTGTGTGCGAGTTTCAGAATCGGATGTTAATTATTGAGCGCGGGGCATTCTGTGAAAGTTCACTCTCCTGAATAGGACCAAAATTGAATAAAGTCTACCATTCTTTCTATAACCTCTTTTTGGGGAGGATTCCAGGAGTGAAAATTGGAGGATTGTATCTTCCTCTTGGAGTTTTATCCCTCCCTTTACATTTGTAAGCTGTAGCTACCTTTGGAAGTCATTACTTCCCTTGAACAATAACTATTGATTATTTCTTATATATTGTGCATGGTGTATTGTGGTGTATTGGTGTAATTCTTATACTATTGTTCATTGCTCATTGGATATAGTTAAATGGTTTAAGTATAAGTTGAAAAAGGTTTTAAATTGTACTTGATATTGATTCACCCCCCCTCAGTATCAACAAAAGTTCCCATCAATTCTAGGTGGTACTATAGATTTTGATAAAATTCTTGTAGGAATTGGGGGAAAATATGCATGAAAAAGGGGGTGCGTTTGTCCACTTACTATCTTACTCTTGTAGAATATTTCAATATTAATATGTGTAATTTATTATTAATAGGGAGTGTATGTTGTATGAGGAGCTACATAGGAGGAGCTAGTGGACTCTTTACATGACCCACTATAAGCTTTGTGTAAGAGCTACATCTTTCCCTAACAATATGAGGTATTAGGAGCTTGGAGCATGGAGTAAGGTCAAGTCAAATAAAATCCCCTCAAACTTAATCTACAACTCTAGGGAAAACTTTCATTCCAAATGGGGTGGGAATCAAGTCTTAGTGAGTAGGATTAACTTAGTAATAGAGCATGGAAATGGTCAATTTATGAGGGATAACCCTAGATCAAAACATTAAATGGTTTTTTCCCCATGGGAAATTGATCATGGGCATCATGTATGCAAGTGGGCATACCTTTCCCAGAGTATGGATGAACCGTGGCATCATTACTATGGGTGGATCCCTGATCAAAGCCAAGGGAAATACTTCCACGACTCCCTTGAATGATGAGTCTTAGGACCCATATCAACTTCCTTATAGAGAAGAAAGTAGAAGAGAGACACGATCCTACTTGGAAAAAAATGAAGTAGTGGAGCGAGGAAAATAGAGGAATCTCATTCTGGTAAACACTGAATGGGGGCAAACGGAGGATCTCATTCTGGTAAACAGGAATGTTTAGCAATATAGGCCAAATGTATTTTCTAGAGGATAGCACTCTTTAGAAGCAAGAGAGAGAAAAATCCAAAATGCAATGGGAAGTTTCTAATATAGCCCAAGATGCATTGAGGATTTTAATTATCATTATGAGACAACATGCCTGTAGGAAAGGCTATTTATTGGCGAGGAAGCAAGAGAGAGAAAAATCCAAAATGCAATGGGAAGTTTCTAATATAGCCCAAGATGCATTGAGGATTTTAATTATCATTATGAGACAACATGCCTGTAGGAAAGGCTATTTATTGGCGAGGAAGCAAGAGAGAGAAAAATCCAAAATGCAATGGGAAGTTTCTAATATAGCCCAAGATGCATTGAGGATTTTAATTATCATTATGAAACAACATGCCTCTAGGAAAGGCTATTTATTGGCGAGGAAAAGTTTCTTTCGTTGGAATTTTTCTCCTTTGGTTCAAATATGAGGTGATGTTATAGGCTGCAGGGGCTATCATATCAGCTTCAGGTATATATAAAGTGGGTTTTCCCCAAATATGGATGTGTCAACAACAATGCTCATCAAAGAAGATGCAGTTTTGTGGGAAAAACAATCTGTCAACAATCCATGGAAGAGTAATTGTTCGAGGACACAAGTAGATGTTGGTAATATTCACAGAACTTCTGAAATAGGCTCACTTCATCACTTCAGACAACTGTTATTTGAATTAGCCAAAACCCCAACTAATTAAGCATTGAGGTGTTGATCGCTTGAGTAATATGCTGGTGCTTTACAATCAACTTTCTGATATTCTGCATTATGAAGAATTGGAAGCTCAGAATTAAGAACTCAGTGAAAAGCACACTTATACTCACTTACTACACCACAAACAATGGCTGTGTTTCGGATGTAGCATTGAATTTACTAGTGGTTTTGTTTTTTTATAACTTGCCATGGAATTGCCCAAATTCTTTTTGAGGTTGAATGTATATTTCATTTTCTGTATTTGGAACAGAGGTAATCAAGTAACCATTTTCTGGGATTGCCCAAATTCCTTTTGAGGTTGAATGTATATCTCATGTTCAATATATCTAGTGGACGATTGGAAAACTGACCTGCTGAGTGCTCCACACCCAAGGGGACATACTCCAGCATCCCTGACCCAGTGACCATATCCATGATGGAAAAAAAAATTAGTGTAGGCAACAATGCATCTGCAGTATGAAAGTCTCCTAATAATTGCATTTCTGAAGATCTCACAATGCTTCAGGGCGAGGTTTACCGTTCGAAACTCCAGCCAGCTTTAGAGCCACCTTGCCTGAAGGACGCAGATAAGCAGCCTCTTGATCATGTACGGGATGGAGATGTGGAGAACGCATTAAGATCTCCATCATGCTTGTTTTCATGGTCTCTGCCTCAGTTGCAGTCATAGTCCCCGAAGCTCGTACTGTTCTTCTTGCATATTTTTACAGCCATTTTCTCCTCTTATCTACCGAGCTCTGTGCCTCTGTGCCTCGGCTATTCAAAGACTTCCAGGGGATTTGGAAAAAGCTTCGAATCCCAGGAAGTCAAATTCACTTGGCACTAACTGGGACTAGAGTTGGGCTAATCGTCTTGGCTCTGAGGTACTTTAGTCGTTTCATTCGGAGTAACCCAAATAAGCCAAGTGTTTCTGCTGTTGTAGAAGTCATTCAGGATATTCAAGCCGAAAACCCAAGTGAGTAGGGAGCAGTGAACATATTTCACTAGAAAGACTCCTTGTTCTGAGAAACAGGACCCTCCTTCGAGCCCATTAGAGGATAGCCTCATACCTTGGAAGCCTATTTCCAAGCCTGAAGTGAGCCTATTTAGGAGTATGAGTATCATCCAGCAGAAATGAGTCCTTCAGAGAAAAAAGTGACCCATGTGCAGTCTTTATTAACAAGAGATGATACTGTGCAGAGGCCTGAGAGAAGATCTCAAAGGAGCATGGTGTCCACTGTGATAGAGAACGCAGTTGCCCAAGAGATTTCTGTGGGTTCTTCTCCATCTGGGAATTTTATGGCCGATGAAAGAGAGGCTTCTGCAGGGGAGAAGCACGTACAGGTAGCCACTATGCCGTCGAGAAGGTCTAGCCGAATTCGAAATCAGGCTTTGTCTCCTCCCTCAGATGGTCGAATGCTTATATCAAGGGGTTAACAATGCCACCATTATATTGTTGTCCACCAATTTAGTTTCCCTTCATCATCTGTGGGCAAGACTGTATAACAGAGTTATAGAAGGGAATTTCTCATCTCTTGTTTAAGATAGAAATTTTGTACTCTTCTAAATTGGGAATTAATTTGTGGGTGTTTGCAGCTACCCAACACCAAGGAAGAGGGATGTATGCTCTATTTTTTAACTGAATACAATATTCATTCAGCAGAACAGCAAATCTCTTTTGTTAAACTGAATACAATATTCATTCAGCAGAACAAGCATCTATAAAAAATGAAGTTGGTTGACCATATCTAAAAGTGGATATTCATAAAAAAGTTGTATTTGATATTTTATCCTAAACACCTACACTATGGTAGTTTTTGATAAAGGCAATGGTTTACATGGAATTGAAATCAATAAGATTATGCTTCACAGGGAATGAGAGCCTTACGAGCAAAACCTCAACAACCCTCCAACTAGATGGTGGGATGATTGCAAATTATGCAATAATAAATGGGAAGTAGCATGATTCGTTTCATGGGCCTAGTCGAGATTCTGAAAATGTTGGGTGTCGATGCAGAGATTATACAGAGATGAAAGCCTTCCAATACTTCCATTGTCGTTGCTCATTGTTTAATTTCTTCTTCTAAAGTAACAATGGTGGTTGCTCCTACATAAGGTAATTCACCTAATTTTAACAAAATAAAATTTTATTTTTATTTTCATAATAAGATTTGGGTCAAGGCTCTTTATTCTGTGGATGAATTTGGTTTAAATGTTGTAATGGATTTGGCTATGGTTAAAACCAAGGTTATTTATTCTCTCGATGAATTTGGTTTAAATGTTGCAATGGTATACAATTGAAGGTTTTGTTTCATATTTATTAACATGAAGTTCTATATTTCTGGTTGTAAAGAGAGTGCATGGCTCAATAACAACCAATTGCACCTCAGCAAAATCACTATTTGAATTTGTATTTTTTTCAACAAACACATAACTACTTAAACTATTTATAGGACTAGATCCGTAAACATTTTGGTATTAATATTATGTTTGTATTGACATTGTTATTCTTTGAATAAAATTCATTATCATTTTTTGTCAATTTATTATATATCTTATATAAAGATATATACATCATTATAGATTATACTAATTACACTATCTACAAATGTACATGGAGGACTCACACCCAACATAACTAAAGCACAAAACCTGCACGCGCCTTTTCTGAGAGGTATTTTCCTTTTCTGAGAAGTATTTTCTGTGACTACTTTGTTACAATGAGTGTATGTAAGTTTTATATGCATATGCCATACATATTAACTTGTATTGTTTGCCCTCATTTTTGTTTCTAGTAACAAGTAGTTTAAGAATCTATTTTGATAACACAATGATACATGAAAATGGCTACGAACTGAAACATACGAACTGAAACATGCTATACATGCACTAGATATTACCTTGTCTAGATATTAGATGCATCAGTTTCAAACATTGATATTAGATGCATCAACTTCAAACATTGCAGAACTGCATGGCCTCTTCATAATGATGTGCTCCAGACGTTAAATAATGTGCTTTAGATTGGAAAATCCTTGCTTGTTGGAATTAACTCTAGAGTATTAATTTCCTCTATTTATGATGAAGCCCTTTCCTTGGTATTGGCTCCCACCCACAACTTGTCAATTGGGCAACTAGATTACTTCTTTGAAAAACAAATGGTCCGAGCATATACAATAGCTATGGTCTTTGTATCTAGATGCAATCCTACAAGAAATATGAGATCACCGTGTAGTGAGGTTATTGAAGTGGTGGCAGTGTATAGAGGTAACATAGTGGCATCAACATTGAAGTTAGTGAGATAACTTCGATGGCAGTGTATAGAGGTAACGTCGTGGCATCAACATTTAAGTTAGAGAGAGAACTAGATAATGAATGTTGATAACAATTGAGGCATGTCATGTACACCTTCTGATAATATCTAAGGTGTAGATATGATGTATTGTCAATGCTCCAAACTATGCATTTATTGTATAGTTTCCATACTACCAATGCCCCCAGCACCAAGCGGTGCATTTATGGAGTTACTTGCAGAGCTAGCAAAATATTAATTGAAACACAGGGTAAGTTAATCATTACACCTTGGATTGAGAACAAGATTATTAATGCACAACGCCACCATTGCAATAAGACTTGAAAGTTGAAGTCCAATAACATTTAGAAAAAATTAAAAATTATTTTGTTTTAATAAGAATGCAATTATTATCGAGATTTACCTATGTTCGACCTTGGAAATCAGAAAAAAGTCAAAGATTGAATTAATAGGTAGTCAATGATTAACTCATTGCTATATTCACTAGCCTTTGGCAAGGATTAACAAGATTCAACTATGAAGTAATTGGAATTTTTGAGGTATAGAATAACTTGATAGCACATGATCCTTGCTCATTGCAAAGTTAGTTTTTCTAGAACCGCACCATTCACATTCACTTATTGAGCACTCTAAGAGAGGTGAATATATCACTAAATCTAGATTTTGTAATGTCTCAAGATCCGATATCACTTTATGACTAAAACATAGCATGGATTTATTGAGATGTTGAAGCATGTTGTGCCACATCAATGGCCACAAATATGTAAGAATGAGCTTTTTATTTCCTTGCACAATGTCGCTCCCATTTGCATTAACAATTAACAAGTTAAAAGTTTAGTTGTTTTCCAATTCTAATTAATATGTTTTGCATATTAACTCCCTCCACCCCTACCCTCATATACGAGGGTCAATCACAATTTTCTACTTCCTTGAATGACATCTTTCTTTCTTCCAATTTACCATCGTTGGGGCCACTGTGTGAAGTGACTCAAGAAGAACCCATCCATTTCTAACATCCTCAAAAAGTTGGTTGATCTATAAGAAGAAGGCTCTTTTCTCCCTGGAAACTTGCACATTGTCTTTCATCATCTTTGCAAAGGATATATTATTTATATCCAATTATAATCCATTCCTTTTATGTAGAAGATGAGAAACCTATTTGTTTTATGGAGAAGATGAGCAACAAAGGAAAGGTTGAGATTTAGAGGGCCTTCAACAATATCCTTTGGATAGAAATAACTTGTACACTCCAGTTTTTCTATCTGTTCAAGAAATAGTTTTTCCCTTGTCAACCTACCACTAAATTTACCTCATATATCACTACGACCAAGCTTGAGTACATTTGTTTCACCCTACTGATTTTTACTATCATGAATTAGCTCATTTATGATAGATACTATCTCAAATTGTGTACTACAAACCATATTTACCAACACACTATAGTAGGTGTTACACATTATTTTAGTCACCCTCGTAATGTTTCTACAACATGTGTTCAGGCTTCCAAAAGAACTTTCTTCATGAGAAAAGTGACTAGTTTCCTCTTCTACAAAACTTGTTTTTAGAAGGCCGCCACAGGCCATCCATAAGGTACAGTGCGGAAATGCCTGATTTCCACAGGATGTCATGAAACTACTTGCGACGTTTCCACAGGCTGCACTATAGCCAGGGTGCGACGACGTTGGAAGAATGAGAAAAGGTCGAAGTTCACGAAAGTTCTAGAAGGGATCTTATAGAATATGAGGTGGCATCTGTATGGTTGGGATCCTACTCACTTCTCTGATTTGGTGGGATCATCCTAATCTCTTTAACCATCTCTCTTTCTCCTATGTAATGATGGATTTCTCATCGAAAAGGTTAAGCAAGAGAAAGTAAGATCAAGAAGGGAATTAATGAAGGAATAGGATGAGAATTGTGTGAGGGATTCTATATCAATTGATGCTTGAGGTCTTCATTTGTCAATCAAGTTATTGTGGATCCTCTTCATGCAAGTTTGGAGCAAGTGTGTGTGTTGGAGCAAAGGGCCACCGAAAGGGAACCTTACAACATCAAGGTTGTTTGGTTGTATCTTCCACTTTTACTTAATATAATACAGTGACATGTTTCTTTCCCATAAAATCATTCTCATTTTATTACATGACTCCTTGATCACATGTGTAAATTTTCATTGAATATACTATTGTTGCTTTCACTTTGGTTGGTTTGTGTTTCATTGCAAATCCAATATCACAAGAGCACCGAAGCAGAGCAGGGACAACAAAGATATAAGGAAGCGATATTCAAAGGTATGTCATTCATCTCTTGTTTGATAGTAAAACTCAATGATTAAAGCTTAGGGAAAGCGTCACATCATGTCTTGTTTTGTTCTAGATCTAGGCGGATCTAGGGAGATCAGTTTATGTCCACATTCACCGATTTATCCAATAACAGTAGACATTTTGAATTGAGATTTATTTTATTTCCATTACCTCCTACTCACATTCTATAATCAATGACTCTTCGTATGTCCACAAGAAACAATTGGGAAGTTGATAATAGATTCGGAAAATATGTTTTAATTTTGATTGATCTTGGTCTGATTTTTTATGTTGTTTTGTAGATCTATGTTACCAAAAATGAGAAACAAAAAGAAAAAAAATGATACAGTAAGATCTATCATATTCATCTTCGTAAACAAAGCTTTGTAAAAAATATGGCCATCCTCTATATTTATAATGAAATATTTAGATTTTACAATGCAATTTTTTTGAAAAAAATGAAGCCACCCTCTATATTTGTAGTGAAAAGTTTACATTGTACATTGAAAATATCAAGGAGCTTCATATAAAAAACCATAAATTAGGTCATATGTATACATTGGTCAAGTTTATGATTCCATCTCTTCATGTTCAATTGCCTCTTCTAGAGTGAAAGAGCTAAAGCCACATTTTAGACCCACCTTAATGGTAGACTTGGAATGACTTATGCCATATTTATAACAAAATATTTAGATTGGACAATACAAAAAGTTTTGACAAAAATGAATCCACCCTCTATATTGTTAGTGAAAAGCTTACATTGTACATTGAAAATATCAAAGAACTTCCTATAAAAAACCATAAATTAGGTCATAAATATACACTGATCAAGTTTATGATTCCATCTCTTCATGTCCAATTGCCTCTTCTAGATTGAAATAGCTAAAGCCACATTTTATACCCAACTTACTGGTAGACCTAGGATGACTTATGCCTTCTAAAATTTGTTGTGCATCTTCTTGCAACACCTCCATAGGTAGCTCATCATCACCATCATCTTGTGAATCTCCATAATCACACATCCTAGTGGTCCTAACAAGGTAGTCTACATGGTTATGTGATAGAAGATGAATATTTGAGTGAATATGCACCATTTTGTTTTGGATTTTTTGAGGTGATTTTATTCCTCTTAATTGAATAGATGAAGGAATACTCACTACAATTTCTCTCAGAAGTTGATGAACTAGTCATCTTCATAGAAAAATGGAAACGGAACCATTAAAATTTAAATTTTAACAAAATAAACTTCAATAAAGTAATTTTTGTTGAAAGTAATATGTTCAATTCTTGTTTCCTTTATATGCTCTCTATCAACCTATAATATTGTGTTATTGAAAACAACCAAATCCTCAAGGATTTAGATGTTAAATATATGAAATAAGTTAAATGATATGTATAGGTGATAAGACAAATGTGAAATGTTTGAATGTGTTTGAGAGGAGGTTGGATGGCATTGTTGGAAACAATATTATCCTATTAGTTGCATTAAAAAAGAGCAAGCATTAGGAATATTGACATGGGTTAGGTATAAGAAAATGATTCATTTAAGAAGAGCACAACAATCATGTTAGTTTTATATATATGACCTATTAGAGTGGGGGGTAAATCCTCATCTTAGGACCAATTTCACCATATGGTTTGTTGAGGGCTCTACCTCAAATGTGTGATAATGGGTCACAATAAATTGAGAGCTTTTGGTTCTATTAACACTTGGAAAATTTATTTGGATTGTATCAAAGAAACCCGAAGGTAACCATTTCAACCAACTTAAGATTGTATTCTGACCTATACAATCAGAGAGGGCTCTCTCAAAGACAAAAGGCTTTCACACTCAATAAATATACAATAATACCACTCAGAGGTAAGATTATGATACAAGATAGGTTTGTTTTTGTTTTAAAGAGATGTTAGGACAAGCAAGAGATAAAGTACCATTGGGAAATGGAGTCGAATTATGAAATACTATGAAGATTAACACAACTATGTTTTCCTGAGGGAACAAAGGAAAAATAAGCACACCTTTTCAGCAATAAACAATATTCAGATGATGGCAAGACATAAATAAGAAAACCCATTACAAACGAGAGCATCTAATAAGGATGAATTCTCAGTTGTAACTTTAGAAGAAATAACATGAAGGTTGACTACAACGAACAAAGCACCTAACAAAGGGAAAATTTCGGACCTGCAATCATTAAAACATGACACCTGCATTAACTATATGAGGGGAGCATCTATCGAGGATGAATTTCGATCATTTACTCTTAACTATGCTTAGAAGAAAGAACATAAGTGAAATGAATGCGAACTGAGGAAAAACACACTGAAAGGGGACACTGTGATGAATCTCTGCTATCAAAAAACACTCTCTGCTTGTATTAAATTCATGAGAAAATATAGAGTTTTCCAGCTACAAAGGAAGGCCTCTCTCCAACCAATTGAACCCTTGTTTTATTACAAACTGCTCAATAAATAGGTAAATTACAATGCCTATTTCGAATAAAAATATCTTTGACAAAATAAAAAATAAAATATTCAATCTAACAACAAAATATAATAAAAACAAAATCTAAACCGAAGTTGGTTTCAAAAGTATCGAATAGTTGAGGTTGTTGATCATAAAATTGTTGATAGATGTTGATTGATCTTTTGACTGCCACCTAATATTCCAAATCTGGTATCTTCCTTCTTGTGGAGTTCATTCGGATCTAGAAATGATATTAACTAATCTATTTCCATCTGTTGAATCTTACACTGTCAGGTAATGCCACTTGTCCATAGAATCAAGAACAAATTGATATTATCCCTCAAATGCTGCCCTTAAATCTAGAAAGTTTGTTTCTTTCTGTTGATTCTGTGCCTAGAATATTGGGATGCTCTGCTACCTTTGTCTCCAAATTTCAACCTTGAAAATTGGAATTTGTTTTTTATTTTGGATTCTAAATATGAGATATTTTTCCATTGAATTTGGAACCAACTTAATCCTCAAATCCTGCCTTCCACTAACTTATCAAAGCACTGATATTATTCCATAAAATCTGAAGATAATGAGAAAAGTTGCTTGAATATGGCCATTGAATATTTTGAAGAACTATTTATTTGCAACTTGCTCCGATTTCCATTTCACATGTCTTTGATTGCCATGAAATCTCGTGATATCGACTCTATTGTACATGTTCTAGTTGGAAACCAATCAGATGCTGACCCGGTGCTTTAGTGGACCTGCATAGCATAATCGTTGCAAATATGTGTCCTCAGCATTTGCGTAGTGCAATCTCTATTTCCTTCATAAAATCTACCAAATATCATGAATTCATATGTTCTCTAGGAAAAGATGACATTTCACAATACACATTTCATTGGGCATTTTTGACATTTCCAACTAGAAATAAAAACTCATGTATTTGATGAAAGTTTGGTACTCTTCCTTAAGTCGTTGGGTCCAAGAAGCTCCATCCCTAGGACATGCTCTAGTATATAGCAGAGGTATCTTCTTCACATTAGATTTTGTTTTCAAGTCCCATCCCTCTGCAATTTCGTTTTCTCCATCTCAATTGAAATTGGCAACAATTCGTACAGATTCATCGTCATATGTCTTCATGAAATACTTTGCATACAACTTGATACTTCATCCAAGACCTTCAAACTACCATATTGATGTTCAATTACCCAAGTGCATCATTTCCAAGCATAATCTTGTGAACATCAAACTTATTCAATTCTCCTGGTGGGAAACCTATGATTTGGTTGATCACGATGTGCCAACCAAACACAAGCATCAACAATGTAATATTTTTGTCAATAGTCCAACCATGACATGTAATCGGCATGTAATCTTATATGATGAGAGAGTAATTTTTTCTGACCCCAAAGAAATCAACCATGTTGTAAGGCATCACCCTGAAAATATGTTGAAAATCCTAACCTAGAGACTAAGCATTAAATTTGGAGGTTGAGCTCTAACAATATGTGTGAAGAAAACCCGGACACTTGTCCATTATGTATGTTATCATTAAAATCTCTCCCTTGAGATATCCCTGGGGTTCTGAACGATGCACTCAGGTTCGCTGTCACTACCACCATTAATGGACATCTCACTTCCATATTAGTGCATATGAATCCAGGGCATGCATCCTTAACTTATCATGTTTAATGCCTGGAGTCGATCTGCTAGGCGCTCCTTTGTCAACATTCGATCCTCTCTCAGGTTTAAATCTTTTTAGTATCTCAGCATTGACACTTGGACTTGCATCTAGAAATTAAAACACTTGGTAGTAATACAACGGACATTTCCCCCTTGGCATTTTTCTGGACAAATTTACATATGTTCACCACTTGAGACATTCGCTTAATATTTGGACTTGACGTTTCTCACTTTTACCTGTGCACCCATTTGAAAATGGTGGCATTAGAGCTTTGACAAATTTCAACGCTACATTTTTTATAATCCATGGGAATTATCCCACATTGCTAGGGAGAATGGACTTTTGATTGCATATATACGCCAATGTTTTCATATTGGTTCGATGCGTAGTGCAAAAGAAAAATCCCCTTTTGGGCTCCTCCCTTGATGGCTTTGGCACTTGGTATCGACTTTGGTGCTTTGTGTTGTGTTGTGTTGTTGTTGGGTGCTTAGGTTGATAGCTCATGGACTTGTCTTGAACATGGGCCCTTGGGCCCAATATTTTTTAATAAAATTAATAAAACCCTATACATAAGCCAAAGAGCCATTTTTGTCTATAAAAACCAAATTTCTTATTTTCCCAAACATGTAGATTTTTCCCATAATAAAATTAATAGATTTATCTAAAAGAACAATGCTCACATTCCCAAAAATACCATCATCCTGCAAAAACCCATCTAGGCCAAAAATTGAAATTTTTTACATGTGCTAACAAGTTCAACCATGCAAAATACGTGAAGAAGATAATATATATTAAAAATTTCGATCAATCAAATGATCTAGGTGTATATCAGTGGCCACCCACCTATTCCAACTAGCTCAAAACAATTTGTTGGAAATTTACTATTTTTAGCAGTGTCAAACTTCCTGGGCCATTTTAAGGGCCTAAACAACAATTTTTCACAATCTGGCGCCTTAATGTTAGCCATTGGCTTTGATTGGGCCCCCAAAATGAAGATCCCCATCGATACCTTTCCAAGGAGCTATCGTGCACCCCAAATGAATATCACATGCCAAAGTTACACCCTCGTGAAGTTGATACACCAAACTACCCAAAACGAGGTCTACAAAACTGTTGGCTTTTCATCTTATGGGGTTAGGGTTTTGGATTTTCTTTATGTTAAAAAGGACTTTGGATCCTCATTGTAACAATCATCTTCTTGCAAATGAGCATATCTATCACATATCTTCTCGGAGATAAGCTTCCACCATTCTAGCGAGTCGTTCACTTTGTATTTCTACAGTTTTGTACATTTTGCTGATTAATATAAATTATGTATTACTGTATCTCTGTGTTTATGGTTATATCTCTGATATATCTCTGTACATTTCTTTATTATATATATTCTCTCATTTCATGCCGAAAATAATCCAAATCAATGGTATCAGAGCAAGATGCTCTTGATCGTTTTTCAGTGCATGTCCCTGACGAGGTCTGAGTCTAGCAAGTTGGGTCTCAAGCTTGTCTATCTTGAGGACAATCACTCTCGCATGCCCAAGAAACCCTCCATGGCGTAAGACAATAAAAAATAATAGAGCATAAGATTCTATTAGTTTATTGCTTGAGCAAGCTCTCATGTGACAGAGGGGAAAAATGATGGATAATTGTTTCCACATCCTTCAACGCTTACCAATAATAGCAGGTGCATATTCATCAAGAGACCACTTTGGAGGAACCTCTTCTTTCAAGGTACAAGTTAATTTTGATATTCCCGTATTTGAAGGTTAGATAGTTGCGGATACCCTAGAAAGATGGTTAAATATGATAGAAGGTTATTTCTCTGTTCACAATTTTTCTGATAGGGAAAAGATCACCTTCGAAATCCTTAAGGCTCTCCCCCATGTCAAACATTGGTGGGAAACGTATTGGGAGCAAAGTTCCACAGAGGAATATGGAATATATGGGGCCGAGTCCACTTGATATTTTTTTGTGGATGCGGTCAAGGAAAAATATTACCCTGTTGGTAACTATGATGACCAATACATGAAATGAACCACACTGTGGCAAGAGAGAGGCCAAACGGTATTGGAGTTCAAAAATACTTTCCATACCTTGCGCAACAAGCTGGGTATCAAATAATTTGAGCGACATCTGGTTCTGAAATACTGCAGAGATCTACATAGGTACATCCAAACCGAAATGGATTTTATGGACATCTCATCACTGGAGTTTCCTATCGATATGTTTTCAAAATTGAGAAGAAATTTAGGCACCAGAGCAAACAGGATTTTGGGTCTACAAATCTGCAACAACATATCTCATACTGCAAAATTCTACCTCTTCACAATCTATTCAAGAGGTGAACAAAAGGACACTACAACCACTGCAGCCTTGGCCCAAGACCTTTCTTTCCAACATAAGAAGATTGCAAAAGAAAAAGAAGATATTGTTTCTTCACCTACAATGGTACCTACACACTGCTTAATCAAGCCAAGATACAATAATTTTGTTGAATAGTTTCAACCCCGCCAATAACAGGTTTGTGACAATCTTCAACAAGCTAAGAAGCACAACTTCTCCAGCAAGGAAAGCAACTCACCAAGATTCAAATTCAACAAACGCTTTCCCCTCTCCCTCAGGAAATCAACAGAATGGGAACCATTTCTTCCTAAGGAGAGAGGATCAATATAGGTGGATATCGATGGCCACCCACCTATTCCAGCTCGCTCAAAACAATTTGTTGGCAATTTACTATTTTTAGCAGTCCCAAACTTCCAGGGCCATTTTGAGGGCCTAAATGATATTTTTTCACAATCGGGCACCTCAATAATAGCCAAAGGCTCTGATTGAGCCCCCAAAATGAATCTCCTCATTGATACCTTTACAGTGAGCTATTTTTCACCCCAAACATAGATCGTATGCCAAAGTTACACCCCCAATAATTTGATACACCAAACTACCCAAAACAGGGTCCACAAAACTGTTGGTTTTTCATCTTCCCGGGTTAGGGTTTTGGATTTTCTTTATGTTAAAAAGGCCTTTGGATCCAAATTGTAACAATCATCTTCTTATGAATGAGCGTAGCTGTCACATCTCTTCTTAGAGATAAGCTGCCACCTTTTAGCACTGACAGTCACCCTCATATTGCAAGAGGATAAGCCCAGTACCCATCAAAATGTTTGTGGAGGTAGGTTTATGAATGGAGGTCAAATGGACAAAAATCAATACAAGAATGTTTTAACACAGAAACTGGACAAGCAATGCATAGGGAAATGAGGTCCTCATTAACTTTAGTCAGTGGTTTAAGGTTAAAAGTGAGCAGAGGGAAGACTTAGTGAGAAATATGGACAAGTCTACCATGGGCATCTGACTTTCAAGCAACTTGGTGAAGAAAAACTCAGGCACAAGAGCATTCTTGAAATTAATTTTCATACATTGAAATATATCACAACAACATAATAATCAAACCTTCATTATTATGTGACTACAACAACTCGTTTGGATCCTCCATGCATGAGCATTTCAACATAAGAAGAAACAATATAACAAAGAAATTGACTAAAACTGGTCACAACAATACTATAATCAAACCTACATTACAATACAACTACAACGCTCATCTAGATCCTCCATGCATGAGTGTTTCAACAAAGATTAGACAAGATGATGAAAGAAACAAACTTCTATTAATGCGGAAGTCTCAGATCTCATACAAAACCAAAGAACAACTCTGTTATCAAAATATTACAAAATAGGGAGCTTTGCTCAACCAATTGACAACCATAACAAAATATTGAATTGATCTATTTATACTCATATCTTTCCAAAACTGCTAGGAGTGTGATCTTTCCATCCATTCAAAGATTTACGTTTGTGCATCCTTCTGTTAGACTGTGCGTGTATTCTTCTGTCAGACGCAAGCTCAAATCAGCATGGTAATGCAGGAAAAACCATCCATCGCAGTACCTTGGGATAATAGCTTTGTCTCCTTAGCCATAATTTCCATGCTTTCTATTTATGGACTGAGTTGAGGTTTCATCTACTAGTCCTTTCTCATTAACTGAATCCTTTCTCGGGATTGGAGCACTACGAGACGACTATCAGGTGACCACCTGTCGCTGCTGGATAAGACATCATATGTGCACGTGATTTTGGGGCCGTCGAGAGAGGTCTAGGCCCACACCGCTTTTGGGCCCAAAATACACCACATTTCGCCACGTACCTCCCCGCAAAACCATGGTTAGGATTTTGGCCTTCTCAAGGCCTTTTATCGCCTGAGCACGTTGCGACCCCAAAATGATTTAAGACCATTGATATGATTGCGATCTGCGATCTGGGTGCACTGACTACTTTAGCACCCCCCGCCAAAGATTTTATCTGCCTGCCAACTTTGGAATCCTTGCAACTGTGCTGGGACATAATGCTACATTGAACTGCACAGGGAATATCGACTACTGCAGACTGCACTTGCCCACTCGCCTGAGTTTATAGCTTCTACTCGTGACTATGGACAATTTTATGTGATAACATTTGGCTCCACAGGGGATGACATGCTCCCTGCGAGCTTCCAAGAATGCTTAGTTCCAATGCCTTAGCCTTTGGGTCATGGAGTCTCTTATTCAAACATAAATACAAAGGAAGTGGTAATTACAATGGTGGAAAGCCAATCATGGCTTACGAAACAAATTTTTTCAGAAAGTTCCTATTGATAGGGCCACCAAAAACTTTAGAATCCTCCAAGCTCTGGAACTTATAGGTGTTATTTTAAAATACTTCAGAAATATTGAAAGGACCAATCCATAAGGCTTCAAATTTACCACGTTTTCCTTTGTCTTGCTTGGGGGCATCCCACTTGAGCACCAAATCTCCCAGTTGAAAATATTCCTTGCTTTCCCTCTTGTCAAAGGCTCGTTTTATTTTCTACTGGTGATCCTGAGCTTTATCAAGTAGCTGCTCCCTAGCATGTTGTACTTCTACCAGTTGATGTATCCTCCTGACCATATCATCGGGTTCTCCTTGGTAGTCGTGGAGTAATTTTTCCACAGGAAAGGCAAGATGAGTAGGAAAAATAGCCTCAACCCCATATACAAGATGAAAAGGGGAAACACCCAGTGACCTCTTTGTTGTGACTCTGTCATCCCATAATGCAAATTTGATCTTTGAGTCCTAGGCTTTCTTGTTGTCTTCTAACAATTTTTTGATGATATTTATGAGGCTCTTGTTAGAGGACTCTGCTAAACCATTTCCCTAAGGGTAGTAAGGAGTAGAATGGATTAATGTGATCCCATACATTTCATAGAAATTGATCAATGGTTCAACTTTGAAGGAGGAAACATTTTCTGTAACAATCCTGCTTAGACAACCAAATTTGGACACAATGTCCTCAAGAAAACCAATGATTACCTTGTGGGAGGAACTTATTGTAGGAATGGCTTATATCCATCTGGTGAAATAATCAGTGGTAGTCAAAATCCACCTTTTTTTACCACTTGAGGCTGGGTGTATTTCTCCAATGAAGTCAAGACCCCACTGTTGAAAAGGTCCAGAAACCACCGCAGGTTTCAAAGGAAAAGATTTGAGCGGATGTTTTCCAGAAAACCTTTGGCATTTAACACAATATCTAACCTTTGCACAAGCATCAGTAAAAAGGCTGAGCCAAAAATACCCAACTCTGAGGATCTTATAAGTTGTGGTCCTTTAGAAATGATGTCCCCCACATAAGCTATCATGAAAATCAGTCATATCTCTTTGAGCCTCCTATGGATCTAGACATCTAAAAAGAACTCCAAGAGGATCTTTCCAATACAAAACCTGATCAATGAGACAATATTTTATTTCTTTGAGTTTCAAAGCTCTCACTTTGTTCTTGTCCAAGCCATGAGGAGGCCGCAACATCTGCATAAAATATATAATGTCCTTGTACCAGGTGCATTCTGCCAAATTTAGGCTGACATGAGAGTCTTTATCAACAATCTCAACTTGTTGATTTTCTAAGTTTGTGTTCATGAAATTAATCCCTAAATCCTTGCAGTTTGATTTAGCTAGTAACCTGGCTAAACCTTGGCCTTTTACCAATTTAGTGGGCTTCATTTCAAGGTCAAATTCCAGAATTTTAGCAATCCATTTGCTTCTCTTGCCATCTATGTCAGGCTGGATCAATATCTCTTTTATTGAGGCTAAGGGAACATATGCAACGATCTTCGAATGCATAATATATATTCTAAAATCCTTGAGGGCTTTGACCAAATCATATGCCTGCTTCTCCATGATATCATATCTCATTTTTGCATCCCACAATGCTCTGCTAAAAAAGGAAATAGGATGCTCTAAGCCCTCTGTATTTTTCTGTAGCAAAACAAAAACCAATGTATCAGATGAGGCAAAACAAAATATCAAAAATTCCTTAGAATAGTCAGGTATGATGAGGAAAGGTTCTTCAGTCAAAGCCCTTTTGATTTGGCCAAAAACATTTATGGACTTAGCAATCCATTTCACCTCATTTCCTTTTCTAAGCATGGTTGTAATGTGCTTAACCAACTCAAGGAAATTAGAGATGAACATTCTTAGAAAATTGATTTTACCCAAGAAATATTTTACCTCTCTCTTGGATCTGGGAAAATATAAGGACTGGATGGCCTCTACTCTGCTTGGATCAATTCTTGCTCCTTCCGCTGACACAATATGCCCCAATAATTTACCCTCCTTCATAACAAACAAAGATTTCTTAGGATTAAGGGAGAGACCAAACCTTCTGAATTTTAGGAAGACCTTCTTCAAATTATGACAATGCTCTTTTTCATACTTTGAGAACACTATAATGTCATCCAGACAGATGACTACAAATTTATCTTTCTCCCCAATGAAGGGGATGTCCATGGATCACTGGAAGGTTTCTCCTACATTCATCAATCCAAAGGGCATTTTAGCATACATGAATGTGCCCCAAATATTAGTGAAGGTTGTCTTTAGGAAGGACAGAGATCTGATTGTATCCACAGAAGCCATCAATCATAGACATCCTAAATGAACCAATCACCCTCTGCAAAATGCGCTCCATCTTTGGAAAGGGGTAGTTATCTTTTTTGGAGCTTCTGTTCAAATTCCTGAAATCAACACATAACTTGATTTCTCCATTTTTCTTCCTCATAGGCACCAATTTAGCCATCCATTCTGAATATCTCAAAGGGATGATGATCTAGGCATCCAACAACTTTTTCACTTCTTTTCCATAATAGGAAGCAACATGGGATTTATCTGTCTGAGTTTCTTCCTAAAAGGCTTGGCCTCTTCTTTCAAACGGGTCTTATGTTCAATTATGCTGGTGTCATATGTTCTCAAATATTCATATTTCCAGGAAAACACATCAAAAAACTCTTTCAAAAGCTTGACATACTAATCCCTTTGTTCGTTTGACAAACTACTAGACAATTTGACATATTTTGGATCTTCTTTTGTTCCTAAATTTCATTCAATCACATCAACATCTTCAGCCAAA
>ML777685.1:79536-105131 GCA_009831015.1 Picea engelmannii | reverse complement strand
AGGAATGTCAGGGTTTCCTTCTTTCTTCTTGGACATTAGGTTGTATCTATTTGGATTTCCACTAGTCCTTTCCCCTTTTTTCAGCTCATTTAGTTGGATATCCATAAGAGACTCTTCATATGCACATTGGGTTAAATGCGGATATGAGGAGGTGTCACCAAGACAATGGATTTTAGGATCAACATCTTCTTCCTCTCCTTCTTCATCAGTAACAAGGTTATTTTGGAGAGGGGATAGGATTTTTTAATCATCCCTATCCCTATTTCTTTGATCTCTTTGGATGATATGAGGGGAATTATTGGGTCTTATGAAATTACCCCTATTATCAACATTTTGGGAATCTTATTGTACATCTTGTTAAACCTCTTTGAGAAATATAAAACAGATTCCCCCTCTTTTCTCTTAAGTGACCCAAACTCTATAATATAATAAAGAAAATATTTTTTATCCCCCCAATGTCTTAAGAATGAATCATCCAGAGCCTCAATCCCATCAATAGATCCAAGAGTTAATCCCCTGAACCATTTCCTAGCCTCATCATCAAGGCTCTGTACAAATACTCTCATCCACACATCTTCATTTTCAATGTTATGACTATTTGCATAACTATAAAAAGATGAAAGGTGTTCTTCTATAGTTATGTCTTCCTCCCTTGTGAAATTGGGCATGCAGTTAAGGTAGTCTCCAACTGGGAGATCATTCATAGGATGAGGTAAAACAAGAGGGGCATATCTAGCAGTCATATGGCATCCATTCTGTTTCTTGGAGGATTAGCACCTGCCATTGGGATGTGAACTATAGGAGAACCAGGGGGAGATGGAGCTGTGCTTCTACGGGAAACAGGAAACAATTGAGTATTTGAGGAGAATGATATGGGGTTCAAAGGAAAAAATGTTTCCCCCTCTTTAGATACAACAACTTGGATAGGAGGAAAAGTAGGAAAATCCAAAGTGGGAAAATCTTCTAAGCTCCTGGGTCTAAACCACTTTACAATGTCAGGGGAAACAGGGGTGTCAAAAATTTCTCCTTCCAAATGAAGACTAGAAGGGGGGAGTTCAACAAGAAATATTTTGAAATCTAAACTTCTGGAAACTCCAATAGATTGTATAAAATGAGAATTAGATGCAACTACTGGAGTTTTAAAAGACGAATCATGTAAATTACTAGAATCACCTAGTACAATAGTTGAAAGTCCTTCTTAAGAGATCTTTCCTTTCTTGATAATATTTTCTAGGTCAGCTTCAGGTGTTTCCAAAGGCAGCTGTGGAGTAGACCTCATGTGTCTACCTTTGGGATCCACAACTTAAACAGTGGAATCACCAGGTGCAAGTTGCAATCTTCAAGGTACTGATTTCTGATGCACCTTCAGAACCATAATTTCTTTATCATTCAATCCCAGGGAAATGTATTCAATTCGTTCCTCGACAATGGCACAAAGAATGTTAGCACTGATATTCACCCTCAGATTGCAAGAGGATAATACGAGTACCCATCAAAAATTTTGTGGAGGTAGGTTTATGAATGGAGGTCAAATGGAAAAACCTTAGAATAAGAATGTTTTAACATAGAAACTGGACAAGCAATGCATAGGGAAATGAGGTCCTCATTAAATTCAGTCAATGGTTTAAGGTTAAAAATGAGTATAGGGAAGACTTAGTGAGAAATATGGACAAGTCTGCCACGGGCATCCGACTTTCAAGCAACTTGGTGAATAAAAACTCAGGCATAAGAGAATTCTTGAACTTATGTTTCAGACACTGAAATATATCACAACAACATAATAATCAAACCTCCATTATTATGCGACTACAAACACTCGTCTGGATCCTCCATGCATGAGCATTTCAGCATAAGAAGAAACAAGATAACAAAGAAACTGACTAATATTGTCACAACAATACTGTAATCAAACCTACATTACAATACAACTACAACCCTCGTGTGGATCCTCCATGGAGGAGTGTTTCAGCACAGATTAAAAAAGATGATGAAAGAAACTGACTTCTATTAATGTGAAAGTCTCAGATCTTATACAAAACAAGAGAACAAATCTGTTATCAAAATATTACAAAATAGGGAGCTCTTCTCAACCAGTTGACGACCATAACAAAATCTTAAACTGATCTATTTATACTCAGATCATTCCACAAATTCTAGGAGTGTGATATGGCCATCCATTCAAATATTTACATTTATGCAACCTTCTGTCAGACTATGCATATATTCTTCTATCAGACGCAAGCTCAGATCAACATGGTCCTGGAAGAAAAACCATCCATCACAGTACCTTGGGTTGAAAACTCTGTCTCCTTAGCCATAATTTCCATGCTTTCTATTTATGGACTAAGTTGAGGTTTCAAATACCAATCCTTTCTCATTAACTGAATCCTTTCTTGGGATTGGAGCATGGCCAGACAACTATCGGGCGACCACTTGTCACTGTTGGATAAGACATCATCTGCGCATGTGATTTTGGGGCAGTCGAGAGCGGTTTGGGCCCACACTGATTTCGGGCCCGAAATACACCATATTCCGCCATGTAGCCTCCCCGCAAAACCATGGTTAGGATTTCGGCTTGATCAAGGCCTTTTATCGCTCGAGCATGTTGCAGCCCCGAAATGATTTGAGACTATTGATATGATCGTGATATGGGATCTGGGCACTCCAACTACTTTATCGGCCCTCTCCAAAGATTTTATCTTCCTACCAACTTTGGAATCCTTCCAACTATGCTTGGAGATAGTGCTACATCGAACTGCACAAGGAATATTGACCATTGTAGAATGCACTTTCCTTCTCTCCTGAGTTCATAGCTGCTACTCATGACTATGGACAATTTTATTTGATAACACCACCATTCTAGCAAGTCTTTCACTCTTTATTTCTATAGTTTTGCACATTTCGCTCATTAATAGAAATTGTGTGTTACTGTATCTCTGTGTTTATGGTTATATCTCTTATATATCTCTTTTATATTATTGGATATTTGATATATCTCTGTACATTTATTTATTATATCTCCGCTCTTATTTCATGCCGAAAATAATCTGGATCATCAAAATTACAAATACTATGTACCTACACGAAGTTGAGGATGTGTGAGTTCATGATGGTGTTAAATCCATGCTAGGAAAAACCATGGGTACTGAGAACTTAGAAAAGGCATTAGTAGGGTGAGAAAAATCCAAAGGATTGAGGTTGTACCAAGAACCAAGTAATGATATTGTCAAGTTCCCTCCTCCCATGCTTCAAATTACTAAGTCTTGAGAAAGATTCGATGCTCGTTCTCCTCTTCCCTCAATTACTAATATTTAGAAAGAGCCAGTGCTTCTTCTCCTCCTCCCTTGAATTATCAAATATTGAGAAAGATTTAGTGCTCCTTCTCCTCCTCCTTATATTTTCTAAATGTTTAAAAATATCCATTGCTCCTTCTCCTCCAAAAAATTACTAAATCTTAAGAAAGAACCGATGCTCCTCCTCCTTAATCGAATTACCAAATATAGAGAGAGCTAGTGCTCTTCCTTGACCCTCAAATCACCAAATATTGAGAAAGAGTTGGTGCTCCTTCTTCGACACCTTCAAATTAACAAATATTAAGAAAGAATTGATGCTCTTTCTCCTCCACCATTGAATTAACAAATATTAAGAAAGAACCAATGTTCTTCCTCCTCCCTATAATGGATAAATATTGAGAAATAATTAGTGATCCTTCTCTTCCTCCCTCAAATTACAAAATCTTGGGAAAGATCCTATGCTCCTCCTCCACTCTTGAATTATTAAAGTTTGAGAAATAGTTGATGCTTCTTCTCCTTCTCTCTATAATTATATTTTGAGAAGGAAGTGTATTTTGAGCATAGGCCTATTTTTTGGAGAAAAGATCTATTTTGGGAAAGACCTATTTTTGGAAAGGAACACCTAATTTTGGAGCACGTGCAACAAGTGGCAAGAAAGAAGCATGCAAAAAAAGAAGGAAAAGAAACATGCAGGAGGAAAATCAATGTGGTGTGTGTTGACGATTAAAATCGTAACGATGAATTCCTCCCGCAAAGTATTGATAAATCCCTATTATTTAAACTATGCTAATAATATAATACTAGTAGGTGGGACCCCCTTGTAGACTAGAGGCACAAGGTTAGACATATCACACATTTTTCTGTTGTTGTTTTGATGTTGCCTACATAGTTCTACATGGTTGACAATGCAATATTGGTTTCATTTTGACATAGTAATAGGTGGATGATGCATTTTATGGAATGCTTCTTGCGATCCAAGGAATGTTTTTGTTATGATGGGCATGTATTTACAATTGCTATGATTTAACCATGTCACTAATCATTGTGATCAATTACCTAGCCACATATATGCAAGAGACATATTAATGATAACATAATCAAAACAAAGAAAGGAAACATATGAAAAAAAATCTTAAAGGGAAATAAGTTATGTTTGAGCTATGATAAAAGGTTATATGCAAATGGAAAAGTAAAGAAATGTTAGTGTTAGTACCAACTATTATGCTATGGTTGGTTAGTGGGTTATGCGAATTTCATTAGATTTGATTTGGGCCCACATAACATTACAATATGTATGATGGCACATAACTATGGCAAGGGTTAACGTGTAAATGAGATTGGGTGGTGCACTACACAAAGGGTATCATCATAGATTTCAAATGGATTGGCATTGAATACATGGTTTAATTGATTGGTGAATGTTTGATTGTCTCGTACTTCGAATCGAATAGGCCAAGATATGGAAACAATGTGAATTTACTGCACATCACTCCATACTCCCCCTATCGACCGTCACCCTAGCATTGTTCCTTGTTTCATTTTCGGTCTGTTGGTTGTGAAGCTCTGCATTTCAGGCTCTTGGAAAGAAGAAGTCTAGAACAACTCTCTCTTTTAAGCATTTTTTTACAGTATGGTTCTTTTTCTCTCCATCCATGAAATATTCTCTGTGTATGAACAAATAATGGTTCAGTGATGCTTGGATTTTGTGTATTCCTAAGAATTTCGACTATGTAAATGTGTGTTATTTCTCTCTGTGATGACTGTAAAATGTTTCGGATTGCAAGCACAAGAATTGGGTTTTGTTTAAAGTGTGCATTGATTGGTTTCTCAGTTGTTTTAATATCGTGATGGGTATCTGTGGATAATAAGTGAATGTGGTACATATCACTTTGTATTGATGGTGGAGTGTTTCGTTTTGTGTATTACCATCGATTATTTTCGTTCCCTCACAGTCATGATTGTAACCCTTATCCAGTTGCATTCAGATGACCAGTGGTTGTTGTGTTATTTATTCAAACCCCGAGTCATGGTCGTTGGCTCATTATTATTGTATTTTCACCGAAGTATCCCAAGATCCAGTCTTTGGGTGGCCATAAAATTAACATGTACTGCATGGTTGTGGGGTGATACAAGTTATATCTTGGTGTTATGATGTATGCGTCCTCACTGGTATTGTTGTCAGGTTGTTTGGCTCTTAAGTAAATGGATAGAGATGTTATATCTCAGATCCAAATTTTATGAGCAGGATGAAATGACTATAGATTATTAATAGGTTCTTAACACAAAATGATAGAGATACAATAAAACTGGTTTTCTATTGAATAAGGAAATAAGTTGAAATTGTAAAATGCAACGGAAAAAAGCTTGCTGGAATGGTGGTGGCCTATCTCTGAGAAGAGATGTGATGGCTATGCTCATTCACAAGAAGATGATTACAATGAGGCTCTGAAGGCCTTTTTTCAATAAACAAGAATGCCAAAAACCCTAGACATCCAAAAACCTAACCCTAGGAGATGAAGCGCCAAAAGTCATGTGGGCCCCGTCTGGGTAAGTTAGTACATCAACTTCTCTGGGTCGTAACTTTTGCATACAATTTCCATTTTAGGCGTATGATAGCCTATTGGAAAGGTATCATCGAGGAGATTAATTTTGGGGTTCAATCATTCCTTTAAATATAATTAAGAAACTCGATTCCGAAAAACCTTCATTTAGGCCCTCAAAATTGCCCCAGAAGTTAAAACTGCTAAAAATAGTAAATTGTCAAAATTGTCAGAAAACTGTTTAGAGCCAGTTGGAAAACATGGGTGGCCACCGATATCCACCTAGATAAATCCTCCCTCCTTAGGAATCAATGGTCTCCATTAGGTTGATTTCCCCCATCATATGAGGAAATTTCTATTGAATTTGGCCCCGGGTGAGGCACTTGCCTTGGTGCAAGAGCTGCCCTACTTTGATGACTTGATAAAGATGGATCCTTTGCTGTCGAGTGCCCTTGATTTGTGTGTCCACAATATGATCACTAGATGCATGTTGTATGCAGTCGGGGTTGAGATCTGTTGGTTTCAACTACTCTGCTACGTCTGAGGTGTCCAATAATGGTGGGAAATAAGGGCGAAGGAGATCCACATTGAACACTGGGTGCAGGCCAAGGAAAGGAGGAATGTTGATCTCAAAATAATTATCCCCCATGGCCTTGGTGATGGTGTACGACCCATAAAAGAGTGGGAGAAGCTTCCAATGGGGTCCTGTAAGGTGTTCTTTCTGCAAGTGCAACCAAACTTTGCCGCCCACCTGAAACTTATGTGGCACCCGATGTTGATCATGACGCTGCTATTAATTGTCATTGGACTTCTGTAGGATATCTTGAACCTGTTGACGGATGTGCTGGACCCACTCAATGAAACAGGTGGCTTTGTCAGCTTCAGTTGGAGTAGGATATGAGTCAGTCGATGTGACCACAAGGGGAAGTGCAATATCTATGGGACCCAATGGTTGGAATCCCAACCCCACCTGAAAGGGGCTATGGCCTATTGAGATATGCAGGGATTGGTTGTAGTTGTGTTGGATGTAGGGAAGGATCTCATCCCATGTGTGAGGGTGATTTGAATTACACATGCGAAGGATATGCACAATCATTCGATTTACGACCTCGGTTTGGTCATCTGTCTGGGGGTGGAAGGCCGTGGATTTGGTGAGCTTGGTGTCCAGCAGTGACCAGAGGCTCGACCAGAATTTGTTGAGATATCGACTGTCCCGATATGAGACAATGGTTTGTGGGATTCCAAAATGTACCCAGACTCATTCAAATAAGAGTTTGGCAGTGTCCTCTACTGTGATGTTCTTCTTGCAGGCAACCATAATCGCCATCTTAGAAAAGAGATCAACAACCAAAAAAACACAGTCATTTCCCCGCTTGGTGGACGGGAGGCCCGATATGTAGTACATTGAGATGGATTGCCATGGCTTGTCAGAAGTAGGAAGAGGGGTGTATAGGCCCTGTTTATTAGTGGTCGGTTTGGCAATAGCACAGGCAGTGTAGGACTTGATATACTTGCTAACCTCTTGTCGACGTTTCGGCCAATAGAAATGTCTCTATAGCATCACCACTGTCTTTTCGACGTCGCAGTGTCCTTCCACCCGACTGTAGTGTGTTCGCTTACTTGATGGAACATATATATGGTCCAGATGACACAACAACCCATCCCGAAGATGGAAATTATCAATAACTGCGTTTACACCCAACATTTGGTAGGTGATGGAAAAGTCCGGGTCTATCTCATAGAGTTGGGGCCATCCAGAGGTCTCATGGCCGCAGGAGTCTAGCACCGTGGTGAGTTTAGCGACTAGAAGTTTGCTGAGGCAATCAACGATGCGATTGGTGCTTCCTATTTTATACTTGATGTTGAGGTGAAATTTCTGCAAGTATGTGGACCAATTTTGATGGTGATCATTCTGCAATTTTCCTTGTGTCTGCATGAACTGTAGTGGCTTATGATCAGTGTGGATGATTGTCTCCTTCCCATGAATGTAATGTCTCCACTGGCGGTAGGCTTTCACAATGGATTACATTTCTTTGTCGTAAGTAGGGTACTTACGGACAACATCTGATAGTGTCTCACTATGATAGGCCACAAGGTGGCTGTGTTGAGTGAGAACGATGCCCACCACATAGTCTGAAGCATCTGTCTCAATCTCAAAGGGATGTTGTAGGTCTGGTAGAGAAAGTACTAGGGCTGAGCGCAAGCCCTGCTTCAAATCATCGAACTCTTGTTGTTTGGACTGGGCCCACACAAATTTCTCCTTACCACCACCCCTAGTTATTTGGCTGAGGGCACATGCAATATGGGAGAATCCCAACACGAACCTGCGGTATAAATTGGGAAGGCCTAAGAAGCTCCGAAGCTCAATGAGTGTGGTTGGGGATGGCTAGTCACAGATGACTTAGATCTTGGTTGGATCCACATGTACGCCATGCTTATTAATTATGTAGCCGAGGTAGTGGACCCTATCCATGCTGAAGGAGCATTTTTCCAAGTTGGCATATAGCTTGTGTTGCCGCAGGGTGTGTAGAACTTGTTGAATATGCTGCAAGTGTTCAGCCCAAGTATTGTTGTAAATGAGAATGTCATCCAGATACACCACTACAAAAGTATTGGTGAATGGTCACATGATATCGTCCATCATCCTCATGAAAGTGGCTGGAGCATTTCTCAAACCAAAGGGCATGGCCAACCATTCAAAAAGGCCTTCCTTTGACTTGAAGGCATTTTTCCATACATCTGTCTGTTTATCGGGACCTGGTGGTAGCCATACTTCAGATAAATCTTACTGAAGTATTTGGCCCCCATGAGTTGATCAAGGAGGTCGTCGATTCAGAGAATCGGGTACCGATTTTTGACTATGATTTTATTTAAAGCCCGATAATCAATGCAGATTCACCAGGTTCCATCTTTCTTCTGTACCAGCATGATTGGGCTCTTGCAAGGTGATGAGCTGGGATGGATGTGACCCTTGTGTAGCAGTTCTTGGATATGTCGCTTGATCTCCTCATTCTCTAACAAAGAGCAGTGATAGACTATCCCATTGGGAAATGGGGTGCTTGGGGTCAGATCAATGGGTTTCTTGACCTGGCAGTGCAGAGGTACCCCGATAGGTGAGGAGAATATATCTGAGTATTCTTCCATGAACTTATCTACTTGCTTCTGCTATGTGGAGAGGTCGACCATAGAGATCCTGGATGTGGCTGCGATCTTTCAATTATTTTGAGAGAGAATCAAGAAGAAGACAAAATTCTCCATCTGAGAGATGACCTTCCTACATTGCTTAGCAGAGATCAAGGAAATAACACTAGGTGGGACTTCCTCGGGAATCCTGTACAATTTCCTGTTCAAAGTAATAATAACACTATGACGCCTAGACTCATATATAACATGACGTTTCCATAAATAAGGCTAGCCCAAAATAACATCACAAACTTCGAGAGGAGCAACATCACACAATACCTTGTCTTTTAAGGGATTGATGTCATACGACAATCGAAACTGTTGGCTGACGCGAAGATCTCTTCCTTGGTTAAGCCATCCAATGGTGTAGGGTTGTGGGTGTAGTGTTGTCGGTAGGGCCAACCACTTGAAGACTTCTGCTAAGATGAGGTTCTTATGGCTATCGCTATCCACGATGAAGTGCAGCGAGGTGCCTCTTACCCACATTTGTGAATGCAAGAGGCATTCTCCTTCTTCTGGCTCATCTGGTTCACCAGGTTGGAGCTTGGTGGTAGAAACGGTGGCATTGGGTTCTGCATCAATGATTCATCTTCTCCTTTCTGGTTCTGGCTTAGAGTCTGAACCCGCATCTGACTCAGAGTCTTTAACTTCAGCCACCGATGACTACTTTGAGCGGCAGTCAATAGTGTTATGCCAAGGGCTCTTATGGAAGTCGCACCACTTCCCGGTATCTTTCTTTGTCTTTCCGATGTCCTTGTTTTCTTGCAGCTTGGACTAGTTGTTCTGATACTGTCCATTTTTTCTCTATCCTTTGTTCTATGGGTTGGGGCCACCCTTTCCTGGATTTTGTTGTGATGGGTTCCCAGGCCCAAATTTCCACGTCTTTTGTTTGAGCTTCTGCTCGATTTTGACGACATATCGGTAGGCCGCGCCCAGGGATGAGATGTCCAAAAATTCCATTTCGGTCTGGATGTATCTATGCAGAGAGTCACAATACTTGAGAACCATATTTCACTCCAAATATTTGATACCCATCTTGGTGCACAAGGTATGAAAGATATTTGTGAAATATGACACTTCTTGGTCTCTTTCTTGCCGCAGTGTGGTCCATTTGGTATACAAGTCATCATAACTTTCGAAAGGGTAGTATTGTTCATTAATAACATCCCTGAAGGATTCTCGGGTGGTCATGACTATAAATAATGAGGGTTCCTTTGTTTCCTTTTGCTCACAGAAAGTTTCCCACCAATCTTTGACATGGGGAACGACTTTGAGGAGTGAAAAAGTAATCGTTTCTCTATTTGAAAAGTTATGGACAGAAAAATACCCTTCTAGTAGATTCAACAACTTGTCTACAACATTTGCATCTATCTGACCTTCAAATATAGGAATATCAAAGTTTATTTGTACCTTGAAGGGGGTGCCACCTCTGCTCGAAGAAGATGCGTCGCCTGTTGGTAGCCGCCGAAGCATTTGCGCGAAACTGTCCATCATCTCATTCCTTTGTTGCATGAGGGATTTCTCAATCAACAATTTGAAAGGATCTCCTATCCCGTCATCTTTATTTTCTCCTGCCAAGAGAGGTCTCTTGGGTGTGTGAGAGATTTTGTCCTCAAGAGAAACAAGCTTGACACCCAACTCTTTATACTTCGACCTCGTTGGGGACATGCATTAAGACGACAAGGAGCATACCGCTTTGATACCACTGATCTAGATTTTATGAGAAAAATGAAATGACTACAGATTATTAATAGGTGCTTAACACAAAATGATAGAGATACAGTAAAACATGTTTTCTATTCAATAAGGAAATAAGTTGAAACTGTAAAATGCAGCAGAAACAAGCTTGCTGGAATGGTGGCAGCTTATCTCTGAGAAGAGATGTGTCGATTGCACTCATTCAAAAGAAGATGATTACAATGAGGCTCTAAAGGAATTTTTTCAATAAACAGGAATGCCCAAAACCCTATACATCCAAAAACCTAACCCTAGGAGATGAAGCGCCAAAAGTCATGTGGGCCACATCTAGGTAAGTTAGTACATGAACTTCTTGGGGTCGTAACTTTTGCATACAATTTCCGTTTTAGGTGTATGATAGCCCGTTGGAAATGTATCATTGAGGAGATTAATTTTGGGGGATCAATAATGCCCTTGGATATTATTGAGAAACTAGATTCCAAAAAACCTTCATTTAGGCCATCAAAATGGCCCCAGAAGTTAAAACTACTAAAAATAGTAAATTGCCAAAATTGTCAGAAAACTGTTTTGAGCCAGTTGAAAAAGGTGGGTGGCCACCAATATCCACCTAGATCAATCTCTGTGTGTTATTTGAATAAATATCACTATTTAGTTAACTTTGCCTCTCCTCTACAAGCATTAAACGCACTATGTGCATTGGGTTATTATCTGCCTGGCTTTGCTCTCCTCGGGTGTTAATCATTGGTCATGTCCAGGACTTGGAGTAATAAGGGGATTGTGTGGCTCATTGTTGTATATTTTTCGAGGGTATTCTGCCTATGATTGATAAGTCTCAGAATACTTCCAACTCTCTGTGTTATGGTTAAATATGAACGCGCTCTTGTTGTCTCCCAACATTTAATTGTGACTGAACTGATTGGATTTCCAACTGTCTTTGCTCCCTTCAGGCACCTGTTTGGTTGTCAAATATGATTTTATCAGTGGAATGGTTATGGAGGTTTTTCGTCGAGTCGTTGTCTCATCTTTCTATGATAGAATTGGTTGAATATTTATAGGCGCTTGCATACAATCAAGAAATTTCTTCTTTCATTTTGGTGTTTTTACTAGCGTGGTCTTGATTGAAAATGGAAACACCTGTGTGTTTTGCTAGGCCCGATTAGGGTTATGGCTAATTTTAAAAATGTTACCTGTGTGTAATTGGTTATGTTCGCTTCATACATATTATTGGATCATCATACATATTATCAATGGTTTTAAAAGGAAGTTATATCAACAATGATAAGGCTCGGGTTTTATGTTGACTGTTGTTTCATTGCAACACCTTGTTGATTGATATGATTAAGACTATGTGTAATTGAGCATATTTTGGAAGAATGTTCGTATTTGAAAAAAAGGACCTGTGTATATTTTAATAGGGCCCGATTGTAAATTGGTAGACAATGGATGATTATTATTATAGTGATGCATTATTGGATAGAGGTTGAGCATATTGCTGTGCACTTTTTTTTTAATTCTTAAAAGGAAAGAAAAGAAATAAAAGACCAATTCTTTCTTAAACAAGACTGTTGAATGGAAAGTTTGTTTTGGTTATGAGTTATGATTTCACAAATTGTTTTGAATTGAGGAATTCTAGGAAATTTAAATGTTGGAAAAACAAACAATTTGATACATAGTAAATGTTGGTGTGGTGTTGGTGTTTTTTGGATTGATTTTAGTACAGAGTTATGATTATTGATTACTTAATTTGTTTTATGAACAATATCCATTAACTTCCCTTCCATTCTCTCATTTTTTTCGCACATTATGAATCCCCTCACATTCCCAGATTCACTTTGCATGCCCAGTTCTTAAAATTAAGTTATAATTAAATGGAAACTTTGTATTATAGAAATTAAATGATGACACAGAGATTGGTTACAGTTGATAGGTTTTGCTATTACAACATAATTGATTGTTTAATTATTTGTTGAGTAGTAATCATGATCTACTCCCTTTCATTTTATCACTTTTCTCTCAAGACAACCTCCTCAAATATTCCAGAACCCTTGTTCACCACCTGCTCATTTACACGTATTAATTTTTTTTTATGGATTGGATTGCATGGGTTTGATGTGTTGCTGAGCCAAACTTTGTTTCATATTTAAAGAGATGTCATGTATGGTTTGTTTAAGAAGCTAGTTGCTAATAAATGCTGCATACATGAATGAAATTATTCAACAAAGGAATCCATGGCCGAAATAATAGGGGAAGAGTATATTGGAACAAAGGCCCTAGAAGGACAAGATTTTTGATACAATTTGATGCAAATCCACAAGTGTTAAACCAACTCTTCCAAGCTGGATTTTTTAACTGGATTGGACAAGGGGTAGTCCAACCTAGGCCATAAAGGCTTCCCTTCCAACCCCATCATGTCCTTGGTATCCCAGTTCCCCCTCATATCTCACTACAACCTGATGTCCCCGAAAATGACGGATGGAAAGAGGTTGTTCACCCAACATTCTCCCAACATCGTGGCTGGCCCAATTTGTCTCTACTTGCTCCTCCTCCACCGGTTAACCCAATTGTCCAAATTTCTACTGCACACTCACCTATATAGTCTTCCCATGCAAGAAAGAGAATCAAAACCGAAGCCCACCATACACATGATAAAGGAAAATCTCTTGCTTCCCCCTCCTCTCCCTCAAGTGATTCAGCCAAATCTGTTTCATCCCGCATGCACTTGAGAGACAACTTCTATCATGTTATCAATGATATCAAGCCAAAAGGCTCCACACAACCTAAGGCTAATTTTGAGAAATCAAAGGGAGACAACAACAATAAAGGGAAAATTTCCTCCTAAAGTGGCAAATATGGTTTTTGAGTATATTTATTTATTTATTGTTTAGAACAGTTGACTACTAAAGTTTTTGGAAAACATACTATTTTTGGATATTTTGGATATTATATTTTTTAGATATGGTTTAAAATATTATTGATATTAATTTTCAAATTATGAGAATGATGATGGGAGCCACAAGGAGAGATGTGTTTGATTGATTGACTAGTTGTGTTTATTTTTGTTAAGAAACTAAAGGGAGTCACAAGGGGTCCCACCTACTAATTATTATTTATTAGAGACCATTATTATTATTATATTAAATTTTCCCCTAAACTAAAAGTTAGTTGATTTCTAGTTAACTTAACTAAAAGAAGTAGTTGAACTACTTCAACTAATTTTGATTTCTTAAAGGAAAAAAGAGAAGGAAGAACAATGGAGAATAGAAGGAGAAATCATACTAAGGTATTCTCTTGAATTTTATTGAGATAGTTCATTTTTCATTCATTCTTTAATTCGTTAAAATCCCAATTCTCTTTTATGACAACATGGTCCTATTGTAGACAACAAGATTCAATGCTGGATTACATCATCCAGACACTTGTTTTTTAGAGGTGTTGATCTATGTTTGATAGTCTGTGTAGACTTGGCTGTTTATGAATTAAATTTCATGACTAATAAAGGATATTGTGCAGAGTTGAGTGGGAAGCAATCTGTGGCAAGCTGATCCATCTTTTAAATTTTAGTTTTTTACTTTCTGTCACAAGTCCTTTTGTATGGTCTTCATCGGGGACATCTAAGTTTGACTTTGGTCCAAACTTCCTCAGTGATTTTTGTAAAGAGAATGATTCTTTTGATTCAATGGAATGAAATAAGCGATTTTTATTCTATCTCATCTTTGTTAAATTGTGAGTTGGTATTCTTGATTTTGTCTCCACAATTACTTTTACATCTGTTATATTGATAAAATTATATAAAAATATTGAATTTTACAACAATATTTTATTAAAAAAAATCAGGCTAAGCCCTTGTAACTAATACTTGTGGATTAGGAATCAAATTTTGAGGATATAAACATAGGGTGATATTCTCATCTATCTTTCCTTGGCCAATCAAGATCTGAAAAAATCTTGAGTAATATTATTTCATATCTTTTTCCTCAACATTTATTTTGGCGACCATACTGGGGAGATCTTCCATATCTCTTTGGTTGATTTTTATGCTTGATTATCATTTAATATATATACTTTTTTGATATTGATTCTTTGACTATTTCATTTCTTAATGACTGCACCTGTTGCAAGGCAACCTAATATTGATCACAGTCTTCAAGATCAAACCAACACTGGTTTAAACTTGTTTATTACCATCTTAGATACCGCTAATACCTAGGTTGATATTAATCTCTCATGGGAAGCAATTGAACAAGACATGAGTGCCCAAGAACGTTGGGAAGCTAGGCGTAGACAGCTTAGGAATCAACCATATCTTTCTTTTTTCCTTCAGTTTTGAGCTTCTTTTCATGTCCTTATACCCTCGTTTTTCTAGGAGAAGAAGAGGTTTATCACCGGAAATTAATCCTATTGCTGAAATGGGAAGAAGGAACGTTGTGTTATCAACCTAACAAAGTGCTCTAAGGAGAACCTTGTTTGATTCAACTAGTTCGTCTTTTTCTCTATTACCTATCATTCACAAGATGGCATCTAGTGGTGGCTCTGGTGGCACTGGAGGTGCTTCTTCATCTCAATATTCAACTTCGTTAGTGATTGTTATCTTATATAGTCACCAAGTCCCTATCCAATCTACCACAAACCCCTCCAAATTCATTAAAATGTATGGGATTTTTTAGTTTGAAGAAAATGCTACAACCACTTCATGGCATGTTTCCTCCCCTCTTAACCTGCCACATGATACTCGTACACTTCCTAAATTCAAAAAGAATATCCCTATGTTTTCAAGGATTAACACTGTCACTACGAATGAACACTTGGTGGTATTTTCTAATGCCTATCACAAAATAGGAGCCAATGACAACGATACTTGTATGCACTTATTTTTGAATTCCCTTGAAGGGAAGGTTGCAGTCGATTTCTTCGATCTCCCTCCTAATATTTTATCTACATGGGGGGAGTTAGTCTATTGGTTCAAATATACCTATGGGAAATCCAAAATCCCAGTCGAGCAGTTATGGGAGTAAAATAACATTGCTTATAAGTATGGTGAGACTATCAAGTCCTTCAACTTGTGTTTCACCAAATTATACAATCAAATCCCTGAACTCATTCGACCTCAGAAACAAGTCACTTTCATTCATTACTATAATGCATTACCTTCCCCCTATCATCATAGGATTGAGGAAAAATCCATTGATAACCTCGGTTCTGCTCTGCATACTTGTTTAGAGTATGAAGAAAAACTTGAAAGAAAAAGTCTTCCTAAGGGAGACTCTGTTAAACAAACAGACATGTCCACCCTCTTACAGATTGTGAAAGACATGAATAATTGAATAATATCATATGAGCGAAAAGGAAATGTCTCCTCTCTTACCCCTGGAGCTTCATATTATTCTGCACCCCCCTTTAGAAATCCAAATTAAAATAATTTCCAACCTAAAGCTATCATGCCTCGTAGTTGGTGTAACTTTTGCAAGGAACACTATGAGGAAAGTACATGTGAGGTAAAGAATAATGATAGAGATAGAATATTTGGAAAGAGACTTGAAACTACCATTGTTTTCCTAGACTTTGTAGATTGAGAAGATGTCATGATCATAAATATTAAGAATAAATCCTATGCTCCCAAAAGCAAATATGATCCTTCCCGCACTTCTTCTAGCTCAATCTCATCCTCACCAACTGCTATTGTTTAGGTTCCTAAGGATCCTGACATTCAAGGAACTACCTCCCCTCTCCCCTCTTCCAAATACAACATTCTAAATCAGTTGGCCAACAACAAAGCAGATGCAACCCTTCTGGTCATGGTTTTCGTCCTTGAACAACAAAAGCATCTAAAACAATTCATGGAAGGAAAATATTATGTTTTATCCAACCTCTCTAAAGAGATATATGAGGAGGTAAATAAGGTAGGTGTAAATAACTTTAGATACCCTGTAAAAAAAACCCCGTTTTATATTTCTATAAAGATTATGGATAAGATTTCCTATTGTTGTCTCATTGACGGATGTTCGGGCCCAAGTGTAATGTCGAAGATTATTATGGAATATCTAGGCTTGTCTTGTACAAATGAAAACTCCAGAAGCATGCTCTCTCATAATAGTCTACAAAAAATGACCATAGGTGAAGTCAAGGATGTGACCTTGGTTTTGTGCATGCACCCTGAAATAAGGAAAACCCTTAATATTTAGGTAATCGATATGCCAGTAAGTAACTACCCAATCATCCTAGGAAGATATTGGAAATATTTGATGGGTGGATACCTCTCACTCAATGTGACACACTTATCTGTTCCTCGAAATGGTAAAACATGATAGTCCTCAGAGAGGGAAGAATTTCACCTTACATAGAAAGTGTCCCATAGCCTAATGTAAATTATATTGAGGAGGACCTAAGAGTGTATTCCATATTTTCTGAGGAGGACGACACTACCTTCGAACAAATCTACTTATACGACAGGATGTGGCATATGCACTTTGATGGTTCATGCTCTAATGAAGGAAACACAGATGGTATTATCTTGTACTCTTCTGTGGGAAAAATTCATAACGTTTCCTATAGGTTAGAGTTTGCTTGCACAAATAATGTCATTGAATTTGAAGAATTACTGTTAGACATTGAAAATGCCTATAATCTGGGTTGTGGTCACCTTACATTTTTTGGGGATTTCGAGCTTGTTGTGAATCTTGTATGTAAGATATACTCTCCTAGCAATAAGTTAATGAAATGCTACACCCAAACTGTTTGGGCACTTATCTCAAACCTACTATATTTCAACATCACTCATGTTAAAATGGAATTGAACTCAATGGATGATCGGTTAGTTGTTTTTGCAGCCTCTCCTAATCAACAACTTCTGCCACAAATACCTGATTGTACTTTTCAATCTATGTATCATCCACATATCCCTAAAAATATAGAATCATGGAAGGTCTTCCCTAGTGATGAAATCATCTATGCTTTCATTCAAAATGAACCTTATAAGCCTAAGGAAATTATATCAATAGAAGATAACAAGATTCCTAAAGGCTTGAATCCTATATAAAGTTCATTTTCATCGAGTGATGTAGGCAACAAAAAGAAACATAAAGAAGAGGATTTGAAAAGGAAAGTGGGTGAAACCATTTCCTTGAACATTGGAACACCCGAGTCTCCAAAGAATATTAAAATAGGGGCCCAATGTTCTGATGAAGAAAAAATGAAGTTCGCCAGACTACTTGGTGAATTTCAAGATGTTTTTGCTTGGTCTTATGAGGATCTTTGTGGTTTTGATCCTGCTCTTATACAACATGCCATTCCTACCAATGAGGGAATAAAACTAGTTAGGAAAAAATAAAGACCCATTAACCCTGGACTGGAAGCAACTGTTCGAAAGGAGTTGGAAAATTTCTTGAAGGTTGGGATCATCTTCCCAGTTAAGTATTCATAATGGGTTTCTAATTTGGTTCCTGTTTGGAAAAAATCTGGTCAAATCAGATTATGCATAGATTTTCGCACATTGAATCGGGCTAGTATAAAAGATCACTTTCCTCTCCCTAATATGGAAATGATTTTGCAGTAGGTTGTAAGGTCACATATGATGTCCTTACTTGATGGTTTCTCTGGTTATAATCAAATCAAGGCAAAAAGGGAAGATAAATATAAAACCATTTTTATTACTCGTTGGGGCACTTTTTCTTATGAACATATGCCTTTTGGATTATCTAATGCAGGTGCTACTTTTCAAAGAGCTATGCAAATATCCTTTGATGATTTGATCGGAAAGATTATTTAGATCTATCTTGATGACTTAACTGTGTACTCTAAAAATTGATCAAATCATTTTGGTCATCTTAAAAGAGTTCTCAAGCAATGCGAGAAATTTGGAATTTCTCTAAATCTGTCTAAGTCTATTTTTGATGTTATCAAGGGTAAGCTCCTTGGACACATTGTCTCTGATTCAGGACTAAACATTGATCCTGAAAGGATTGCTGCTATCCTAAATTTGCCTGCTCCCACTTCCAAGAAGAGGTTCAATATTTTATGGGGGTTATTAACTTTGTTCATAGGTTTGTTCCTAATTTTTCTTTAATGGTCAATCCAACTCATAATCTTCTTAACCAAGATTGTTCCTTTTCTTGGATAGATGATGTCGAAAATGCTTCTGTAGGGATCAAAAAAGAAATCAATTATGCACCAGTTCTGGCGAATCCAGATTTTGAGAAGGAATTTATGATATATAATAATGCCACAGAGGAAGCAATTTCTGCTATCCTCATGCAAAGTGATGACCAAGGTAACGAAAAAATAGTGTCTTACATTATTCAAATCTTTTCTGATGATGATTTTAAATATTCTTTTATTGAAAAACACACTTTCTCTCTTGTTAAAGCTATTGAAAAATTTCTCCACTTCATCTTAGGTAAGCATAAGTTGGTAAAAGTCCCTTTACCCACTGTCAAGTTTTTTCTCTCACAGTGTAATATCCCTAGGCCGAACCCAATTGTAATGTAAATGTAAATGTACTTAATCTTGTGAGCTGCTTGATATCATTTTATATGCACATTTCATGGCATAGTGCACACTTGTATTGCACAGTAAAATGATGAAGTGTGCACATTCCTAGATACTGCTCACAACAACTTGAGTGCATGTGATATTGAGGCTAGGGAGCCTTTTGTATATATGATACGTTTTATAGGCTGGTGAGCCAGTTATTATAAGCTAGGATGCTTATGTTTTGATTAGGTTGGAGAGCCTAGATGTTAAAGGCCAGTGCACCTATTTTTATATATGTCTCATCATTAATATAAAATACATCGCTGCGTGCAGACCGACCACGATAAAAGAGATGGGGGACTAAAATCCACTAGTTAGGGAAAGGGAGGGGCCTAAAAATTAAGGAAAAGGGGCTAATCTAGGGAGCTTAAGCCAAAAAGGAACATTATATTAATATTTCTTAAATCATAAAGTATGGATAATTATTTTATCCTAAGTTCTAAAGTTGGGGACAAGTAGGCCAAAGTAGCTCCCAATATGACAAGTGTCAAGTTGGGGACATGCATACATATTGTTGGGACTTAGTTCATTTTCTTGAATTTTCCATCATTCTTCCCATGATTCCTTCCATCATTTAGTCATCCAATCAATTATCCATGAGCATGCACACACCCATTGAACTATCCTTCGTATCTTCACAACTGCACTTGAACTTGTATCCATAGCCATTTTGTGTTGGTGTATCTAGTTAGCTTGGGAGATGGACTGAAGAAGCGGGTTGTCAAGCTTGTGGGATATTGAAGAGGCGGGTTGTCAGGCCCATGAGAAATTCTATGGGTGAGAGAATTGTTGGGAATTTATTTCCTGAAGGTGCTAAACTGCAACTACAGTGCTTTGAGACTTCTTGTCCGGCCTGTTGCTGAAGCTCGGAAAGGAAGTGGGGAAGCCAAAGGACTATTTAACAGAGAAGGGGAACACTTACCAGGCAGGACATGCATGTGGGGAATGACATACTATAGGTTGATAGTTTGAGTTGGCACCTAAGATGGAGTCTTTCCTGTTGTCTATGAGCCTTTAGCCTGGTTAGGAATCCATTTACCTGGGTGGAGTTTAGTCCCAGCTCGGGGGTGACTCACTGTTGAGAGTGATGAACAGTGTGGTCTAAGGCTGGGAGGTTTGTGGAAGGTATGCACATAGTTGGTGATATTATTACCAAGATAAGTGCCAATTGTGTGATAAAATTACATGCTGCATTGTTATTTATGTGCTTATTTTATGGGTTATCATATGTGCGATTATAACTGTGTTTATTTTTATGGGTATCTCCTGTATATGCTGCATGTATATTTTTACTATTATTTCAGTGTGAATCTGTGTATTTACAGATGTATTTATATGTTTACATTATATATATATAATGCTTCCTCAAGAGTTTTGTGTGTATATATTTTAATTGCATGTAGTTCGAAAAATTTATGTGGCATAGCTCAGTTGGATGTTGAGTATGTTACAGTATGTTCCAAAGAGAGAATAAATAAGAGTTATCTGGCGTAGCGTGGCTCGACATGGATGGGCGGGGACATTACAATATGGTATCAGAGCTTCAGTTTTCAACGATGAGCCTGAATGGGCCGAAAAAGTTGAGTTGAAGCAAAATTTCACAGAGAATCTATTTTGAAGTGGCCAAATTTCAAGTTGCAGAGTGTCCTTGATAAATTTTAGAAACAACGACATGGAATCGAGAAAATCTCCAATTTCTATTGTTAAATTCATGAGAAAATGGAGAAATTCAGCCAAGTGATGAGATATTGTTGTTTTAATATTCGTTCTAGCAAATTTGGATTTATAATGGGTCGAATTTGAAGTTACAGTGAAGCCATGACAGATGGAGCGAGTTTAGTGGTTAAAACTCTCAATTCGCGAATTGATTCTGGATAAATTTGTTCCAGAAATGTCAACTTACAAGGATTTGTTGTTGCATAGGTTGAACTAGTGTTATTGGAGTGAAATTGAATGAATTTCATAGTTGCAGATGGAAAATTCGGGAAAAAGTTAAGAAAAAGCCCCAATTTCTGTAGCAGAATTCATGAGGAATGGATGCGCATAAAAATTAATGTGCACAGGTGGCCACACTAAAAATGCATGATTCATAGTGAAAAACTTGTGATAGGTAAAATTCGGCACTGCGCGACAAGTTATTGGCATGCTGGTGCACGCGCTAAATTTTGGTGTCGCGCGGAAAAATGTTAGTGTGCGGGTGTGCGTGCTAAATAGCGGCGTCAGGCAGAAAACTATTGGTGTACAAGAGCGCAGATTAAATTTAGCATTGCACAGTGTGCACATACATAATAATGACGCGCCTGGTGTGCGCAGTCTTGGCAGGGCGCAGAGAAACTTTGTTGGTGCGCGCAATGTGGGTATATGTTGTCACATGACAATTTAGTTAGTGGTGCGCGTAGAGTTTTGGTGCGCAGTGGAGACGTACTAAAATCTGGCATGGTGCAGTGTGTAGAGTACAATGTGTGTGGAATATCAGCATGTGATACCAAAACTGCACACAACAGATATTGGCACGCGACACAAAAGTAGTGCACGCAAGTTATTGGCGTGACAAAGAAGTGATACACAATGGTTTTAAAGTGCACGAAGCACACTTTACCTTGTGTTGTTGTTGTGCATGGTGAATATGGGTTTACAGGTTGAAATTTATGCACACAAAGTTGTTTTAAGGGTGAACAACAACAAAAAACCAATGATTTTCTGCGACGTTTTATATCAATTGAATGTCATCTTTTTGCAGTACGTTTTTGAGGCCCTTAAGAGCGTTTTTAGCAACGCAAAATCCATGAGAAAAAAGTGTGCCAAGGCACACTCTGTCTCTACAGCTCAAATAAAAGAGCTCGGAGAGAGATTTTTAATGGTGTAAACTATTCGTCAAACATAGATTTTATGAGAAAGTTACAACACAAACAGTGAAGGGTAAATTTTAAAACCCATCTAACTTCAAAGGACCATAACTTTCTGCTTCGGAATCAAAATGAGGCGCATGAGAAGTTAATGGAAATCTATGGAACCATAGAAGACATTCCAAGAGATGAATTAAATTTCTGAGCATGTTAAAAGCGTTTAATATGGAAAATAAAGAACCTATAGCATACTAGTTACAACATGGTATTTTGGTTTGGAATTTCAGCAGGGTGTAACTAGCATCCCAGAACCCAGAAAGAGATGAAACTTGGACAAAGTGTCCATAATATGTATATGAACAAAACCAAATGAGATCCTACAAAAAATCCAATGGAGTTGGTGAAAAAATGCATAATTACAAAGCAAAATTGCGCCAAGTTGAAAAATGAACAAAAACATTAATGAGAAAATTTCAAGTAGCCATAACCTTCTGCTCAAGACTCAAAATTGAGCATGGGAGCAGGAGTTGTAAAGGTATTAGATAGTGGAATATAAATATCCACCCAGAAAATCGATCAGGGAATTAAATTTTCTAGGAAATTAGAAGAAATAATTATGATATATATTATTGAACCAAAATGGTTCATATTTTCATGAAATTGTTGAATCAGTTAGCCTGAAAATGTTTTGTTGGCTGCACATTTTGCAGAATTAACAACAACTAGATCAGATCAAGATCAAAATAGATTCCATAGGAATGGAGGAGGCACAAGGCACTTACAATCAAGAGGATGGTATTAGAGGTATGGATTTCCATTTGGGCATTGAAGGAATAAACTCCAATGGACATGGAGATGAAAGTGATGGAAACATGAATATGGTAGAGACCATTAAAAATTTGCAGAAGGATGCCCAAATCCATAAATATGATAATGAAAGGCTTATTAGAGACAAGGAGCAACAAGATGAATTCAACATGAAGTTATTGCATATCTTGAACATAATAGAAAAGAAATTGGACAAGGAGAGTGGCTCAAGTAAATCTGGAAGTCACAGGTCTCCTGATGAGAAAAGAAGAACCATAAGTGTTAGCAGACATCATCATCATCACTCCTAGAGGAATTACAATAAGAGAGAACACAACAACTCGAGTCCATCCCTTATCAGGAAGCATAAGGGGTATGGGGTGGATGAGCTACGAGGAGAAATGAACAAAATCAAACCTCCTATATTTGATGGTGAGCACAAGAAGGATGAATATGTAGAGACATGGTTGTTGGTCATGAGAAAGTATTTTCAATTGAATAATTATTCTTCTCATGCAAAAGGTATAATTTCTATCTATCAACTCAAGGGAAAGGCATCCATGTGGTGGGATCATCTTCTGCAAGTGCAACACATTAAAGAGAAAAGTGTTACTTGGAAGGAATTCAAAAAGTATTTTGAGAAGAAATACTTGACTAAGAGATACTATGACAAGAAAATGAAAGAGTTCTTTGAACTCAATCTTGGGAGTATGATAATAGATGAATATGAGAGAAGGTTTTTAGAATTGTTGAAGTATGTCTCTTTCATCAAGAATGAGACAGTTAATATTCAAAGGTATTTGAGTGGATTTCCATCATTCATCAGTGAAAAAATACAATATGATGATCCAAATACATTGGAGGAGACCATAAGGCGAGATAAATGCCTATATGATAAACAAAAATCAAGGCAAACTTTCCAAAAAGCTTGGGAAGACAAAAATAAGTTCAAGGTGGATCAGAGGAAGAAGGGATCTAAACCACCATTCTCCATAAATAATCCACAGGGACAACAAACTCCTAGAGAGCCCAGAATGATTGAAACAGGGGGTCAAAGGCCAAGGCAACCACCTATGCAGTGTTGGGGTTGTAAAGGAGATCACATGTTCAGAGATTGTCCTCACAGAGGTGAAAAAGGGAGAACTGTTCACAATGTACAACAAGCTAAAACAGGGGAGGACATGGGTAGAAATGTGCCAAGGATCTATGCAGCCATGGACAACAAGAAAGAAGAGTATTAGTCACATATGATTGAAGTGGAAGGTATGATCAACAACCAAACCATTTCTATTTTAATTGATTTATGAGCTTTTCATAGTTACATAGATCCTAAGATGGTGGAAAGTTTGAATTTTCCAAGAATCAAGCATGGAAAATCTTGGTTGGTGCAGCTGGCTACCAGAGCCAAAAGAAAATTTAATGAGATGTTTAAGTCATGTATTATGGACATGAATGGATTGAACACCAGGGCATATTTGAACATCTTGCCTTTAGGTTCCTATGACTGTCTAATTGGGATGGATTGGTTGGACCAGAATCATGTCATCCTAGACTGTCATAACAAGGCCTTTACTTGCTTGGATGAGGAAGGGACCCTAAGGAAGGTCCAGGGAATTCCCAGGGAAGTAACCATCAGAGAAATTTCATCATTGCAGCTGAATAAATGTTACAGAAAAGGGTGTCAAATATTTGCAACACATATGGAAGAGACACCTAAAGATAAGGTGCCAAATTTGGAAGATTATGCAGTCTTGGAAAAATTTGAAGATGTGTTCAGGGAGGTACCAAGACTACCCCCAAAGAGAGATATTGATTTCTCTATAAAATTAATACCAGCCTACCAGGAGAAACTCTAGTGTCAAAGACTCCTTACAGAATGAGTACACCAGAGCTGAAGGAGTTGCAAATGAAACTTGAAGATCTTTTGAATACGGGATATATACACCCAAGTGTGTCACCTTGGGGTACCCCAATCTTGTTTGTGAAGAAGAAATATGGAACATTAAGATTGTGCATTGATTTCAGATAGTTGAATAAAGTGATTATAAAGAACAAGTATCCTCTGCCAAGGATTGATGATCTTTTTGATCAATTGAAGGATACAAAGATCTTTTCAAAGATAGATCTCAGGTTAGGATACCATCAGGTAAGGATTAAAGAGGAAGATATCAACAAGACCGCCTTCAGGACAAGGTATGGTCATTATGAGTTCACAATGGTGCCATTTGGGTTGTCAAATGCACTAGTTGTTTTCATGTGCTTAATGAATGGTTTTTTCCGAGAATATTTAGACAAGTTTGTCATTGTCTTTTTGGATGACATTCTTATATATTCCAAGTCAGAAGAAGAGCATGAACATCATTTGAGGATGGTTTTTCAATTATTAAGGGAGCATCAATTATATGCTAAGTTGAGAAAGTGCTCATTTTATCAGAAGAAAATTCATTATTTGGGGCATATCATTTTAAAGGATGGGATAGAAGTGGATCCTGAGAAGATAGAAGCCATTAGAGAATGGTCAGTGCCAAAGAATGTGATAGAAGTAAGATCATTCATGGACCTTATAGGCTACTATAGGATATTTATTAAAGGATTCTCAAAGATTTCACACCCAATCGCTTCCTTACAAAAGAAGGGTGTGAAGTTTCAGTGGACATTGGATTGTGAAAAGAGTTTCCAACACTTGAAAAAATTATTAACAA
>ML777685.1:63837-79436 GCA_009831015.1 Picea engelmannii | reverse complement strand
CCTTATAGGCTACTATAGGATATTTATTAAAGGATTCTCAAAGATTTCACACCCAATCGCTTCCTTACAAAAGAAGGGTGTGAAGTTTCAGTGGACATTGGATTGTGAAAAGAGTTTCCAACACTTGAAAAAATTATTAACAAGTGCTCCAATACTAAGGATTTCAGACCCAAATGAAGACTTCATTGTATGAACATATGCATGTAAAGAGGGACTTGGTGGAGTCCTTAGTCAAAATGGGTTTTTTATATGTTATGAGTCAAGGAAGTTAAAGGAGCATGAAAGACACTATGCCACTCATGATTTGGAGTTGGAAGCCATAGTGCATGCCTTGAGAAAATGGAGACACTACCTCATGGGGAAAAGGTTTGAGATAAGAACAAACCATAATGGTCTGAAATATTTATTTGATCAGCCAACTCTAAATGCTAGGAAAACCATATGGTTATAATTTCTAAGTGAATATGACTTTAATATAAAACATATAAAGGAAAAAGAGAACAAAGTGGCCAATGCACTCAGTATCAGAGTACATGAATTGCATGCTACAACCATTAACATGTACCAATCGGATTTGAAAGATAGAATTACAGAGGCTTCCAAATCATATTTGCAATGCAAGGAATTAGTGGCAAAATTACAGCAAGGTATTTTGCAACATAAAATTGAGGAACACAAGCTAGATAATGATGAAATTCTCATGTACAGGGGAATAATTTATGTACCAAATTCTCAGGAATTGAAAAATATGATATTGAGAGAAATGCATAATGTGCCTTATGCTGGACACCCAGGATATCAGAAAACTATTGCAGCTCTCAAGAGCCAATATTATTGGCCAGGCATGAAGAAATAGGTTGTTGATTTTATTGCCAGATGTTTGGAATGTCAAAAGGTAAAGGCTGAGTATAGACACCCAGCTGGTTTGCTACAACCATTACCCATTCCTGAGTGGAAATGGGAAGTTGTAACAATGGATTTCATCACCAAACTTCCCAGAACAAACAAGAAACATGATTCTATCATGGTAGTGGTGGATAATCTTACTAAAGATGCCCATTTTATTCCAGTTAAGATCACTCACAAGGAAACCAACATCACTGATGTTTATATGAAGGAAATTGGTTGATTACATGGCATACCCAAGACAACTGTGTTTGACAGAGATCCAAAATTCACCTCAAAATTTTGGAAGGGATTATTTAATGGATTTGGAACAAATTTGAATTTTAGTACAACTTATCATCCATAATCAGATGGGAAAACAGAGAGGGTGAATCAAGTGATTGAAGATATGTTGAGTATGTATGTGATGGATAAACCATAAAAATGGGAAGAATACCTACACTTGGTAAAGTTTTCTTATAACAATAGGTACCAAGAATCTCTAAAGATGAGCCCATTTGAGGCACTTTATGGCAGAAAGTGCAACACACTAGTAAGCTAGGATAACCCAACAGACAGAGCAGTGGTTGGGCCAGATTTGCTCAGGGAAATGGATGGGAAAATGATAAAAATAAAAGAAAATTTAAAGGTTTCCCAAGACAGACAGAAAAATTATGCTGATAAGGGAAGAACTCACAGGGAATTTAAAGTGGGTGATCATGTATTCTTGAAAGTGAAAGCCAACAGAAGTTCCCTGAAGTTGGGAAATTAATCAAAGTTGGAAGCTCTCTATTGTGGGCTGTTTGAAATCCTAGAGAGGATTGGTCCAGTAGCTTATGTGATTTCATTGCCTACATCTATGTCTGTTCATAATGTATTCCATGTATCATTAGTCAAGAAATATATACCTGATGCTAATCATGTTATTGATTGGAATGTGATTTAGGTGGAGCAAGAAGGCACTTTTCAAGTGCATCTAGTATGCATTTTGGACCGAAAAATCAAACAGATCCGGAATCGAGCCATAGGGCTGGTAAACGTCCAATAGACCTGGTACGGTTCTGAGGACGCTACTTGGGAGCATGAGGATGCAATGCGGGTAGAATACCTGCATCTTTTTGAGGAGTTTTGAATTTTTTTGTATATGGGTACATGATGAACTGAGGACAGTGCATAAATAAGGGGAGGGGATTGTAATATCCCTAGGTCGAACCCAATTGTAATGTAAATGAAAATATACTTAAGTTGGTGAGTTGTTTGATATCATTTTGTATGCACATTTCATGGCATAGTGCACGCTTGTACTGTGCTGTAAAATTATGAAGTGTGCACATTCCTGGATACCATGCACAACAACTTGAGTGTGCACAATATTGAGGCCAGGGATCCTTTTGTATATATGTTGTGTTTTATAGGCTAGTGAGCCAGTTATTATAATCTAGGATTCTTATGTTTTGATTAGGCTGGAGATCCTAGATGTTAAAGGCCAGTGCACCTATTTTTATATATGTATCATCATTAATATAAAATACATCGCTGCGCGTAGATCGACCATGATAAAATAGATGGGGGACTAAACTCCACTAGTTAGGGAAAGGGAGGGGCCTAAAAGTTAAGGAAAAGGGGCTAATCTAGGGAGCTTAAGCCAAAAAAGAATATTATATTAATATTTCTTAAATCATAAAGTATGGATAATTATTTTATCCTAATTTCTAAAGTTAGGGACAAGTAGGCCAAAGTATCTCCCAGCATGACAAGTGTCAAGTTGGGGACATGCATACATATTGTTGTGACTTAGTTCATTTTCCTGTCTTTTCCATCATCTTTTCCATCATTCTTCCAATTATTCCTTCCATCATTCAGTCATTTAGTCAATCATCCATGAGCATGCACACACCCATTGAGCTATCCTTCGTATCTTCACGACTGTACTTGAACTTGTATCCATAGCCATTTTGTGTTAGTGTATCTGGTTAGCTTAGGAGATGGATTGAAGAAGCGGGTTGTCAGGTTAGCGGGATATTGAAGAGGTGGGTTGTCAGGCCTATTATAAATTCTCTGGGTGAGAGAATTGTTGGGAATTAAATTCCTGAAGGTGCTAAACTGCAGCTACAGTTCTCTGAGACTTCTTTTCCAGCCTGTTGCTGAAGCCCGAAAAGGAAGTGGGGAAGCTAAAGGACTATTGAGGAGAGAAGGGGCATACTTCCTCGGTGGGACAGGAATGTGGGGAATGAGGGAATATAGGTTGTTAGTTGGAGTTGGCACATGAGATAGAGTCTTTCATGTTGTCTATGAGCCTTTAGCCTGGTTAGCAATCCCTTTATCTGGGTGGAGTTTAGTCCCAACTCGGGGGTGACTCACTGTTGAGAGTGATGAATGGTGTGGTCTAAGGCTGGGAGGTTTGTGGAAGGTCTGCATGCAGTTGGTGACATTATTACCAAGATAAGTGCCAATTGTGTGATAAAATTACATGTTGCATTGTTATTTACGTGCTTATTTTATGGGTTATCATATGTGCGGTTATAACTGTGTTTATTTTTAATGGTATTTCCTGTATATGCTACATGTATATGTTTATTGTTATTTTAGTGTGAATCTATGTATTTACAGATGTATTTATATGTTTACATTTTATATATAATGCTTCTGCAAGAGTTCTGTGTGAATATATTTTAATTGCATGTAGTTCGAAAAATTTATGTGGCATAGCTCAGTTGGATGTTGGGTACGTTACATTATGTTCCGCAGAGAGAATAAATAAGAGTTTTCTAGCGTAGCGTGGACCGACATGGATGGTTGGGGACATTATACACAGACTTATATTTTAGGGAAGCTTGCACATTGGGTTTCCAAGATCCATGATCATGATTTAACTATCGTGACTTCTAACACCATCAAGGGACGTGAATTATCCCTTCACTTAGCTCATCATGAGGAAACTAGTGAAGAAATTGATGAGCATGATAGTTCTCTATCAACACTATTCTACATTGATATTCAAATCCTTCCTGTGTTTGAACATCCTTGGTATAAAAATTTGGTTTACTATTTGCAAAATCAAATATGTCTAGATAACTTAGACACTCATCAAAGAAGAAGGCTTTGTCTCGAATCTACTAGATACATCATTATAGGAGACTTCTTGTTTAAAATATCTGTCGATGATATGTTGCTTCATTGTGTAAAGAATGACGAAGCACATAAACTATGGCAAGAAACTCATGGTTCTCCAAATTCTGTTATTCGCGTAGGAGGTCATTTTTATGCTAAAATCATTGCTTTTAAGATTATCAAAAAAGGATAATATTGGCCTTCAATATTTCGTGATTCTTATGCTTTTTGGAGATATTGTGAGAAGGGCCATAAATTTGCTGGGAAAGAACACATTTCAACCATGCCGTTACAACCTGTCCTCCCGGACTTTCATTTTTCAAAGTGGGGCTTGGACTTTAGTGGTCTCATTAATCCTCCATCTTCAGCAGGACAAGTCTTTATCTTGACAATCATAGAATACTTTACAAAATGGGATGAAGCGGCCCCGCTTAAAAATTCGACAGATGAGTAGGCGATTTATTTCCTTGAAAATAATATTTTTTCCAGATTTGGTCTTCCTTTGGAAATTATTACAGACAATGGTCCCGCTTTTATTTCTGCTAAGCTAGCCCAATTTTTAGCTAATTTGGGGGTTAAACATTTTACCTCATCAACTTATTACCCCCAAGGAAATGGGCAGGCCAAGTCTACCAACAATAATATCATGAGAATTATCAAAAGGATCATAGAAGATAAGCCTCGTCAATGACACACTCTCCTCACTTATGCCCTTTGGGCAGATCGAACTACCACCAAAGTGAGCACTGGTTGCACTCCTTTCCAGCTTGTTTATGGTCAAAAATCCATTCTTCCTACTGAGTTGGAACTTTTCTCCTTAAGGTTAATGCTACAGTTCGAAGAATTAAATTCTTCTGATGTTTCAAAAAGGATGAATGCACTCCTAGATTTAGAGGAGCAAAGGGAATTTGCCTTGGGTAATATAAAGAGAAGACATCAGACTATTAAAAAATATTTTAACAAGAGTGTCAAAGCTGTGAAATTTAAAGTCAATGATAAGGTACTATTGTGGGATTCAACTCATGCTGATAGGGGAAGACATTCAAAGTTTTAAAAATTATGGTTGGGTCCTTTCAAGATCGCTTTTGTCCTGGGTACAAATTATTTTATCCTAAAGGATTTACTGGAGCAATTGTTTTCCTACAACATTAACGGTTCCCACTTAAAATATTATGTGGAACCAACTTGAAGAGTTTAACACTATTTGGATTGTTTATGTATATTAGTTTTTTTCCATTTCTGCTATTTTCATTTTTGTTATTTCATTTATGCTCATTTCAACTTTGTTGTTTCATTTCTGTTACGACATTTCTTTCTTTTTGTTCTTTTGAATTCAATTTTTGTCAAAAATAAGATGTTGGATCCGTTTTTCCACATCAACACTTGGAAAAGTATTGTTAATCAATAAAAATCAAGATTATATGGTTGTTATGATGTCCCCCCTGAAGGAATCATTGATTTTTTTTTATCTTCTTTCACTATTGTTTTATGAGATAGTTGGTTACATCCCACTTCTGCTTTCTGTTTCTTCATCCATTTCGATATTCAAAAGAGAAAGTTCAAAAAAAAAATCTCCTTGAATTCAAGAGAAACTTTTAGTTGAATGATTATTCTTACAGGGATAAACCCCCTCTGTAACACCCTGTTTCCCCTAGTCTGTAAAAATAACTATACTGACCAAGAACTATGGCAAACTCAAAGATGTGAATGTGTGATTTGAATGGACCTTAGTATAAAGGGTCGACGAATGTAAATAATGTTATGAATATATGTTGCAGGACTACTGGGAGGGGGATGTGCTAAAAAAGAGACCATGATGGCTGAAGAAAGGTGGTGGAAGGCACCTGGAATGGTGGCGTTAACTTCCACCGAACCAAACCGTATTTGGTCTTCATTGGCCCAGAGAACCAAGAGCGGCTCACTGACCTCGAAATGAATTACTTGCCAGGATGGTAGGTGAAGAGGCTCCTCATGAGTTAATGAGGGATGGGGGTGAACTGCCCATCCGTGGAGGAAACAGACCTGACCACCGCGGGGAAATTCGTGCCACACGCAACCTCGCTAGAAATGAAAAGGTAGGTAAAAGGTGTGGGAGGGGATGGACGCGAGGGGGAGATCGCAGGAAAGATATTGGAAGAACTCTAGAACAAAATACAGAGTGAGCGATAGAAGAGAAGAAGGAGAGTAACCTTCGTTCTCGATCGCTGAAGAATCGAGACAGAGAGTCTCAAGCATCGTGGTCTAGCTCAGGGGTGGGTAGTGGGAAATCCATTCGGAGTCGTTGAGCCTACGGTTGGGTGGAAATGAGCACCCCTCTCAGCAGTTGCATCACCTGGTGTTTTCTGATAAGTGTTTATATCTTGTGTCTTGCATTGAATATCTTGGAATGTATGCTCATGGTTTGAACACTTATAAATGGTTTATGTGTAAGAAATATCTGCATGGTGTTTTGATTGGAAATGGTGGTTGCATTCTTATGCTGGAATGACCAGATTCAGTTTATATATATATATATATATATATATATATATATATATATATATATATATATGAATAAGTGCAGTTTTTCAGGTCTTCTTTCGAGAAAGTTCCCTCAATCTATAAAGTCGGGGTAAGTTCCTAGAAAGGACTGCCTTCACAGTAAAAACCTTGAGCTTTCTCACTACCAGTCACAAAAGCTAATAGCTTAGAGATTTGAAGAGGACCTTCCAGTCGGGTTTTCAAACCTAGTGAAATTTACCCAAGGGCCTGAAGAAGGAATTAATGGTGTAGTTTTTAAAATCCAGCATGGGAGAGAATGGTATTCTTAGACTTCGATATTTCAGAGTTTCGACACCCGGGGTATCTAGGTGCGGGTCCTTTTGTACTCGCAAGTCCCGACACCCCGACCCGCGAAATCCCGAAATGACAGTGTGTGGATGAATTAAGGACCTTTCGGTGGCTTGGTACCCAGGATACCCTTCCTCTTGCTAAATGCATGAATGAGATCCTTTCGGAGGATCTAAGGTCTGTTATGATCGTTAAATTGGATGAAGGAACGTAGGCGTTAATTCCTCGACCCCTTTTTAACCTTCGTAAGTAGAGAAGAAATCTAGACCGTCGATTCCAAGACCCATGGGAGTACCTGGACCGTCCAACTATAGAGTACACGTGGCGGTCGGTAAGTGTTTCGGCTTTTCGGCACCCAGGGTACCTAAGTGCGAGTGCTCCTGTACTCGCAAGACCCGAAACCCCAATTCATGAAAACCCGAAATGACGGCGTATGGATGAGTTAGGAATTTTTGGTGTTTCGGAACCCAAAACACCCAAGGAAGTATTTCCTTGTACTCACAAGTCCTGAAACCCCGACTTGTGAAACCCCGAAATTGGTCAAGTGTATGATGAGAAGGTGTATCGGCTTTTCGACATTCAGGTAGTCGAGGAGTGTGAATCTTCGACCTCTTGTATCACGAAATTCCGATATATGAAACCCCGACTTGCGGAATCCCGAATTGGCATAGCATGACTTGGTTCGGCATTTTGATGTTTCGTTACCCGGAAAACCCAAGGGTAAGTTTCCCTTGTACTCGCAAGTCCCGAAATCCTGACTTGTGAAACCTAGAAAGAATAGAGTGTGGAGAAGTGGTTATACTTCAGTATTTCGGCACCCAGGGTACCTAAGTGTGGGCCCCATGAATTTTCCAGTCTCGAAACCCTGATTAGCAAAATCCCGATGGAGGAAACCCTGAAATAGAGGAGCATGTTTAAAGTTTTGATTACTCGGAGTTTTCGGCTAACGGGAAACCTAGGGGCGAGACCCCATGTTTTCACATAACGTGAAATCTTGAAAGGAGGAATACCAAAATGGCTTAGCATGGATAATATTGGGTATTTCGGTATTTTGGTACCCAATATATTCATTGGCAAGTTCTCTTGTACTCGCCAGTCCAAAAAACTTGGTTTGCAAATTCCCGAAATAGACGGACTGATGTATATATATATCTGTATGCAGGTTTCAGAGTTTCCGCTCCTGGGAAACCTAAGCGTGAAACCTCCTGTTGTCGCATATCCCGAATTTTCGGTATGCAAAATCCTGAAGGGTAGAGTACTAGGGCTTAATCGGAGTTCCTGTGAATCTTGATAAGCGGTTAAAACCATTTCGGGTTTCAGCCCTTCGAAAGACAAGAGAGAAAAGGAAATACAGGTATCGCAATTTCCCGAATCGCGAAAGTCGACGCGCACCTTTCCGATAAGTCCTGTGGTCCTAGCCACCGATAATATGAGTACGGATAAGGGATGGAAGGGTCTTTATTAGGCCCCGTAGGGATTCGAGGAATTTCGTTCATCAGAGAAAAGAAGAAAAAGGTCGAAAAATTATGAATTCTGAAGTGGGTATGTTACAAATTGGTATCAGAGCATGGTTACAACACTTGGCCTTCTTGGGATCATGAACGAGTTGCGTAGAAGCTCCGTTTGAAACACTCCTAAAAGGAGTAACCCCCTGTATTAACCTTCCTAATCAAAAGACGAAGTTAACAATGAAAACTCCTATTGTGTGTGTGTACATGTTAAAAATATGAATTATGTACTGGTTATAAATAAATATAAATATTGAATAATAACCAACATTTGTCTTTTGCACCCGAGCGGACGATCAGCTGCGGGAAATTACAGACGCATAGAATGGTGACTCACCAAGAGGTGGGGGAAGGCTCCCACAATAGAGATGAAGATTCTGACAAAAGGAGGGTAGTAGGGACCCCTACAGATCTATCTGAGACTGTGAGGAGTCTCATGGTCGAATTACAAACCTGCAAGGCTGACAATGAGATGATGATGAAAGAACAAGAGAAGCAAACAGAAATTAATGCAGTTTTACTGCAGAGCTTATCCGACCTACAAAGACAAATGCAGCATCAACTTGAGGTACATAAACATGCTCATATCAGTAGCCACACTGAGAGGAGCACCTTGAAAAAGGTCCATCCCAGAGGTAAAGGACCAACAACGGACTATTCCTTTGGGAAGGAAGATGGTGGTTCAGAGGGCTCTTCTAGCAGCAGAATTAGTTCTTATTCCTGAAGAAAACAGAAGAAGCAAAAGATTTCCAAGGGTCATAAATTCGAAGAATTCAGGAAGACAAAACCACCCTCCTTCGACGGTGAAATAAAGAAAGGAGAGGAAGCAGAGGCCTGGCTTCTTGGACTAAAGAAGTATTTCAGAGTCCATGACTTCTCAGAAAATTCGAAGGCCCTAGTGGCCACCTTCAACTTGAACGGAAAGGCTTCCATTTGGTGGGAAGACCTTAAGAATGTAAAAACTATTCACGAAGAAGACCTGTCTTGGGAACGGTTTGAGAAATACTTCAGGAAGAAGTATTTGTTGAAAAAATATTTCGACAAAAAGACTAAAGAATTCTATGAACTTAAGCTGGGGCAACTCACCATAGAGGAATATGTTAGAAGATTCCTCGAGTTGCTGAGGTATGTACCCTACATAAAAGAAGAAAAGGCAAAGGTGCAACAATTCATCAGTGGACTACTTAAGGAATATCAAAATAGGATTGAATTTGACGAACCAAAGACCCTAGAAGATACTATCCAAAAGAAAGATATTGTTATGAACAACTTGGACATCGAACAAAACCTCAAGAAGGCTGGAAGTAGAAGAATAGTTCGGGATTCCAGAAAAAGGGGTTTAAATCCCCAAGATTAAGGACTATAAAAAGAACTCAAGGATTAGCTTCCCATCCCAAAGTGTACACCAGCAAAACTTTCCCTCCTTGAGCGGAAATAAACTTTCTGGATCTGCCCCAGTAAAGACTGATAACCCAAAGAGAGAACCTTTGAAATGTTGGGGTTGTGGAAAAGAACATCTACTGAGAGACTATCCACACCGACAACAGAATAGTCAGAGAATTTAAAACATCCAGGAAGCTACCACCATCAATGATGTGGCCAGAAGTGTGCCACAAATTTATGCAGCCTTGGATAATAACCATGCTGACCACCAAGCTTCAGTGGTGGAAATAGAAGGTATGATTTCCAACCATCTAGTGTCTATTTTGATTGACCCTGGTTCAAATTTGAGTTATATAGCCCCTAAGGCTGTTGATAAGTGTAAACTACAGCCACAAAAACCTACCAAGCCATGGTTGGTACAGTTAGCCACTGGCATCAAAAGAAGGGTAGCAAAGGTCATACCAGCCTGCCAATTAATGTTGGATGAATTCCCCACCCAAGCAACCCTTAACATATTACCCTTGGGATCGTATGATCTATTGATTGGTATGGATTGGCTAGCTTCCCATAAAGCCATATTGGAATATTACCATAAAACCTTAGAATGTGTAAGTAAATAAGGGAAAAGGATAACCCTTCAAGGGATCCGAAAACCTGTCTCGGTGAGACACATATCAGCTCTGCAAATGAGAAAGTATTGTTGAAAAGGATGTCCCCTATATGCAATACAGGTGTTGAAAACTATTGAAGATGACAAACCAAGCCTCGAAGACCACCCTACCCTGAGAAAATACAGAGATGTGTTTCCATAAGAGGTGTCGGGTCTACCTCTAAGAAGAGACATCTACTTCTCGATAGAACTTTCATCGGGAGCGGTTCCAATGTCTAGGACACCCTACCGGATGAGCACACCCGAGTTAGTTGAACTCAAATTGCAATTAAGAGAAATGATGGATAAGGGATATATATGGCCCAATGTATCTCCATGGGGAGCACCAGTCCTATTTGTGAAAAAGAAGGATGGTACCCTTAGACTGTGTATAGATTATAGACAACTCAATAAGGTAACCATAAAGAACAAGTACCTCTTGCCCAGGATCAATGACCTGTTTGACCAATTAGGGGGTGCATCTATTTTCTCAAAGATTGACTTGAGTTCAGAATACCATCAAGTCCGAATCAAGGGTGAAGACATCCATAAAAATGCTTTCCGGACGAGGTATGGTCACTATGAGTTTGTGGTAGTACCATTTGGGTTAACCAATGCCCCTGCCACTTTCATGTGCTTGATGAACAATGTACTCAACAAATTCCTAGACAAATTCATGCTAGTTTTTATTGACGATATATTAATTTACTCCAAGAATGAAGAAGAGCATGAAGATCATCTTAGGCTTGTGCTGCAAGTGCTAAGAGAACATCAGCTCTATGCCAAATTCAACAAATGTGAATTCTTCCAGAAGAAAATACATTACTTAGGCCATGTTCTATTCGAAGAAGGAGTAGTAGTATACCCTGATAAAATCAAGTCTATCATGGAATGGCCTACCCCAAAGGATGTTTCGGATATCAGATCCTTCATGGGATTAGCAGGATACTATAGGATCTTTATAAAAGGATTCTCCAAGATTGGTTATCCAATCACTTCCCTCCAGAAGAAGGGGACAAAATTCACGTGGACATAGAAATGTGAAGAAAGATTTCAGACCCTAAAACATCTACTGACCCATGCACCCATGTTGAATATCGCCAATCCCGAAGCTAACTTCCTCGTGTGCACATATGCCTGTAAGGAAGGGATTAGAGGAGTCCTTAAGCAAGGAGGAAGTGTGGTCTATTATGAATCCCAAAAATTGAATGAGCACGAAGTCAACTATGTGACCCATGATCTAGAGCTGGTTGCCATAGTCCACGCCCTGAAAAATGTGGAGGCATTACCTCCTGGGAAGAAAATTTGTACTTATGACAGACCACTGTGGATTGCGATATCTGTTTCACCAACCAAAGCTCAATGCCAGGAAAGCTAGGTGGATGGCCCTCCTCGGTGAGTTTGATTTTGAAATCAAACATATTAAGGGAAAGGAAAATAGGGTGGCTGATGCCCTTAGCAGAAGCATGAAAACAATTCACTTGGCCACGGTGAGCTCCTGGGAGACATATGTCAAGGAAAGAGTCAGAAATGCACAAGAAACAGATCCCTTCATCCAAACCGTGACCTTGTACCTACAGAAAGAACCCACAGGGGTAAAGTACGAATACTACCAGATGATGGAAGGAGGCCTGCTCACTTACTGAAGCAGATTGCATATCCTAGATTGTGATGACTTGAAGAGGTTCATACTAGATGAACTACATAAAAGACCCTATACTGGTCATCCAGGATACCAGAAGATGATATTGGCCACCGGGAAACAATTCTATTGGCCTGGATTGAAGAAATACATAGCTGAGTACCTAGCCAAATGCATAGAATGCCAACAGGTAAAAGAAAAATACCGACACCCAGTAGGATTATTAAAACCTCTACTAATCCCGAAATGGAAATGGGAAACCATCTCCATGGATTTCATCACCGGATTAACAACCTCGGCCAAACATAATGACACCGTCATGGTAGTGGTGGATAAATTGAGCAAGTCTGCCCATTTCATCCCCATCAAGTCAACTTGCAAGGAAATAGACATCGCTCAGGTATTCGTGAAGGAGTTATTTAAACTGCATGGTATGCCAAAAGAGATCGTGTATGACAGAGACACGAAATTCACTTCCAAATTTTAGAAATCACTGATGGTCAGATGGAAAGAGTGAACCAAATACTAGAAGACATGCTAAGAATGCATGTAATGCATCAACCCAAGAAGTGGGAAGATTACCTGCCACTGGTGCAATTCGCCTACAACAACAGCTACCAAGAATCCTTAAATATGAGCCCCTTCGAAATCCTATATGGTAGGCCGTGCAACAGTCCTTTTAGTTGGAGTAATCCCATAAACATAATTTATTTTGGACCTGACATGTTGAAATAAATGGAACAGCAAGTGACTCAGATAAAACAAAACCTGAAGGTCGCTCAAAATCGACAGAAAAGTTACGCCGACCAAAAGAGAACTCCAAGAGAGTTCAAGATGGGAGACCATGTATATCTCAGAGTTAGGCCCATGAAGAGTTCTCTAAAAATGGGAGCTTGTGCCAAGTTGGCACCTCGTTATTGTGGACCCTTTGAGGTTCTAGATAGAGTGGGACCTGTAGCCTATAGGATAGCACTTCCTCCCATAGTAAAAGCACATAATGTTTTCCATGTTTCATTATTGAAGAAATATGTAAATGATTCTAATCATATAATTGACTGGTCTATGATCCAGGTGGAACCGGAGGGAGAATTCCTACCAGAACCTCAATGCATACTGGACAGAAAGGAAACCCCGCTCCAGAACCGAACCATTGCACAGGTCAAGGTCCAGTGGAGACATTTTGGCCCAGATGAGGCTACATGGGAAATGGAGGATGCCATGAAACAGGCATATCTAATTTTTTTTACCTCGGTACATATATGTCATTTTGATAGATAGAAATTCGAAGACGATGTTCCTTTAAGGCGGTGGGAATTGTAACACCCTGTTTCCCCCAGTCTGTAAAAATAACTATACTGGCCAAGAACTATGGAAAACTCAAAGATGTGAATGTGTGATTTGAATGTAACTTAGTATAAAGGGTTGACGAATGTAAATAATGTTATGAATGTATGTTGCAACACTGCTGGGAGGGGGATGTGCTGAAAAAGAGACCACGATGGCTGAAGAAAGGTGGTGGAAGGCACCTGGAATGGTGGCGTTAAATTCCACCGAACGAAACCGTATTTAGTCTTCACTGGCCTGGAGAACCAAGAGCGGCTCGCTGGCCCAAAAATGAATTACTCTCCAGGATGGTAGGTGAAGAGGCTCCTCATGAGTTAATGAGGGATGGGGGTCAACTGCCCATTCGTGGAGGCCTCAGACCTGACCACCGCAGGGAAATTCGTGCCACATGCAACCTCGCTGGAAAAGAAAAGGCCGGTAAAAGGTGTGGGAGGGGACGGATGCAAGGGGGAGATCGCAGGAAAGAGATCGAAAGAAATCTGGAAAAAAATACAGAGTGAGCGATAGCAGAGAAGAAGGAGAGTAACCTTCTTTCTCGATCATTGAAGAACTGAGACAGAGAGTCTCAAGAATCATGGTCTAGCTCGGGGGTGGGTAGTGGTAAATCCATTCGGAGTCGCTGAGCTTACGGTTGGGTGGAAATGAGCACCCCTCTCAGTAGTTGCATCACCTGGTGTTTTCTGATAAGTTTTTATATCTTGTGTCTTGCATTGAATATCTTGGAATGTATGCTCATGGTTTGAACACTTATAAATGGTTTCTGTGTAATAAATTTATGCATGGTGTTTTGATCGGAATTGGTGGTTGCATGGTTATGTTGGAGTGATCACATTCAGTTTACATATATATATATTTATGAATAAGTGCAGGTTTTCAGGTCTGCTTTCGGGAAATTTCCCTCACTCTATAAAGCTGGGGTAAGTGCCTAGAAAGGACTACCTTCGCAGTAAAAACCTTGAGCTTGCTCACTACTAGTCACAGAAGCTAATAGATCAGACATTTTAAGAGGACCTTCCAGTCTGGTCTTCAAACCTGGTGAAATTTACCCAGGGGCCTAAAGAAGGAATTAATTGCGTAGTTTTTAAAATCCCGCACGGGAGAGAATGGTATTGTTAGAATTTGATATTTCGGAGTTTCGACACCCGGGGTATCTAGGTGCGATTCCTTTTGTAATCGTGAGTCCCGAAACCCTGACCCAAAAAATCCTAAAATGAAAGCGTGTGGATGAATTAAGGACCTTTCGGTGGTTCGGTACCTAGGATACCCTTCCTTTTGCTAAATGCACGAATGAGATCCTTTCGGAGGATCTAAGGTCTGTTACGACCATTAAATTGGATGAAGGAACACAGGCGTTAATGCCTCGACCCCTTTTTAACCTTTGTAAGTAGAGAAGAAATCGGGACAATCCATTCCAAGACCCATGGGAGTAGCTGGACCATCGAGTTGTAGAGTACACATGGTGGCCAGTAACTGTTTCATCTTTTCGGCACCCGTGGTACCTAAGTGCGAGTTCTCCTGTACTCGCAATACCCGAAACGTCGATTCACGAAAACCCGAAATGACGACATATGGATGAGTTAGGAATTTTTGGTGTTTTGGAACCCGAAACACCCAAGGAAGTATTTCCTTGTACTCGTAAGTCCCGAAACCCCAACTTGCGAAACCCTGAAATTGGTCAAGTGTATGATGAGCGGGTGTATTGGCTTTTTGGCATTCGGGTAGTTGAGGAGTGTGAATCTTCGACCTCTTGTGTCCTGAAATTCTGATATACGAAACCCCGACTCGCAGAATCCCGAATTGGCATAGTGTTACTTGGTTTGGCATTTCGGTGTTTCGGTACTCGAAAAACCCAAGGGTAAGTTTCCCTTGTACTTGCAAGTACCTAAATCCCGACTTGTGAAACCCTGAAAGAATAGAGTGTGGCGAAGTGGTTATACTTTGGTATTTCGGCACACGGGGTACCTAAGTGTGGGCCCCATGAATTTTCTAGTCTCAAAACCCTGATTAGCGAAATTCCAATGGAGGAAACCCCGAAATAGAGGAGAATGTTTAAAGTTTTGATGACTCGGAGTTTTCGGCTTCCGGGAAACCTAGGGGCGAGACCCCTTGTTTTCACATAACGCGAAATCCTGAAAGGAGGAATGCCGAAATGGCTTAGAATGGATAATATTGGGTATTTCGGTATCCGAGATACCTATTGGAAAGTTCTCTTTTACTCGCCAGTCCTGAAAACCCAGTTTGCAAATTC
>ML777685.1:45551-63762 GCA_009831015.1 Picea engelmannii | reverse complement strand
ATATATATATATATATATATATATATATATATATATATATATATATATATATATATATATATATATATATATATATATGTGTGTGTGTGCAGGTTTTGGAGTTTCGGCTCCCGGGAAACCTAAGTGCGAAACCTCCTATCGTCGCATATCCCGAATTTCCAGTATATGAAATCCCAAAGGGTAGAGTACGAGGGATTAATCCGAGTTGTTGTGAATATCGATAAGCGGTTAAAACGATTTCAGGTTTCGGCCCTTCGAAAGATAAGAGACAAAAGGAAATACATGTATTGCGACTTCCCGAATCGTGAAAGCCAATGAGCACCTTTCTAATAAGGCCTGTTGTCCTAGCCGCTGATCATATGAGTACGGATAAGGGATGGCAGGATCTGTATCAGGCCCCGTAGGGATTTGGGGAATTTCGTTCCTCGAAGAAAAGAAGAAAAAGGCCGAAAAATTTTGAATTCCGAAGTGGGTATGTTACAAATTGGTATCAGAGCATGGTTACACCACTTGGCCTGCTTGGGCTCATGAACAAGTTGCATAGAAGCTCCGTTCGAAACACTCCTAAAAGGAGTAACCCCCTATCATAACCTTCCTAATCAAAAGATGAAGTTAAGAATGAAAACTCCTATTGTGTGTGTGTACATGTAAAAGTTATGAATTATGTATTGGTTATAAATAAATATAAATATTGACTAATAACCAACGTTTTTCTTTTGCACCCAAGCGGACGATCAGCCTCGAGAAATTACAGACGCATAGAATGGAGACTCACCAAGAGGTGGGGGAAGGCTCCCACAATAGAGACGAAGAGTCTAACGAAAGGAGGGTAGTAGGGACCCCTCCAGATCTAGAAAAGACTGTGAGGAGTCTCATGGTCGAATTACAAAGCTGCAAGGCTGACAATGAGAAGATGATGAAAGAACAAGAGAAGCAAACAAAAATTAACACAGTTTTACTACAGAGCTTATCCGACCTACAAAGACAAATGCAACATGAACCTGAGGTACAAAAACATGGTCATATCAGTGGCCACACTGACAGGAGAACCTCGAAAAAGGTCCATCCCAGAGGTAAAGGACCAGTGGTGGACAATTCCTCTGGGAAGGAAATTGGCAGTTCGGAGGGCTCTTCTAGCAGCATAACTAGTTCTTATTCCCAAAGAAAACAGAAGAAGTGAAAGATTTCCAAGGGTCATAAATTCGAAGAATTCAGGAAGGAAAAACCACCCTCCTTTGATGGTGAAATAAAGAAAGGAGAGGAAGCAGAGGCCTGGCTGCTTGGACTAAAGAAGTATTTCAGAGTCCATGACTTCTCAGGAAATTTGAAGGCCCGAGTGGCCACCTTCAAATTGAACGGAAAGGCTTCCATTTGGTTGGAAGACCTTAAGAATGTAAAATGGATTCACGAAGAAGACCTGTCTTGGGAATGGTTTGAGAAATACTTCAGGAAGAAGTATCTGTCGGAAAAATATTTTGACAAAAAGACTAAAGAATTCTATGAACTTAAGCTAGGGAAACTCACCATAGAGGAATATGTTAGTAGATTCCTCGAGTTGTGGAGGTATGTAACCTACATAAAAGAAGAAAAGGCAAAGGTGCAACGATTCATCAGTGGACTACCTAAGGACTATCAGAACATGATTGAATTTGACGAACCAAAGACCCTAGAAGATACTATCCGAAAGGAAAGATATTGTTATGAACAACTTGGACATCGAACAAAACCTCATGAAGGCTGGAAGCAGAAGAATATTTTGGGATTCCAGAAAAAGGGGTTTAAATCCCCAAGATTTAAGGACTATAAGAAGAACTCAACGATGAGCTTCCCAGCCCAAAGTGTACACCAACAGAACATTCCCTCCTTGAGCAGAAATAAACTTTCTGGATCTGCCCCAGTAAAGACTGATAACCCAAAGAGAGAACCTTTGAAATGTTGGGGTTGCAGAGAAGAACATCTACTGAGAGAGTGTCCACAGAGACAACAAAATAGTCAGAGAATTTACAACATCGAGGAAGCTACCACCATCAATGATGTGGCCAGGAGTGTGCCACAAATTTATGCATCCTTGGATAATAACCAAGCTGACCACCAGCTTCAGTGGTGGAAATAGAAGGTATGATTTCCAACCATCTAGTGTCTATTTTGATTGACCCTGGTTTCAATTTGAGTTATATAGCCCCTAAAGCTGTTGATAAGTGTAAACTATAGCCACAAAAACCTACCAATCCATGGTTGGTATAGTTAGCCACTGGCACCAAAAGAAGGGTAGCGGAGGTCATACCATCCTACCAATTAATGTTGGGTGAATTCCCCACCCAAGCAACCCTTAACATATTACCCCTAGGATCGTATGATCTATTGATTGGTATGGACTGGCTAGCCGCCCATAAAGCCAGATTGGACTGTTACCATAAAACCTTAGAATGTGTAAGTAAAGAAGGGAAAAGGATAACCCTTCAAGGGATCCAAAAACCTGTCTCGGTGAGACAATTATCAGCTTTGCAAATGAGAAAGTATTTCCGAAAAGGATGTCCCCTATATGCAATACAGGTGTTGAAAACTATTGAAGATGACAAACCAAGCCTCGAAGACCACCCTACCCTGAGAAAATACAAAGATGTGTTTTTTGAAGAGGTGTCGGGTCTACCTCCGAGAAGAGACATAGACTTCTAGATAGAACTTGAACCAAGAGCGGTGCCGGTGTCTAGGACACCCTACCAGATGAGCACACCCGAGTTAGTTGAACTCAAATTGCAATTAACAGAAATGATGGATGAGGGCTATATCCGACCCAACGTGTCTCCATGGGGAGCACCAGTCCTATTTGTGAAAATGAAGGACGGTACCCTTAGACTGTGTATAGATTATAGAAAACTCAATAAGGTAACCATAAAGAACAAGTACCCCTTGCCCAGGATCGATGACCTATTCGACCAATTAGGGGTTGCATCTATTTTCTCAAAGATTGACTTGAGGCCGGGATACCATCAAGTCCAAATCAAGGATGAAGACATCCATAAAAATGCCTTCCGGACGAGGTATGGTCACTATGCGTTTGTGGTAGTACCATTTGGGTTAACCAATGCCCCTGCCACTTTCATGTGCTTGATGAACAATGTACTCAACAAATTCCTAGACAAAAATCCATGGTGGTTTTTATTGATGATATATTAATTTAATCCAAGAATGAAGAAGAGCATGAAGAGCATCTTAGGCTGGTGCTGCAAGTGCTAAGATAACATCAAATCTATGCCAAATTCAACAAATGTGAATTCTTCCAGAAGAAAATACATTACTTAGGCCATGTTCTATCCGAAGAAGGAGTAGCAGTAGACCCTGACAAAATCGGGTCTATCATGGAATGGCCTACCCCAAAGGATGTTTTAGATATCAGATCCTTTATGGGGTTAGCAAGATAGTATAGGAGATTTATAAAAAGGATTCTCCAATATTGGTTGTCCAATCAATTCCCTCCAAAAGAAGGGGACAAAATTCATGTGGACACATAAATGTGAAGAAATATTTCATACCCTGAAACATCTACTGACCCATGCACCCATGTTGAAGATCGTCGATCCCGAAGATAACTTCCTCGTTTGCATAGATGCCTATAAGGAAGGGCTTGGAGGAGTTCTTATGCAAGTAGGAAGTTTGGTCTACTATGAATCCCAAAAATTGAATGAGCATGAAGTCAACTATGTGACCCATGATCTAGAGTTGGTTTCCATAGTGCACGCCTTGAAAATGTAGAGGCATTACCTCATGGGAAGAAAATTTGTACGTATGACAGACCACTGTGGATTGCGATATATGTTTCACCAACCAAAGCTCAATGCCGGACAAGCTAGGTGGATGGCCCTCCTTAGCAAGTTTGATTTTGAAATCAAACATATTAAGGGAAAGGAAAATAGGGTGGTTGATGCCCTTAGCAGAAGCATGAAAACAATTCACCAGGCTGCGGTGAGCTCCTGCGAGACAGATGTGAAGGAAAGAGTCAGAAATGCACAAGAAACAGATCCCTTCATCTAGACCATGACCTCGTACCTACATCAAGAACCCACAGGGGTAAAGTACGGAGACTACTAGATGATGGAAGGAGGCCTGCTCACTTACCGAAGCAGATTGTATATCCCAGATTGTGATGACTTGAAGAGGTTCATACTGGATGAACTACATAAAAGACCCTATACTGGTCATCTAGGATACCAAAAGATGATCACGGCCACCAGGAAACAATTCTATTGGCTTGGATTGAAGAAAGACATAGTTGAGTACCTAGCCAAATGCATAGAATGCCAATAGGTAAAAGAAAAACACTGACACCCAGCAGGATTATTACAATGTATACCAATCCCAGAATGGAAATGGGAAACCATCTCCATGGATTTCATCATTGGATTACCAACCTCGGCCAAATAGAATGATGCCATCATGGTAGTGGTGGATAAATTGAGAAAGTCTGCCCATTTCATCCCCGTCAAGCTAACTTGCAAGGAAATAGACATCGCTCAGGTATTTGTGAAGGAGATATTTAAACTGCATGGTATGCCGAAAGAGATTGTTTCTGACAGAGACACGAAATTCACTTCCAACTTCTGGAAATCACTGATGGCGGGTTTAGAGACCAAGTTTCTATTTAGCACCGCCTATCACCCTCAAACCGATGGACAGACAAAAAGAGTGAACCAAATACTAGAAGACATGCTAAGAATGCATGTAATGCATCAACCCAAGAAGTGGGAAGATTACCTGCCACTGGTGGAATTCACCTACAACAACGGCTACCAAGAATCCTTAAAGATGAGCCCCTTCGAAGTCCTATATGGTAGGTCGTGCAACACTCCTGTCAGTTGGAGTAATCCCATAAACATAATTTATTTTGGACCTGACATGTTGAAAGAAATGGAACAACAAGTGACTCAGATAAAACAAAACCTGAAGGTCGCTCAGAATCGACAGAAAAGTTACGCCGACCAAAAGAGAACTCCAAGAGAGTTCAAGACGGGGGATTGTGTATATCTCAGAGTTAGGCCCAGGAAGAGTTCTCTGAAAATGGGAGCTTGTGCCAAGTTGGCACCTCGGTATTGTGGACCCTTTGAGGTTCTATATAGAGTGGGACCTATAGCCTATAGGATAACACTTCCTCCCACAATAAAAACACATAATGTTTTCCATGTTTCATTATTGAAGAAATATGTAAATGATTCTAATCATATAATTGACTGGTCTATGATCCAGGTGGAAACGGAGGGAGAATTCCTACCAGAACCTCAATGCATACTAGACAGAAAGGAAACCCTGCTCCGGAACCGAACCATTGCACATGTCAAGGTGCAGTGGAGATATTTTGGCCCAGATGAGGCTACATGGGAAATGGAGGATGCCATGAAGCATGCGTATCTGATTTTGTTTACCTCGGTACATACATGTCATTTTTATAGATAGAACTTCAAACCGATGTTCCTTTAAGGGGTAGGGAATTGTAACACCCTATTTCCCCCAGTCTGTAAAAATAACTATATTGGCTAAGAACTATGGCAAACTCAAAGATGTGAATGTGTGATTTGAATGGACCTTAGTATAAAGGGTCAATGAATGTAAATAATGTTTTGAATATATGTTGCAGGACTGCTGGGAGGGGGATGTGATGAAAAAGTGAGCACGATGGTTGAAGAAAGGTGGTGGAAGGCACCTAGAATGGTGGCGTTAACTTCCACCGAACCAAACCGTATTTGGTCTTCACTGGACCGGAGAACCAAGAGCGGCTCGTTGGCCCCGAAATGAATTACTCTCCAGGATGGTAGGTGAAGAGGCTCCTCATGAGTTAATGAGGGATGGGGGTGAACCGCCCATTCGTGGAGGTCTCAGACCTAACCACCACAGGGAAATTCGTGCCACATGCTACCTCGCCGGAAAATAAAAGGCAGGTAAAAGGTGTGGGAGGGGACATACGCAATGGGTAGATCACAAGAAAGAGATCGAAAGAAATCTCGAACAAAATACAGAGTGAGAGATAATAGAGAAGAAGGAGAGTAACCTTCATTCTCGATCACTGAAGAACCGAGACAGAGAGTCTCAAGCATCATGGTCTAGCTCGAGGGTGGGTAGTGGTAAATCCATTTGGAGTCGCTGAGCTTACGGTTGGGTGGAAACAAGCATCCCTCTCAGCAGTTGCATCACCTAGTGTTTTTTGATAAGTGTTTATATCTTGTGTCTTGCATTGAATATCTTGGAATGTATGCTCATGGTTTGAACACTTATAAATGGTTTATGTGTAAGAAATTTATGCATGGTGTTTTGATCAGAAATGGTGGTTGCATGCTTATGTTGGAATGATCACATTCGGTTTATATATATATATATATATATATATGAATAAGTGCATGTTTTCAGGTTTGCTTTCGGGAAATTTCCCTCACTCTATAAAGATGGGGTAAGTGCCTAGAAAGGACTGCCTTCGCAGTAAAAACCTTGAGCTTGCTCACTGCCAGTAACAGAAGCTAATAGCTTAGAGATTTTAAGAGGACCTTCCAGTCGGGTCTTCAAACCTGGTGAAATTTACCCAAGGGATTGAAGAAGGAATTAATGGTGTAGTTTTTAAAATCCCGCATGGGAGAGAATGGTATTCTTAGACTTTGATATTTGAGAGTTTCAACACCCGGGGTATCTAGGTGCGAGTCATTTTGTAGTCGCGAGTCTCGAAACCCTGACCCGCAAAATCCCGAAATGACAGTGTGTGGATGAATTTAGGACCTTTCGGTGGTTCGGTACCCAAGATACCCTTCCTCTTGCTAAATTCATGAATGAGATCCTTTTGGAGGATCTAACGTCTGTTACGATCGTTAAATTGGATGAAGGAACGTAGGCATTAATGCCTCGACCCCTTTTTAACCTTTGTAAGTAGCGAAGAAATCGGGATAGTCAATTCCAAGACCCATGGGAGTAGTTGGACCGTCCAGCTGTAGAGTACACGTGGTGGCCGGTAAGTGTTTCATCTTTTCGGCACCCAAGGTACCTAAGTGCGAGTTCTCGTGTACTCTCAAGACCCGAAACCCCGATTCACGAAAACCCGAAATGACGGCGTATGGATGAGTTAGGACTTTTCGGTGTTTTGGAACCCAAAACACCCAAGGAAGTATTTCCTTGTACTCGCAAGTCCCGAAACCCCGACTTGAGAAACCCTGAAATTGGTCAAGTGTATGATGAGCGGGTGTATTGGATTTTCGGCATTCAGGTAGTCGAGGAGTGTGAATCTTCGACCTCTTGTATCCAAAAATTCCGATATATGAAACCCCGACTCGCGGAATCCTGAATTGGCATAGCATGACTTGGTTCGGCATTTTCGATGTTTCGGTACTCGGAAAACCCAAGGGTAAGTTTCCCTTGTACTCGCATGTCCTGAAATACCGACTTGCGAAACCCCTAAAGAATAGAGTGTGGAGAAGTGGTTATACTTTTGTATTTCGGCACTCGGGGTACCTAAATGCGGGCCCCATGAATTCTCCAGTCTCAAAATGCCGATTAGCGAAATCCCAATGGAGGAAACCCCAAAATAGAGGAGCATGTTTAAAGTTTTGATGACTCAGAGTTTTCGGCTTCCGGGAAACCTAGGGGCGAGACCCCTTGTTTTCACATAACACGAAATCTCGAAAGGAGGAATGCCGAAATGGCCTAGCATGGATAATATTGGGTATTTTGGTATTTCAGTACCCGAGATACCTATTGGAAAGTTCTCTTATACTCACCAGTCCCGAAAATCCAGTTTGCGAATTCCTGAAATAGACGGAGCAATGTATATATATATATATCTATATATCTATCTATCTATCTATATATATCTGTATGTAGGTTTCAGAGTTTCGGCTCCCAGGAAACCTAAGTGCGAAACCTCATGTCGTCGCATATCCTGAATTTCTAGTATGTGAAATCCCGAAGGGTAGAGTACCAGGGCTTAATCTGAGTTGCTGTGAATATCGATAAGCGGTTAAAACCATTTCAGGTTTCGGCCCTTCGAAAGACAAGAGAGAAAAGGAAATACATGTATCGCGATTTCTCGAATCGCGAAAGTCGACGAGCACCTTTCTGATAAGGCCTGTTGTCCTAGCCGCCGATCATATGAGTACGAATAAGGGATGGCAGGGTCTGTATCAGGCCCCATAGGGATCTGGGGAATTTCGTTCCTCGGAGAAAAGAAGAAAAATGATGAAAAATTCTGAATTCTGAAGTGGTTATGTTACAAATTGGTATCAGAGCATGGTTACAACACTTGGCCTGCTTGGGCTCATGAATGAGTTGCGCAGAAGCTCCGTTCGAAACACTCCTAAAAGGAGTAACCCCCTGTCTTAACCTTCCTAATCAAAAGATGAAGTTAAGAATGAAAACTCCTATTGTGTGTGTGTACATGTAAAAAATATGAATTATGTACTGGTTATAAATAAATATAAATATTGACTAATAACCAACGTTTTTCTTTTGCACCCAAGCGGACAATCAGCCGCGAGAAATTACAGACGCATAGAATGGCGACTCACCAAGAGGTGGGGGAAGGCTCCCACAATAGAGATGAAGAGTCTAATGAAAGGAGGGTAGTAGGGACCCCTCCAGATCTAGCTGAGACTGTGAGGAGTCTCATGGTCGAATTACAAAGCGGCAAGGCTGACAATGAGAGGATGATGAAAGAACAAGAGAAGTAAACAAAAGTTAACGCAGTTTTACTACAGAGCTTATCTGACTTACAAAGACAAATGGAACATGAACCTGAGGTACAGAAACATGGTCATATCAGTGGCCACACTGACAGGAGAAGCTCGAAAAAGGTACATCCCAGAGGTAAAGGACCAGCGGTGGAAAATTCCTCTGGGAAGGAAGCTGGTGGTTCGAAGGGCTCTTCTAGTAGCAGAACTAGTTCTTATTCCCAAAGAAAACAGAAGAAGTGAAATCTTTCCAAGGGTCATTAATTCAAAGAATTTAGGAAGGCAAAACCACCCTCCTTCGACGGTGAAAAAAAGAAAGGAGAGGAAGCAGATGCTTGGCTGCTTGGACTAAAGAAGTATTTCAGAGTCCATGACTTCTTAGAAAATTTGAAGGCCCAAGTGGCCACCTTCAACTTGAACGGAAAGGCTTCCATTTGGTGGGAAGACCTTAAGAATGTAAAAGGGATTCACGAAGAAGACTTATCTTGGGAACAGTTTGAGAAATACTTCAGGAAGAAGTATCTGTCGGAAAAATATTTTGACGAAAAGACTAAATAATTCTATGAACTTAAATTGGGGAAACTCACCATAGAGGAATATGTTAGTAGATTCCTCGATTTGCTGAGGTATGTAACCTACATAAAAGCAGAAAAGGAAAAGGTGCAACGATTCATCAGTGGACTACCTAAGGACTATCAAAACAAGATTGAATTTGACGAACCAAAGACCCTAGAAGATAATATCCAAAAGGAAAGATATTGTTATGAACAACTTGGACATTGAACATAACCTTGCGAAGGCTGGAAGAAAAAGAATAGTTTGGGATTCCATAAAAAGGGGTTTAAATCCCCAAGATTTAAGGACTATAAAAAGAACTCAAGGATGAGCTTCCCAGCCCGAAGTGTACACCAACAAAACTTTCCCTCCTTGAGCAGAAATAAAATTTATATATCTGCCCCAGTAAAGACTAATAACCCAAAGAGAGAACCTTTGAAATGTTGGGGTTTCAGAGAAGAACATCTACTGAGAGACTGTCCACACCGACAATAGAATAGTCGTAGAATTTACAACATCCAGGAAGCTACCACCATCAATGATGTGGCCAGGAGTGTGCCACAAATTTATGCAGCCTTGGATAATAACCAAGCTGACCACCAAGCTTCAGTGGTGGAAATAGAAGGTATGATTTCCAACCATCTAGTGTCTATTTTGATTGACCCTGGTTCAAATTTGAGTTATATAGCCCCTAAGACTGTTGATAAGTGTAAACTACAGCCACAAAAACCTAACAAGCCATGGTTGGTACAGTTAGCCACTCGCACCAAAAGAAGGGTAGTGAAGGCCATACCATCCTGCCGATTAATGTTGGGTGAATTCCCCACCCAAGCAACCCTTAACATATTACCCCTGGGATCGTATGCTCTATTGATTGGTATGGACTGGATAGCCACCCATAAATCCAGATTGGACTATTACCATAAAACCTTAGAATGTGTAAGTAAAAAAGGGAAAAGGATAAACCTTCAAGGGATCCAAAAACCTGTCTCGGTGAGACAAATATCATCTCTGGAAATGAAAAAGTATTGCTGAAAAGGATGTCCCCGATATGCAATACAGGTGTTGAAAACTATTGAAGATGACAAACCAAGCCTCGAAGACCACCCTACCTTGAGAAAATACAAAGATGTGTTTTCGGAAGAGGTGTTGGGTCTACCTCCGAGAAGAGACATAGAATTCTCGATAGAACTTGCACCAAGAGTGGTGTCGTTGTCTAGGACACCCTACTGGATGAGCACACCCGATTTAGTTGAACTCAAATTGCAATTAAGAGAAATGATGGATAAGGGCTATATCTGGCCCATCGTGTCTCCATGGGGAGCGCCAGTCCTATTTGTGAAAATGAAGGATGGTACCATTAGACCATGTATATATTATAGACAACTCAATCAGGTAACCATAAAGAACAAGTACCCCTTGCCCAGGATCGATGACCTGTTCAACCAATTAGGGGGTGCGTCTATTTTCTCAAAGATTGACTTGAGGTCGGAATACCATCAAGTCTGAATCAAGGGTGAAGACATCCATAAAACTGCCTTCCGGATGAGGTATGGTCACTATGAGTTTGTGGTAGTACCATTTGGGTTAACCAATGCCCCTGCCACTTTCATGTACTTGATGAACAATGTACTCAACAAATTCCTAGACAAATTCGTGGTGGTTTTTATTGATGATATATTAATTTACTCCAAGAATGAAGAAGAGCATGAAGATCATCTTAGGATTGTGCTGCAAGTGCTAAGAGAACATCAGCTCTATGCCAAATTCAGAAAATGTGAATTCTTCCAGAAGCAAATACATTACTTAGGCCATGTTCTATCCGAAGAAGGAGTAGCAGTAGACCCTGACAAAATCAGTTCTATCATGGAATGGCCTACCCCAAAGGATGTTTTGGATATCAGATCCTTTATGGGATTAGGAAGATAATATAGGAGATTTATAAAAGGATTCTCCAAGATTGGTTGTCCAATCACTTCCCTCCAGAAGAAGGGGACAAAATTCATGTGGACACAGAAATGTGAAGAAAGATTTCAGACCCTGAAACATCTACTAACCCATGCACCCGTGTTGAAGATCTTCGATCCTGAATCTAACTTCCTCGTGTGAACAAATGCCTTTAAGGAAGGGCTTGGAGGAGTTCTTATGCAAGGAGGAAGTGTGGTTTTCTATGAATCCCGAAAATTGAATGAGCACGAAGTCAACTATGTGACCCATGATCGAGAGCTGGTTGCCATAGTGAACGCCTTGAAAATGTAGAGGCATTACCTCCTGGGAAGAAAATTTGTACTTATGACAGACCATTGTGGATTGCGATATTTGTTTGACCAACCAAAGCTCAAATCCAGACAATCTAGGTGGATGGCCCTCCTTAGCGAGTTTGATTTTGAAATCAAACATATTAAGGGAAAGGAAAATAGGGTGGTTGATGCCCTTAGCAGAAGCATGAAAACAATTCACCTGGCCACGGCGAGCTCCTGCGAGACAAATGTCAAGGAAAGAGTCAGAAATGCACAAGAAATAGATCCCTTCATCCAGACTGTGACCTTGTACCTATAGCAAGAACCCACAGGGGTAAAGTACGGAGACTACCAGATGATGGAAGGAGGCCTGCTCACTTACCGAAGCATATTGTATATCCTAGATTGTGACAACTTGAAGAGGTTCATACTAGATGAACTACATAAAAGACCCTATACTGGTCATCCAGGATACTAGAATATGATCACGGAAACCAGGAAACAATTCTATTGGCCTAGATTGAAGAAAGACATAGCTGAGTACCTAGCCAAATGCATAGAATGCCAACAGGTAAAATCAAAACACCGATACCCAACAAGATTATTACAATGTCTACCAATCCCAGAATGGAAATGGGAAACCATCTCCATGGATTTCATCACCAGATGACCAACCTCGGCCAAACAGAATGACGCCATCATGGTAGTGGTGGATAAATCGAGAAAGTCTGCCCATTTCATCCCCTTCAAGTCGACTTGCAAGGAAATAGACATCGCTCAGGTGTTCGTGAAGGAGATATTTAAACTGCATGGTATGCCAAAAGAGATCGTGTCTGACAGAGACACGGAATTCACTTCCAGCTTTTGGAAATCACTGATGGCGGGTTTAGAGACCAAGTTGTTGTTTAGAACCACCTATCACCCTCAAATCGATGGACAGACAGAAAGAGTGAACCAAATACTAGAAGACATGCTAATAATGCATGTAATGCATCAACCCAAGAAGTGGGAAGATTACCTGCCACTGGTGGAATTCACGTACAACAACAGCTACCAAGAATCTTTAAAGATGAGCCCCTTCGAAGTCCTATATGGTAGGCCGTGAAAAATTCCTGTCAGTTGGAGTAATCCTGTAAACAAAATTTCTTTTGGACCCAACATGTTGAAAGAAATGGAACAACAAGTGACTCAGATAAAACAAAACCTGAAGGTCCCTCAGAATCGACAGAAAAGTTACGCCGACCAAAAGAGAACTCCAAGAGAGTTCAAGACGAGAGACCATGTATATCTCAGAGTTAGGCCCATGAAGAGTTCTCTGAAAATTGGAGCTTGTGCCAAGTTGGCACCTCGGTATTGTGTACCCTTTGAGGTTCTAGATAGAGTGGGACATGTAGACTATAGGCTAGAACTTCCTCCCATAGTAAAAGAACATAATGTTTTCCATGTTTCATTATTGAAGAAATATGTACATGATTCTAATCATATAATTGACTGGTCTATGATCTAGGTGGAACTGGAGGGAGAATTCCCACTAGAACCTCAATGCATACTGGACAGAAAGGAAACCCTACTCCAGAACTGAACCATTGCACAGGTCAAGGTGCAGTGGAGACATTTTGGCCCAGATGAGGCTACATGGGAAATGGAGGATGCCATGAAACATGCATATCCAATTTTGTTTACCTCGGTAAATACATGTCATTTTGATAGATAGAACATTGAGGACGATGTTCCTTTAAGGGGGAGGGAATTGTAACACCCTGTTTCCCCCAGTTTGTAAAAATAACTATACTGGCCAAGAACTATGGGAAACTTAAATATGTGAATGTGTGATTTGAATGAACCTTAGTATAAAGTGTCGACGAATGTAAATAATATTATGAATATATGTTGCAAGACTGTTGGGAGGGAGATGTGATGAAAAAGAGACCACGATGGATGAATAAAGGTGGTGGAAGGCACCTGGAATGGTGGCGTTAACATCCACCGAACGAAACTGTATTTGGTCTTCACTGGCCCAGAGAACCAAGAGAAGCTCACTGGCCTCGAAATGAATTACTCGCCAGGATGGTAGGTGAAGAGGCTCCTCATGAGTTAATGAGGGATGGGGGTGAACTGACCATCTGTGGAGGCCTCAGACCTGACCACCACGGGGAAATTCATGCCACACGCAACCTCATCGGAAAAGAAAAGGAAAGTAAAAGGTGTGGGAGGGGACGGACGCGAGGGGGAGATCACAGGAAAGAGATCGGAAGAACTCTGGAACAAAATACAGAGTGAGTGATAACAGAGAAGAAGGAGAGTAACCTTCATTCTCGATCACTGAAGAACCGAGATAGAGAGTCTCAAGCATTGTGGTCTAGCTTGGGGGTGGCTAGTGGTAAATCCATTTGGAGTCTCTGAGCCTACGGTTGGGTGGAAATGAGCACCCCTCTCAGCAGCTCCATCACCTGGTGTTTTTTGATAAGTGTTTATATCTTATGTCTTGCATTGAATATCTTGGAATATATTCTCATGGTTTGAACACTTATAAATGGTTTTTGTGTAAGAAATGTCTGCATGGTGTTTTGATCGGAAATGGTGGTTCCATGCTTATGTTAGAATGACCACATTTAGTTTATATATATATATTTATGAATAAGTGTATTTTTTCAGGTTTTCTTTCGAGAAAGTTCCCTCACTCTATAAAGTCAAGGTAAGTGCCTAGAAAGGACTACCTTCACAGTAAAAACCTTGAGCTTTCTCACTACCAGTCACAAAAGCTAATAGCTCAAAGATTTTAAGAGGACCTTCCAGTCGATTCTTCAAACTTGGTGAAATTTACCCAAGGGTCTGAAGAAGGAATTAATGGTGTAGTTTTTAAAATCCTTCATGGGAGAGAGTGGTATTCTTAGACTTCGATATTTCGGAGTTTCAACACCCGTGGTATCTATGAGTGAGTCCTTTTGTACTCGCGAGTCCCGAAACCCTAACCCGCGAAATCCTGAAATGACAGCGTGTGGATGAATTAAGGACCTTTCGGTGGTTTCATACCCAGGATACCCTTCCTCTTTCTAAATGCACGAATGAGATCCTTTCGGAGGATCTAAGGTCTGTTACGACCATTAAATTGGATGAAGGAACACAGGCGTTAATGCCTCAACCCCTTTTTAACCTTCGTAAGTAGCAAAGAAATTGGGACCGTCGATTCCAAGACCCATGGGAGTACCTGGACTGTCCAGCTATAGAGTACATGTGGCGGCCAGTAAGCGTTTCGGATTTTCGGCACCCGAGGTACCTAAGTGCGAGTTCTCCTATACTCGCAAGACCCGAAACCCCGATTCATGAAAACCTGAAATGATGGCGTATGGATGAGTTAGGACTTTTCGGTGTTTCGGAACGTGGAACACCCAAGGAAGTATTTCCTTGTACTTACAAGTCCCGAAACCCCGACTTGCGAAAACCCGAAATTGGTCAAGTGTATAATGGGCAGGTGTATCAGCTTTTCAGCATTCGGGTAGTCGATGAGTGTGAATCTTCGACCTATTGTATCCTGAAATTCCGATATACGAAACCCTGACTCACGGAATCCCGAATTGGCATAGCGTTACTTGGTTCGACATTTCGTTGTTTCAGTACCCGGAAAACCCAAGGGTAAGTTTCTCTTGTACTCGTAACTCTCGAAATCCTGACTTGCGAAACCCTGAAAGAATAGAGTGTGGAGAAGTGGTTATACTTCAGTATTTCGGCACCTGGGGTACCTAAGTGTAGGCCCCATGAATTCGCCAGTCTCGATACCCTGATTAGCGAAATCCCGATGGAGGAAACCCCGAAATAGAGGAGCATGTTTAAAGTTTTGATGACTCGTAGTTTTCGGCTTCCAGGAAACCTAGGGGCGAGACCCCTTGTTTTCACATAACATGAAATCCCGAAAGGAGGAATGCCGAAATGGCTTAGCACATATAATATTGGGTATTTTGGTATTTCGGTACCCAAGATACCTATTGGAAAGTTCTCTTGTACTCGCCAGTCCCGAAAACCCGGTTTGCGAATTCCCAAAATAGACAGAGCGATGTGTGTGTGTATATATATATATATATATATATTCAGGTTTCAGAGTTTCGGCTCCTGGGAAACCTAAGCGCGAAACCTACTGTTGTCGCATATCCCAAATTTCTGGTATGAGAAATCCTGAAGGGTAGAGTACTAGGGCTTAATTCGAGTTGCTGTGAATCTCGATAAGCGGTTAAAACCATTTCGGGTTTCGGCCCTTCGAAAGACAAGAGAGAAGGAAATACATGTATCGCGATTTCCTGAATCGTGAAAGCTGACGAGGACCTTTCCGTTAAGGCCTGTGGTCCTAGCCGCCGATCATATGAGTACGGATAAGGTATGACAGGGTCTGTATCAGGCCCCATAGGGATTCGGGGAATTCCATTCCTCGGAGAAAAGAATAAAAAGGCCAAAAATTTCCAAATTTCGAAGTGAGTATGTTACACCCTCATACTTAAAAATTTCCATGAGTTATTCCCAAATTCCTGGTCATTTTTCCATTAAATCCACTCACTTCCCCCTGTTGCATAATCATTCTAATTTATATCTTCTTGATATGTTGTTACTTTTTCTACGAAACCAAACATTCTGATTTCTTAATATGTTGGAAACAAATTTCCCTGTGGAGTTGCCAATTTGTTGATGATTAAAATTGTAACGATGAATTCCGCCTACAAAGTATTGCTAAAGCCCTATTATTTAAACTATGGTAATAATATAATACTAGTAGTTGGGACCCCCTTGTAGACTAGAGGCACAAGGTTAGACATATCACACATTTTTCTGCTGTTGTTTTGATGCTTCCTACATAGTCCTACATGGTTGACAATGCAGTCTTGGTTTCATTTTGACATAGTAACAGGTGGATGATGCATTTTATGGAAGGCTTCTTGCGATCGAAAACATGTTTTTGTTATCATGGGCATGCATGTACAGTTTCTATGATTTAACCATGTCACTAATCATTGTGATCGATTCCCTAGCCACATATATGAAAGCGACATATTAGTGATAACATAATCAAAACAAAGAAATGAAACCTATGAAAAAAATCTTAAAGGGAAAGAAGTTATGTTTGAGCTATGATGAAAGGTTATATGCAAATGGAAAAGTAAATCTATGTTAGTGTTAGTCCTAACTATTATTCTATGGTTGGTTAGTGGGCTATGTGAATTTCATTAGATTTGATTTGGGTGCATATAGAATTGCAATATGTATGATGGCATATAACTATGGCAAGGGTTAATGCGTAAATGAGATTGGGTGGCACACTATGCAAAGGGTATTGTCGCATATTTCAAATGGTTTGGCATTGGATACATGATTTAATTGATTGGTGAATGTTTGGTTGTCTCGTAATTCGAATTGAATAGGACAAGAGATGGAAGTGACATCCATTTACTTCACGTCACTCCATACTCCCCCTATCGGACATCACCCTAGAATTTTTCCTTGTTGGATTTTTGGTCTGTTGGTTGTGAAGCTCTACATTTTAGGCTCTTGGAAAGAAGAAGGCTTAGCCAACTTGCCCTTTTAAGCTTTTTGTTACAGGTATGGTTCTTTTTCTCTCCATCCATGAAATATTCTTTGTGTATGAACAAATAATGGCTCAGTGATGCTTGGATTTTGTGAATTCCTGAGAATTTTAGCTGTGTAAATGTGTGTTATTTCTCTCTGTGATGACTGTAAATGTTTCAGATTGCAAGAAAAAGAATTGGGTATTGTTTAAAGTGTGCATTCACTGGTTGCTCGGTCGGTTTAATATCGTGATGGGTCTTTGTGGACAATAAGTGAATGTGGTACATATCACTCTATATTGATGGTTGAGGGTTTCATTATGTGTATTACCGTCGGTTATTTTTGTTCCCTCATAGTCATGATTGTAACACTTATCCAGTTGCATTCGGATGGTCAGTAGTTGCTGTGTTATTTATTCAAATCTTGAGTCATGTTCATTGGCTCATTCTTATTGTCTTTTAACTGAAGTATCCCAAGATCCAGTCTTTGGGTGGCCACAGCATTAACATGTATTTCATGGTTGTGAGGTGATACAAGTTATATCTCGGCATTATGATGTATGCATCCTCACTGGTATTATTGTCAGTTTTTTTGGCTCTTAAGTAAATGGATAGAGATGTTATATCTCTGTGTGTTCTTTTAATAAATATCATTGTTTAGTTAACTTCGCCTCTCCTCTGTAAGAGTTAAATGCACTATGTGCATTGGGCTATTATCTGCCTACCTTTTATCTCCTCGGGTTTTAATCATTGGTCTTGTCCAGAACTCGGAGTAATAAGGGGATTGTGTGGCTCATTGTTGTATCTTTTTCAAGGGTATTCTGCCTATGATTCATAAGTCTCAAAAGAATTCCATCTCTTTGAATTATGGTTAAAATATGAACGTGCTCTTGTTGTCTCCTTGCATTTAATTGTGATAGATCCAATTGGATTTCCAACTGTCTTTACTCCCTTCAGGCACCTTTTTGGTTGTCAAATATGAGTTTGTCAGTGGAATGGTTATGGAGGTTTTTCGTCAAGTCATTGTCTCATCTTTCTATGATATAATTGGTTGAATATTTATAGGTTCTTGCATACAGTCGATAACTGTCTTCTTTCATTTTGGTGTTTTTACTAGCGTGGTCTTGATTGAAACTGGAAACACCTGTGTGTTTTGGTAGGCCCGATCAGG
>ML777685.1:22177-32665 GCA_009831015.1 Picea engelmannii | reverse complement strand
ACAGTGGATGTTTATTATTTTAGTGATGCATTATGGGATAGAGGTCGAGCATATTGATGTGCATTTTTTTAAAAATTATTAAAAGGAAAGAAAAGAAAGAAAAGACCAACGCTTTCTTAAACAAGACTGTTGAATGGAAAGTTTGTTTGGCTATGAGTTATGATTGAACAATCATTTTTGAATTGAGGAATTCTGGGAAATTTAAATGTTGGAACAACAAACAATTTGATACACAGTAAATGTTGGTGTGATGTTGGTGTTTTTTGGATTGATTTTAGTACAAAGTTATGATTATTGATTACTTAATTTGTTTTATGAACAATATTCATTAAGTTCCCTACCATTATCTCACTTTTTCGCACATTACAAATCCCCTCACATTCCCAGATTCACTTTGCATGCCATGTTCTTAAAATTAAATTATAATTAAATGGAAACTTTGTATTATAAAAATTAAAAGACAAAACATAGATGGGTTACAATTGATAGTTTTTTCTATTACAACAAAATTGATTGTTTAATAATTTGTTGAGCAGTAATCATGATCTACTCCCTTTCATTTTATCACTTTTCTCCCAATACAACCCCCTTAGATATCCCATAACCCTTATTCATCCCCTGCTCATTTACAAGTATTAAACAATTTTTATGGATTGGATTGCATGGGTTTGATGTGTTGTTGAGCCAAACTTTGTTTCATATTTAAATAAATGTCATGTATGGTTTGTTTAAGAAGCTAGTTGCTAATAAACACCGCATACAAGAATGAGCTTCTTCATCAGAGGAATCCATGGAAAAAATAACAGGGGAAGAGTAAAATGGAACAGAGGCTCTAGAAGGCCAAGATTTTCGATACATTTTGATGCAAATCCACAAGTGTTAAACCAACTCTTCCAATATGGATTTTTCAACTGGATTGGAGAAGGGGTAGTCCAACCTAGGCCAAAAAGGCCTCCCTTCCAACCCCATCATATCCCTAATATCCCAGTTGCCCCTCATTTCTCATTATAACCTGATGTCCTCGAAAATGACAGATGGAAAGAGGTTGTTCACCCAACAGTCTCCCAACATCGTGGCTGGCCCAATTTGTCTCTACCTTCTCCTCCTCCACCGGTTAACCCAATTGTCCAAATTTACCCTGTACACTCACCTGTAAATTCTTCCCATGCAAGTAATAGACTCAAAAATGAATCCCACCATACACATGATAAAGGAAAAGTTGTTGCTTCCCCCTCCTCTCCCTCAAGAGATTCAACCAAATCTATTTCATCTCGTATGCACTTGAGAGATGATATCTCTCATGTTATCAATTAGATCAAGTCTAAAGGCTCCACACGACCTAAAGCTAATTCATAGAAATCAAAGGGAGACAACAACAACAACAAAGGGAAAATTTCCTCCCAAAGTGGCAAATATAATTTTTGAGTATATTTATTTATTGATTGTTGAGAACAGTTGACTGCTGAATTTTTTGGACAACATACTATTTTTGGGTATTTTGGATATTATATTTTTTGGATATGGTTTAAAATATCATTGCTATTAATTTTCAAATTATGAGAATGATGATGGGAGCCACAAGGAGAGATGTGTTTGATTGATTGACTAGTTGTGTTTATTTTTGTTAAGAAACTAAAGGGAGTCACAAGGGGTCCCACCTACTAATTATTATTTATCAGAGACCCTTATTATTATTATATTAAATTTTCCCCTAAACTTAAAGTTAGTTGAGTTTTAGTTATCTTAACTAAAAGAAGTAGTTGAACTACTTCAACTAATTGTGATTGCTTAAAGGAAAAAAGAGAAGGAAGAACAATGGAGAATAGAAGGAGAAATCATACTAAGGTTTTCTCTTGAGTTTTATTGAGATAGTCCAGTTTTCATTCATTCTTTAATTCATTAAAAACCTAATTCTCTTTTATGACAACATGGTCCTATTGTAGACAACAAGATTCAAGGTTGAATTACATCATTCAGACACTTGGTTTTTAGAGGTGTTGATCTATCTTTGATAGTCTTTGTAGACTTGTCTGTTTATGAATTAAATTTCATGACTGATAAAGGATATTGTGAAAAGTCGAGTGGGAAGCAATCTGTGTCAAGCTGATCCATCTTTTAAAGTTCAGTTTTTTACTTTCTACCAGAAGTCCTTTTGTATGGTTTTCATCTGGGACATCTAAGTTTGACTTTGGTCCAAACTCCCTCATGGATTTTTGTAAAGAGAACGATTCTTTTGATTCCTTGGAATGAAATAAGTGATTTGTATTCTGTCTCATCTGTGTTAAATTGTGACTTGGTATTCTTTATTTTGTCTCCACAATTACTTTTGCATCTGTTATATTCAGAAAATTATATAAAAACATTGAATTTTACAACAATCTTTTATTAAAAAAAATCATCCTAAGCCCTTGTAACTAATACTTGTGGATTAGGAATCAAATTTTGAGGCTATAAACATAAGGTGATATTCCCGTCTATCTTGACTTAGCCAATCAAGATCTGAAAAATGCTTGAGTAAGATTATTTCATATATTTTTCCTCAATAGTGTGGAGGAAGACAAGCCTAACTAGGATAGCGTTAGGGTTTTGGAAATATTGTAATGACTATAAGCCAAAAAAGTAGTATAAATAAGGACCTAGGAGGTATAGGAGAGAGATATCAGTAAAGAGATGAAAAGTGAGAATATATCATAACAGAGAGAGTGAGTTATTATGAATTTTGTAAGCTATTGAGGATAAAAAGTATTGTAGAAGAGTCTAGTAAGGTAGTTCTAAGGGTTAGGTCACAGGATGAGGAGCTTGGTGTGATCTAGTCAGCCTCATAGAGGGTTGTTACCCTCACTCTTGATTATATTACTGACTATGTAATGCACGCAACACAAGATTTTGCGGCAGAATAAATAAAAGAGTAGAGAAGCCAGATCTTTGTGGATGTAGCCCCATGAGAGGGTGAACCATGGTAACCCTTGTGTTCTGTGTGATTCTTAATGAATGTTTATTTCTTTTGATCATTATCTTATGAATGAATGGTTAAAGTAGCTATATCAACATGCATGCATAGGTTTAAACATGAATACATCATAGAAGTAATTGAATAATTAACAAGGATAAGGCACAAGGAAGAAACAACACAATCACATATCCCCTCTCATTCCTAGACTACAAAAACTTGATTATTGTAGCTAGCCATAAAATCTATCTCGGGTGAGACTGGGCTATGCACCCTGTGCACATTGTTTCCTTCTGAAGTACCAGGAGGGATGATAGTTTTTTAGGGTTTTATAGGAAACTTTGTTAAGATCTGAACCTAGGTCAACCCAAGTAGAAGTTAAAGTTCAACCAACAAATAGTTATGTTTCCATTTGGAACTGCACGGATTGAGTGGATGGGATTCGTGGAAGAAACACGTAGAGGATGAAATTATAGAAGTGAATGTTCAGGCCATGGAATCCAACGAAGGTGAAGATCAAAAGATGGTTGAAAACAAAGGAACTTGAGTTTGCAGAGAAGGAAAACAAAAACCCTAATTTAACACCACGTAAATATCTCGACAAATACATGTTTAGCGACTTGCATGAGGTATCTTTCTACGATTTCCTACATTTTTTGTATGAGTGGTTATTGAGGTTAAAGGAAAACCACCCTACAAATCGAATCAGATAGATGGAATGAAATCTTGTGGAGATCACACACTTACATCAAGTTAATAACTAATTTACGTGCATAGTAGATTTATGGTTATACATTATTGTTATATGCTTTATCACTGAATTTACAGTAGATACTGTGAGGTTCTACACCGCAACAAAGGAATATTTTCTAAAGGTACCAAGAGGTAGGTACATAAAATAGTTGTATACTTCAATCAAGATTTTATTGGATGACAACGGTGTGATCACCATGGAATCATACAACTAAACTTCCCTCCATACATGGGGGAAGGGAGGAAGCACTGGTAGGAGGTTGAGATATGGAAGAGGAGATGGACAAGGGAAATAAGAAGGAGGCTATGTACCCAATTATGATGGAAGAAGACCAGATAAAGAAGATAATGGTAAAATTTGGAAAGACGCACAGTGGAATACCCTACCAATATAAAATGAATAACAAGAATAGAGCCATAGCTGATAGAGAAGGCTTGGCGAGCGATGAATAAGAGGTAGAGGATCTCTGAGGTGTGGAGAAAATTTGAGAAATAATGCGTGAAACATATGAAAGTAAAAAAGGAGGTCCAAGGTCAGGAACATAAGGAAGAAATCCAATCCAGATCACCGTCAGTGTGGAACCTACAACCCCATGTGTGACTAATACACTAGAAAGAACACCAATGTTTAGACAACTAAATTTTAGTGGAAGAAAAAAAATAGGTCAGGGATCCAATCAAGGAGGAAGTAACAATCAATTATAGACACCACAAAGAGGTAGTATTTCAACAAAGTTCAAAATGGAAGGACATGATCCCACAATTAGATTACCAAAATTTCAGGGAGAGGCATTAGAGGACCCTGAAAAGAACTTATTCATCTATTAGAAGATTTGGGAATAAAATCAGATCACAGATGAGAATACAAAGCTCACACAATTCTCTATAACACTAAGAGACCACACATTGGATTGGTACATGAGACTAGATGTAAACAGTCCATAAGGATTACCAAAGAATATCGCGGACGTGAAAAAACTGTTGGTAAACAAATTTCAGAAGCCCAGCTAAAAAGACCAGTACATGAATGAAATGATTGAATCAGGACGAAATCGAGTTAGTATATTTGGGAGATTGATCAGAGGTTCAAACATCTGAAAGGTAAGTTGAAATATGAAATTACTGACATGAAACATAGGCACTTATTTGTGAACTCACTATTACCACACTTGAAATACCCGTTAAGACAACATAAGTTCCAAACTTAGGAAGAGGCTCTGCAGGAAACCTTACAACTGGAAGAGAATGAGTATCAATAGACAAATCCATCAATAGAGGAGTTGAAGGAGGATTTGAATAATATAAAATTTCAAATTAACCAAAATAGGGGAAAAGAAAAAATAAAAGTTGTTTGGTGTATGCTATGCAGGATAGAAGGACACCATAAGAACAAATGTCCAACATTTGCGTAGTATATGGTACAGGGATTTCCAACCCATTTCCAATAGGAAGACCATGGTGTGATATTTGTAAGATGCATGGGTATGATCCATATCATTGTCCAATGATGCAAAAGTATACGACAATACCAAAAAGTTCATATTGTAATTTTTGTAAATCAGTGGGTCATGATGATAAGGATTGTAGAACGATGGAGCTGATGAGAGAAATAACTTCATATACTTATAGGGCACAATCAGAAATTATGACAGGACAAGTTGCACCTCAGTTAAGCTAGGTACCACCATCATACAATAATGTGAAACAATAATACAACAATGCAAAACAAAAGTATAACCATGCACAACCACAGTATAACCAGGTACCCTAGTACAATGCACCATGAGGAGATTGAGGTGGATACAAAGGTGGAGGATGAAGCAGAGGAGTATTTGGATGAGGTAGAGGACCAGTAGTGTGCCACAATGACCAACAAACATGAAATTATGCAAGGGATTGTCCACTTCCACCGGTGACATGTATGTATTGTCGTGTAGTAGACCATGACATAGAAGACTGCCCAACACTCTTGGGAAAAATCTAGGAAAAAAGGAATGAGAAAAACCAGAATGTCCAATGGATCTCTCCAGAAGCCAGGGATGAGGGGAGAAACATCAATATAGTCACTCAAGGAGGAGCCAATATAGGAATTGATGCATGAAAACAAGATCCATCTCAACACTAATGGGTTAAGAAGAACACCGGGCCACATAAGTAGTTTGATGCGTGGAAATAAAAGGAAAAATTTAAGGAGGTTAGATAGAAGTTTCTCAAGAATAATGTTTCATATACATCCCTCGTGCAACAAACTTATAACCCACCAATATACAGGATTTAATTCTCAATGGACCATACCAATAAAGAACAACTTCTAGAGAAAGTAAGTACCATAAATACTTTTATGTAATCTTGTGTTAAGTTATTGAATGATCCATCATCTATTAAATTCTTACAAAACATGATAGAAATATGTAACATATAGGTAGAAGGGAAGTTAGAGTAGAAAACAATCAATCATCTCCATACAAGAGGAAGGACAAGCAGAGAATTCAGACTGAATGCCAACATTGGGGATTTAAACATGGGATATGTTATACTGGATTTAGGATTTGAAGTAAATGTCTTACCTAAGAAGACATGGAAGTGTATGGGGGAATCCACCCTAGGCTATTCAACTATTGAGTTGAAACTAGAAAATCAAAACAAAGTGTTACCCATTGGAAGGCTTAAAGGTGTGACATTAGATTTGAATGGAGTGCGCACTATGGAAGATTTTGAAGTAATAGAGAAAGTGGATGGCACAACACCTTACTTATAATTACTTGGATTTGACTGGGCATTATATAACTAGTCTATAATCAACCTGAATACAAGAAAAATGAATTTTGAATCAGGTGAATATAGAGTCATTTCACCATTGGATCCTTCAGAAGGAGAAAGGTTTGTAGAGGCCACTTGTTTGGATCTGGAAGAAATAAACCAGTTGTATAGAACCACCGCACGAGAAGAGTCTTATGTTAACGCAACTGCAGATGGGGTACTCAATTGGATAAGAATTACATCGTTTTCTTCTGACTCAGACACAGGTTTGGAGAATTGGAAACATCGATTACATGAAATTTCCACAAGGAGGTGAGCAAGAATATTTCGCGTAGTAATATGGGTTGGTACAGAGATCAGAGAACCTCCCATTTTTCATGGGATAAATTACTTAGAGGAATTATTGACAAAACATGAAGATGAAGTATTAGAAAATCATAGGCTCTTTTCCCTAGATATTGAACTCAAGGAAATACCTACAATATGGTGGGGTGCATACAAAGAAACAATTCAGGACTGGTATCAGTGTAAACGACTACTGTTCATTAGATTTGGTGTAGAACTAGAGAGCAATAGAGTCCAAAAGTATGATGGGAAAGGCACACCAGTGGAATAATTGGAGAAGCGCATAACACATTGGAGGATGACACCACCAGAGGAATGGTCTCATCACTTTATTCATAAATTGGAAGGAATCCCAGGGAACTGGTACATAGACCAGGAGATGCACAGAGGCACTACATAATGGATAAGATCACAACATAATTTTGTAGTAACCTTCTCGTTTGAACATGAGAACCCCAAAATTGATTCAATGTTGAAGCTGATACAGGGATTGATATTTTTTTATGAACTAGAGGTGGAAATAATGACATAATATCAACAACAGAACATACAGATGGTCAAAGAGTTAATCTCATGTTAACATGTCGAAGTGGAAGAACCAGATGAAGATGACCTGCACAACATTCAGATTATATATATTGAAGGAGAGAGAGAGGTGTAAGGTCCATCTATGGAGTCAGAAGTATTTTTTACACCAATCATATTTAAGAAATTCAACATTGGGACAAATGACAATCCTAAAATGGAAATTATTGGACACTATTGGGATGAGAAAATAGTAGAAACAATAACAAAGTTACTACATGAATACAATGACATGTTTCCATTGACCTTTATAGAGATGAAAGGCATATCAAGAGAGATAGGTGAAATGAATACACCTCTCAAACTTGAGGCTAGACCTATCAAATAGAGACCTTATAGAATGAATCCAGTGTATAAGCAGAAAGTGAAAGAAAAAATTGACCGAATTTTGGAAGCTGGCATTATAGAACCACTAGAGGAATCTAAATGGATCTGTCCCATGGTATTCCAAGAAAACAAGAAAGGGGGGAATATGATTTATGTAGATCTGAGGAAACTCAGTGATGCCTTCTTACATGACCCTTTCCCTAACCATTTTACGAATGAGGTCTTAGAGAATGTGGGAGGCTAGGAAGCATATTCATTCACATATGGATTGTTAGGTTACCATCAGATTAAAATAGCTCCATAGGATAGGTATAAGACTACTTTTTCTACATAATGGGGATCCTACCAATATACAGTCATGCCATTTGGGATGAATAATGCACCAACTATATTTTGAAGGGTAGTCATAGATGCTTTTAAGGAATTCATACATCAGTTTCTAGAAGTATATATGGATGAATGGACTATATATAGTCTTTTAAAGGACCATGTAGAAGTGTTAAAACTAATGATGGAAATACACAAGCAATGTCAGAGATCATTAAACATCAAGAAATGCATTTTTGGTACACCTTTTGGGATATTGTTGGGACATATAGTGTGTAAACAAGGTTTACTAGTTGACCCTTCTAAGATTAAATTCATTGTAAATTTACCACCACCAAAGTTAGTGTGCTAGTTAAGAGAAACACTGGGGCATACATGCTATCACAAGAAGTTTATAAAAGGGTTATGCATAAATTACTACAACAATAGAAAAATTGTTATAGAAGGACACCAGATTTCAGTGGAATGAGGACTGTTAGCAAGGATTGGACACTCTAAAGGAAAAGATGGTGACAAAACCTATATTAGTATTTCCATATTGGGAAAAGACATTTCATGTGCACATAGATGCATCAACTATAGAAATCAGAGAAATTATGGCATAGCTAGGATCAGGGGACTTAAACCATCACATATCCTTTGCAAGTAGAAAGTTGCCAAAATTTGAGAAGAATTACAATATCACGGAAAGAGAAATCCTAGATATGGTATATACACTTAAAAAATTCAGGCACTATTTACTGGTTAAACACTTTAAAATGTTCACAGACCATTCTTCCCTCAAATATATAGTCAACAAGCTAGTGTTGGGGGGGAGGATCCGTAGATGGCTATTATTATTCCAAGAATTAGATTTCGAAGTGATAGTCAAACCAGGGAAGCTGAATGCAGGACCTAATCACTTGTCAAGGGTAACCAATGGAGAATAACCTACTAATTTGGAAGATAGCATCCTTGATTCATAGTTATTTTTAGTACAACTAGATGATGAATACTTAGCTAATATTATTGAATACTTAAGTACAAGATTTTTTCCATAGGAATTTAGCATTGTGTAGAAGAAAAATATGGTAGTCAAAGCTGCAGACTATCAACTCAATGCAGGCCATTTATACAATATGGGCACAAATAACATTTTGAGAAGGTGTGTATTGGAACATGAAAGACCTAGAATTTTAGTAGAAGCTCATGAAGGTATAGCTGGAGGACACTATGCAGGAAAGCTACCGTGCATAAGGTATTGAACGTAGAATTATGGTGGCCAACAATTCATAAAGATGCCAAGGAATATTGCGATAACTGTGATGTTTGTCAGAGGGTTGGAAAACCCAAAAGAAGGGATGAAATGCCCCTAAGACTACAAGTAACTATAAAGGTATTTGACAAATGGAAAATATAATTTGTTGGACCTATTAATCCACCAACAAAAATTCAGGAACTAGATATATCATTACTACGATCGAATACTTAACGCGATGGGAAGAAACAACACCAGTCAAAGATTGTAGTGCAGAGACAACAACACACTTCTTATTTGAGAAAGTGATCACCAAATTTGGATGTCCCAGAATTCTGATGAGTGACCAAGACACTCATTTTATTAATAATACCATTGGGTATATGAATTAGGAGTTTTAATTCTATCACTAGAAGAGTACACCATATCATCCTTAGGAAAATGGAACAGTAGAAGCTTTCAATAAGATTTTGGAAAATTCTTTGACTAAGATGTGCAATGTTAACAAGGATGATTAAAACTTGACAATACTAGCAGTACTGTGGGCATAGAGGACCACATGCAAGAAGTTGACAGGACAGACAACATTCAGGGTGGTGTATGGAAATGAAGTAGTGGTTCCATTAGAATTTCTGGTACCTAGTCTACATGTAGCATAAATTACTAACATGAAAAAAAGAAGCGTAGTACAAGAAAGGCTAATACAACTAATGGAAATGGAAGAGGATAGGATTCTGGAAGGATTTCAGCAGGAAGTATAGAAATAAAGGGACAAATCTTGGCATGGAATACATATTAAAAAAAAGAGATTTAAGGAGGGAGACCTAGTTCTTCTTTATGGAAACAAATTTTTGTAACACCCTGGTAAGTTTAGAATGCATTGGCTAGGGCCATATGAAGTAAAGACTATCATAGATGGGGGATATGTACATCTAAAAGACTTGGGAGGAACAAAAATTAAAGGAATGATCAACGATAGTTGACTAAAACTGTACAGGGACAATCAACCTACTAACCCTTAAAAGTTACAATGCCAGTAAGAAAGTCATGTATATAGTGTACTATAGTAGATATTAAGACAAGAAAATTATAAAAATAAATAAAAAGGGGAAAAAGAAGAAAAAAAGGAATACAAAAATAGAAAAAGAATAAAAACACAAAAAGAGGTAGAAGATGACTAAACAACAGGAAATTGGAAAAAAAA
>ML777685.1:0-22077 GCA_009831015.1 Picea engelmannii | reverse complement strand
TGAAGTTTCAAATTGAAGTCAGACACAGACCTTCAATTCTGGATAATATAAAACATTGGCAGGTTTTTAAAGATGATGAGGAAATTCAAAGATTTATGAAAACCATTGAAGAGTTTTCTAACATTTCAATTGATCAAGATGATGAAGATACAGAAGCAGAAAGACACACTGCAGAAATTCTTCAAGATACTATTGCTGGTCACAAGATCATTGAATTGAAGACAAACCATCTTCCTAAGGGTTTGGTTCCATTAGAAAGGTTTTTCGATCACAATGATGTCTCCAAGAAGGCTGCTATCCAAATAGAAGAAATAGAGGTGGAAGACTGTGACATTAGTGCAAATGCAAATCCCAGGTTGGTAAAATTATCCAGGAAACTATCAAAAAAGCAGAAGGAAGCATATATTGAATTAATGAAACAATATTTAGATATATTCACCTGGTCTTATGAAGATCTGAAAGTGTTTGATACATAAATTATTCAGCATAAAATCCCTCTGAAACCTGGATCAAAACCTGTAAAACAGAAATTCATACAATTCAATCCTTTACTGTTACCAATAATAGAAAAGGAATTGAAGAGGCTGCTAGAGGCAAAAATCATAGTGCCACTAAGATACTTAGAATGGGTAGCAAACCTTATGCCCGTCAGGAAAAAGAACGGAGAGATAAGGCTCTATGTAGGCTTTCGGAATCTGAACAGGTGTTCTCTGAAAGATAATTATCCATTACCAAAAATGGATTATATCTTACAAAAGGTTGTTGGCGCAAAAAAAAATTCTATGCTAGATGGATATTCAGGGTACAATCAAATATCAGTAATAGAAGAAGACAAAAAGAAAACAACTTTTACCACTCCTTGGGGCACCTTTATGTACGAAAAGATGCCTTTTGGATTGATGAATGCTGGAGCTACATTTCAAAGAGCTATGGATATAGCTTTCATTGGAGAGAAAGACAGGTTTGTGGTAATTTACCTTGATGACATCACTATATTTTTAGCATCAGATGAAGATCATTTACAACACTTGAAACAGACCTTTGAGAAATGCAAGAAGTACGACATATCACTTAATCCCAAAAAATCACATTTTGCCATGGAGGAAGGTAAGCTTCTTAGACATATTGTTTCGCCTGAAGGAATTAAAATAGATCCAGAAAGAGTAAAGGCTATTCAGCTAATCGACCTTCCGAGAAATAAAAAGTCCATTAAGTCCTTCATTGGTAAGATTAATTTTTTAAGGAGGTTTATACCTAACTTTGCAGAGATTGTCAAATACATCACTGACATGCTGAAAAAGGATGTAGAAATTAAGTGGATATCAGAGGCAAGAGAATCCTTCGAAAATATCAAACAGACTATTGTTCAGGCACCTGTTCTAATTAGCCTAGATTTTTCTAAAGAGTTCATGATTTTTTCATTTGCATCAGAAAATACCATAGCCGTCGTTCTTCTGCAAAGAAATGAACAAGGTCACGAGCAGCCTATCTCCTTCTTTAGCAAAACCCTAAGGGATTCTGAATTGAAGTATGATCTAATAGAAAAACAGGCGTATGCCTTAGTGAAGGCTTTAAAATCTTTCAGAGTGTATATTCTTCAATAAAAAATTATTGCTTATGTCCCAAGCAGTGCAGTCAAAGAAATATTGGTTCAGCCCGATTGTGAAGGTGAGAGGGGGAAATGGATAACCAAAATCTTGGAATATGATCTCACCATAAAACCTACCCAACTGATAAAGGGACAATGCCTCGCCAAATTAATGATGGAATCCAATTACAAAGCAATTGGATTATACCATCTGACACATGACTCTTCTATTCAGATTGAAGAAAATGATTTACAAATAAACAACAAGTATGTTTCTTCAGAATGGTATAAGGACATCATGTTTTTCTTGCTGAATTTTCAATCTCCCCCAGAATTGGATAAATCAAAATAAAGATCATTAAAGTTGAGAGCTGTAAAATATTGTATTATTGATTAGAACCTGTTTTGGAAAGATCCCAATGGTTTTCTATTAAGATGTGTGGATGAAAAGGAGGCTAAACAAATCTTTCAAGATCTACATTATGGTGTTTGCGGAGGTCATCATCATTGGAAGGAAATTGACTTCAAAATTATGAGAGTAGGCTATTACTGTCCAGTTCTATTCTCAGATATTTTTTCTCAGGTCAAGGCATGTGAACCCTGTCAGAAATTTGTCGGGAAGCAGAAACTTATATCTATGCCTCTGAAACCAATCATTTCCCACAGATCATTCCAGCAATGGGGATTAGATTTCATTGGATAAATTAATCCCACTTCATCAAGGAAACATAGGTGGATTCTTACATCCACTGATTACTTTACAAAGTGGATGGAAGCAATTCTGACTCAAAATACTACAGACAAGGTAATCATGGAATTTCTAGAGGGATATATTTTTTCCAGGTTTGGCTGTCCTAAAAAGTTGGTCACTGATAATGCACATGCTTTTAAGTCGAATTCCATGCTTGAATTATGCAATAAATACAATATCAAATTGGTTCATTCTACTCCCTACTACCCCCAGGGGAACGGATTGGATGAATCTTCCAATAAGACACTGGTAAGGATTATCAAAAAGTTGCTGGCAGAAAATAAAAAAGCATGGGATTCTAAGTTGAAATTTTCTTTATGGGCTGATCACATCAGCAACAAGAAAGCTATTGGGACATCTCCCTTCTAGATGGTATATGGAAAAGAAGATATCCTTCCAACTCAATTGGGCCTCCTAGTTTTGAAGTTTCTGCAAGAAGAACAAGAAGAACCCAATGATGTAAAAATAAGGATTTTTCAACTCATTGAAGTTCAGGAGGCCAGAGAATAGGTTAACCAGAAAGCTGCTCCTCATCAGAACAAAATCAAGGCTACATTTGATAAAGGAACCAAGAAATATGTTTTCAATGAAGGAGATTTGGCATTGAGATGGGATGCCAGGAGAGAAGATAAAGAAAAACACGAAAATTTTGATAATCTGTGGTATGGTCCTTTCAGGATAACCAAGGTAATGAGCAATAACACTTTTCTCCTACATAATTTAGATAACACTAAATTTTTTGGGGGCCCAGTGAATGGGAGGTTCTTGAAGCATTATTTCATCTAAAGGTATGACAAGTTAGAGTTAGTACAATATGTTTTATTTCAATAAAGACTCCATATACCCAATGGACTTGTTTTTACATTTATGCAGAGAATAAAAGAAAGGCAGTCACAGGGGAATCAATGAATCAAAGATAAAGGAAAGGCAATGGTCTGCATTTCTTCTAGTTTAGTATCAAAACTCCATCCCCAGAAGGAGCCAATGTTAGTCTCTAATTTTGTATTGGTTTAGTGAGAAACCCTTTTCCTAAACGCTCTTTACCCATCCCTCATTTTCCTCTTTCAGTTGTTTTCAATTTTTAGATTTTGGATGTTTCATGGTTTGAATTATAATCTTTGATGATTTATTTAAGTTTTGATTATGAAAAACATTGTTTAAACTGGAAGTGTCTCCTTTTATGCTGTTGGAATTTTCAAATTTCAAGTTTTCAAACGCGCTACGGGAATAAGCCTATTCCCGTAGCGCCAAATAATCATGCCATAATGTGCGCCTGCTATCCCAATTTAGTTATGATAACAAGATTCATGAGTTAAGAGTTCACGTGTTCCCACAAAATTTTGGTAATCATTTATAAATCCAACAAGTTGAGAACATAATTGTTATGCACACACACAGGGTTCATTTCAAAATCACCTGTTGTTTAATGATTATTATGTGACTGGTTCGAGTTGGTTTAGTTCAACCTTGCAGGGAGAAATACATGTATCCATTCAAAGCAACAGGTATATATCAACAATTGCAGGAAGTGAATTTGGAACCCGAGGGCGATAGTTGCAGAATTGAGTTTAATGGCGCCAAAGAGGAGCAGACAAGTTGCCAGAATCGAACCAAAAGGTGCCAAACTTCTTGAAGCCTACCCTTAGATGGACCAAAGATTCAGAGATGCCGGGTGGTTTGAGTTCCTCACTATGTTTCAAGGTTATGACGAACAGGTTTCCATGGAATTTTCTTTGAATTTTGATGGTCATGAGGTCGAAATCGGAAATATGTTGATGCTAGTGACAGAGCAGACTATAGCCAAGCCTTGCAGGCTCATGGTTGGAGGATAAATATGGTGGAATAAGGAGCACGTGGTCACTGAATTTGTGAATCAATTCCTCCTTATAGATAAGAAAAATCCAGATTGGAGAAGGGGAATTCCTCGCAGCTGGGTTCGACCCAAATGGCACACTGCTCTGGTGGTGATTCATAGATACATCACCTGTGAAGGGAGGTTTTCGTTAGTCTACATCTACCATATCAGAATACTGATGCATCTAAACTGTGACTACCCTTTGAATATTCCTTATTTCCTGCTTAAAAGTTTGACAAAAATGTCCAAGAAAGTGCAGTCGATTTCCACTAATTCCAAAGGCAGTCTGTTCCATCAAGTACGGATTAAAACCCTAGTCATGTCTACCCTGAATGAATTACATAAGCCCTGGAATTGGCTCACGGAATCCTTAAAACCTATCACTTAATCCAATAAGCTGAAAAAGGGCAGAGGGTGGAAAACTGTTAAACAGGGTCGAGATATTTTTGATGAAAACCCTGTGAAAGATGAATCTTCTGATATCAAGGTAACTAACAAGAGCAGGAGTAAGAGACCTAGATGGGAGCCCAAAATTGAATTGCTTCCTGAGGAGGATGTCAAAGGAGAGACAGAGTCAGATAATGATCTCATTTCTCAATCTACAGTCAAGTCTGAAATGCCATCGACCAACAAAAGGAACGTTGCAATCAAAGGAAAAAGGAATAAAGGTGTGTGTGTATCACAAAAACCTTGGAGAAATTCAACTAGGGATACTAATAAGTATAGGCTGAACTCAAAGTCAACGTTCAATCCAGAAATTAAAGAAGAAAACACCATAATCATAGAAGATGATTCTGAGGATGTTGAAACAAGCACTAGGAAAAGAGCAAAAAAGACTCCATTTCCCAAGAAATCTGTCAGCAAAGGAAAGAGAAAACTTACACCACCTAAAGGCCCTGTAACGAGAGCTTCAACTAGATTATCTAAGGCTAAAGAGATGGCTAAAGGCATCAGTGAATTCCCTGAAGAAAAACAAGATTACTTGGAAGACTCGGATTACTTACTAGATGTACCTGGAGCTATGGATTCATCAAGTTTTGAAGAAGAACATAGCTCATAATTAATCTCAAAATACCAGGTTAAAGCCAAAGAACCCAGTGTTACTGTAAATCTGAATGAAACTACACCCTCTGAAGATTTTTCAGGATTCAAGGTCGAGATAAGAACTGATAAGGAAAAGATTAAAGAGTTCCAGAAAACCATAAAACAATTAAAGAAGGAAAAGATGCAGATAGAATAGTGGAATGCTCGCCAGGAAGAAAGAATTCAAAGTCTTAAAAAGAAGAAGAAGGAGCAAAGGGCATTGCTAAAGGAACTCAGGGAAATCAATTTCAGACTGTACTGGCACAATGTTGTGTTAACCACGAAGCTCAAGCAGAAAAATGCCAAAGCCACTGCTACGATTTTATTCTAAAGGTAACATGAAGATTGGTTACAATTTTGTTTAAAGGTTCTCCAAAAGATATGGCAAATAATTACTCGTTTTGATCAAGGAGATGCTAAGACTTCGATCTGCTTTACAGAGTCAAACAAAATCCCTATTTTGTAGAGTCAAATGTATTGTTGGCAATGTTTGTTATATCAAGTTGTTGAGCTGTGGACTATTTTGGAGGTAGAAGCTCATTTTGAGTGAAATAATTTAGGATCTGGATACTTTTTGATTCTATTCATTTAAAGCTGTTCTAGATAATAGGATCTGGAAGTTTTATAGATAGTTTAAAAATACAGAAGACAGACCATATGAGGGTCGAAAATTTGGAGATCTATAGAGACTTTTTGTGGAGATTATTGTAAAGGGCATGTATGTTCAATTGACACTTAATAGAAAAGGCATATGGATGGTTAGACCTGCTCTTTTCTACTCTGTTATTTCATTTTTCATGCTTTAATTTATTATTCAAATTGCAATGCTTTTGGTTCTTGAATGTTAATTTATACAGTGAAGATTTTGCTATAGAAATAATTTTCAAGTAATGATTTCAAGCTGATACCCCTGTTTCTTTATAATATATTGAAACTAAACTTTGTGAAATTGACAAATTGAAGATTTCACTTTCCTTTTTCTTGAATTGGTTTACTCCATCTATGTATCTACCTATTATTCAGCCAATGGGATATGCAATGTTTCAATCTTGATTTTCATGCCATGCTGTAAGCTTGACCCAGTTTTCAACCATTATACCAAAGCCAAATCATAAAACCCTAAAAAATACTTTGCAATAAAATCAATGATGCCCTAGCTTTCCCTTACCAGTCGAGTGCAACTTTAGGGACTAACAATACATATTATCAATGGTTTTAAAAGGAATTTATATCAACAGTGATAAGGATCGGGTTTTATGTTGATTATTGTTTCGTTGCAACACCTTGTTGATTGATATGATGAAGACTATGTGTAATCGATCATATTTTGGAAGTCTGCTCGTATTTGAAAAAATGACCTATGTATATTTTAATTGGGCCCAATTGTAAATTGGTAGACAGTGGATGTTTATTATTTTAGTGATGCATTATGGGATAGAGGTCGAGCATATTGATGTGCATTTTTTTAAAAATTATTAAAAGGAAAGAAAAGAAAGAAAAGACCAACGCTTTCTTAAACAAGACTGTTGAATGGAAAGTTTGTTTGGCTATGAGTTATGATTGAACAATCATTTTTGAATTGAGGAATTCTGGGAAATTTAAATGTTGGAACAACAAACAATTTGATACACAGTAAATGTTGGTGTGATGTTGGTGTTTTTTGGATTGATTTTAGTACAAAGTTATGATTATTGATTACTTAATTTGTTTTATGAACAATATTCATTAAGTTCCCTACCATTATCTCACTTTTTCGCACATTACAAATCCCCTCACATTCCCAGATTCACTTTGCATGCCATGTTCTTAAAATTAAATTATAATTAAATGGAAACTTTGTATTATAAAAATTAAAAGACAAAACATAGATGGGTTACAATTGATAGTTTTTTCTATTACAACAAAATTGATTGTTTAATAATTTGTTGAGCAGTAATCATGATCTACTCCCTTTCATTTTATCACTTTTCTCCCAATACAACCCCCTTAGATATCCCATAACCCTTATTCATCCCCTGCTCATTTACAAGTATTAAACAATTTTTATGGATTGGATTGCATGGGTTTGATGTGTTGTTGAGCCAAACTTTGTTTCATATTTAAATAAATGTCATGTATGGTTTGTTTAAGAAGCTAGTTGCTAATAAACACCGCATACAAGAATGAGCTTCTTCATCAGAGGAATCCATGGAAAAAATAACAGGGGAAGAGTAAAATGGAACAGAGGCTCTAGAAGGCCAAGATTTTCGATACATTTTGATGCAAATCCACAAGTGTTAAACCAACTCTTCCAATATGGATTTTTCAACTGGATTGGAGAAGGGGTAGTCCAACCTAGGCCAAAAAGGCCTCCCTTCCAACCCCATCATATCCCTAATATCCCAGTTGCCCCTCATTTCTCATTATAACCTGATGTCCTCGAAAATGACAGATGGAAAGAGGTTGTTCACCCAACAGTCTCCCAACATCGTGGCTGGCCCAATTTGTCTCTACCTTCTCCTCCTCCACCGGTTAACCCAATTGTCCAAATTTACCCTGTACACTCACCTGTAAATTCTTCCCATGCAAGTAATAGACTCAAAAATGAATCCCACCATACACATGATAAAGGAAAAGTTGTTGCTTCCCCCTCCTCTCCCTCAAGAGATTCAACCAAATCTATTTCATCTCGTATGCACTTGAGAGATGATWKCTCTCATGTTATCARTKAGATCAAGTCTAAAGGCTCCACRCGACCTAARGCTAATTCATAGAAATCAAAGGGAGACAACAACAACAACAAAGGGAAAATTTCCTCCCAAAGTGGCAAATATRATTTTTGAGTATATTTATTTATTGATTGTTGAGAACAGTTGACTGCTGAATTTTTTGGACAACATACTATTTTTGGRTATTTTGGATATTATATTTTTTGGATATGGTTTAAAATATCATTGCTATTAATTTTCAAATTATGAGAATGATGATGGGAGCCACAAGGAGAGATGTGTTTGATTGATTGACTAGTTGTGTTTATTTTTGTTAAGAAACTAAAGGGAGTCACAAGGGGTCCCACCTACTAATTATTATTTATCAGAGACCCTTATTATTATTATATTAAATTTTCCCCTAAACTTAAAGTTAGTTGAGTTTTAGTTATCTTAACTAAAAGAAGTAGTTGAACTACTTCAACTAATTGTGATTGCTTAAAGGAAAAAAGAGAAGGAAGAACAATGGAGAATAGAAGGAGAAATCATACTAAGGTTTTCTCTTGAGTTTTATTGAGATAGTCCAGTTTTCATTCATTCTTTAATTCATTAAAAACCTAATTCTCTTTTATGACAACATGGTCCTATTGTAGACAACAAGATTCAAGGTTGAATTACATCATTCAGACACTTGGTTTTTAGAGGTGTTGATCTATCTTTGATAGTCTTTGTAGACTTGTCTGTTTATGAATTAAATTTCATGACTGATAAAGGATATTGTGAAAAGTCGAGTGGGAAGCAATCTGTGTCAAGCTGATCCATCTTTTAAAGTTCAGTTTTTTACTTTCTACCAGAAGTCCTTTTGTATGGTTTTCATCTGGGACATCTAAGTTTGACTTTGGTCCAAACTCCCTCATGGATTTTTGTAAAGAGAACGATTCTTTTGATTCCTTGGAATGAAATAAGTGATTTGTATTCTGTCTCATCTGTGTTAAATTGTGACTTGGTATTCTTTATTTTGTCTCCACAATTACTTTTGCATCTGTTATATTCAGAAAATTATATAAAAACATTGAATTTTACAACAATCTTTTATTAAAAAAAATCATCCTAAGCCCTTGTAACTAATACTTGTGGATTAGGAATCAAATTTTGAGGCTATAAACATAAGGTGATATTCCCGTCTATCTTGACTTAGCCAATCAAGATCTGAAAAATGCTTGAGTAAGATTATTTCATATATTTTTCCTCAATAGTGTGGAGGAAGACAAGCCTAACTAGGATAGCGTTAGGGTTTTGGAAATATTGTAATGACTATAAGCCAAAAAAGTAGTATAAATAAGGACCTAGGAGGTATAGGAGAGAGATATCAGTAAAGAGATGAAAAGTGAGAATATATCATAACAGAGAGAGTGAGTTATTATGAATTTTGTAAGCTATTGAGGATAAAAAGTATTGTAGAAGAGTCTAGTAAGGTAGTTCTAAGGGTTAGGTCACAGGATGAGGAGCTTGGTGTGATCTAGTCAGCCTCATAGAGGGTTGTTACCCTCACTCTTGATTATATTACTGACTATGTAATGCACGCAACACAAGATTTTGCGGCAGAATAAATAAAAGAGTAGAGAAGCCAGATCTTTGTGGATGTAGCCCCATGAGAGGGTGAACCATGGTAACCCTTGTGTTCTGTGTGATTCTTAATGAATGTTTATTTCTTTTGATCATTATCTTATGAATGAATGGTTAAAGTAGCTATATCAACATGCATGCATAGGTTTAAACATGAATACATCATAGAAGTAATTGAATAATTAACAAGGATAAGGCACAAGGAAGAAACAACACAATCACATATCCCCTCTCATTCCTAGACTACAAAAACTTGATTATTGTAGCTAGCCATAAAATCTATCTCGGGTGAGACTGGGCTATGCACCCTGTGCACATTGTTTCCTTCTGAAGTACCAGGAGGGATGATAGTTTTTTAGGGTTTTATAGGAAACTTTGTTAAGATCTGAACCTAGGTCAACCCAAGTAGAAGTTAAAGTTCAACCAACAAATAGTTATGTTTCCATTTGGAACTGCACGGATTGAGTGGATGGGATTCGTGGAAGAAACACGTAGAGGATGAAATTATAGAAGTGAATGTTCAGGCCATGGAATCCAACGAAGGTGAAGATCAAAAGATGGTTGAAAACAAAGGAACTTGAGTTTGCAGAGAAGGAAAACAAAAACCCTAATTTAACACCACGTAAATATCTCGACAAATACATGTTTAGCGACTTGCATGAGGTATCTTTCTACGATTTCCTACATTTTTTGTATGAGTGGTTATTGAGGTTAAAGGAAAACCACCCTACAAATCGAATCAGATAGATGGAATGAAATCTTGTGGAGATCACACACTTACATCAAGTTAATAACTAATTTACGTGCATAGTAGATTTATGGTTATACATTATTGTTATATGCTTTATCACTGAATTTACAGTAGATACTGTGAGGTTCTACACCGCAACAAAGGAATATTTTCTAAAGGTACCAAGAGGTAGGTACATAAAATAGTTGTATACTTCAATCAAGATTTTATTGGATGACAACGGTGTGATCACCATGGAATCATACAACTAAACTTCCCTCCATACATGGGGGAAGGGAGGAAGCACTGGTAGGAGGTTGAGATATGGAAGAGGAGATGGACAAGGGAAATAAGAAGGAGGCTATGTACCCAATTATGATGGAAGAAGACCAGATAAAGAAGATAATGGTAAAATTTGGAAAGACGCACAGTGGAATACCCTACCAATATAAAATGAATAACAAGAATAGAGCCATAGCTGATAGAGAAGGCTTGGCGAGCGATGAATAAGAGGTAGAGGATCTCTGAGGTGTGGAGAAAATTTGAGAAATAATGCGTGAAACATATGAAAGTAAAAAAGGAGGTCCAAGGTCAGGAACATAAGGAAGAAATCCAATCCAGATCACCGTCAGTGTGGAACCTACAACCCCATGTGTGACTAATACACTAGAAAGAACACCAATGTTTAGACAACTAAATTTTAGTGGAAGAAAAAAAATAGGTCAGGGATCCAATCAAGGAGGAAGTAACAATCAATTATAGACACCACAAAGAGGTAGTATTTCAACAAAGTTCAAAATGGAAGGACATGATCCCACAATTAGATTACCAAAATTTCAGGGAGAGGCATTAGAGGACCCTGAAAAGAACTTATTCATCTATTAGAAGATTTGGGAATAAAATCAGATCACAGATGAGAATACAAAGCTCACACAATTCTCTATAACACTAAGAGACCACACATTGGATTGGTACATGAGACTAGATGTAAACAGTCCATAAGGATTACCAAAGAATATCGCGGACGTGAAAAAACTGTTGGTAAACAAATTTCAGAAGCCCAGCTAAAAAGACCAGTACATGAATGAAATGATTGAATCAGGACGAAATCGAGTTAGTATATTTGGGAGATTGATCAGAGGTTCAAACATCTGAAAGGTAAGTTGAAATATGAAATTACTGACATGAAACATAGGCACTTATTTGTGAACTCACTATTACCACACTTGAAATACCCGTTAAGACAACATAAGTTCCAAACTTAGGAAGAGGCTCTGCAGGAAACCTTACAACTGGAAGAGAATGAGTATCAATAGACAAATCCATCAATAGAGGAGTTGAAGGAGGATTTGAATAATATAAAATTTCAAATTAACCAAAATAGGGGAAAAGAAAAAATAAAAGTTGTTTGGTGTATGCTATGCAGGATAGAAGGACACCATAAGAACAAATGTCCAACATTTGCGTAGTATATGGTACAGGGATTTCCAACCCATTTCCAATAGGAAGACCATGGTGTGATATTTGTAAGATGCATGGGTATGATCCATATCATTGTCCAATGATGCAAAAGTATACGACAATACCAAAAAGTTCATATTGTAATTTTTGTAAATCAGTGGGTCATGATGATAAGGATTGTAGAACGATGGAGCTGATGAGAGAAATAACTTCATATACTTATAGGGCACAATCAGAAATTATGACAGGACAAGTTGCACCTCAGTTAAGCTAGGTACCACCATCATACAATAATGTGAAACAATAATACAACAATGCAAAACAAAAGTATAACCATGCACAACCACAGTATAACCAGGTACCCTAGTACAATGCACCATGAGGAGATTGAGGTGGATACAAAGGTGGAGGATGAAGCAGAGGAGTATTTGGATGAGGTAGAGGACCAGTAGTGTGCCACAATGACCAACAAACATGAAATTATGCAAGGGATTGTCCACTTCCACCGGTGACATGTATGTATTGTCGTGTAGTAGACCATGACATAGAAGACTGCCCAACACTCTTGGGAAAAATCTAGGAAAAAAGGAATGAGAAAAACCAGAATGTCCAATGGATCTCTCCAGAAGCCAGGGATGAGGGGAGAAACATCAATATAGTCACTCAAGGAGGAGCCAATATAGGAATTGATGCATGAAAACAAGATCCATCTCAACACTAATGGGTTAAGAAGAACACCGGGCCACATAAGTAGTTTGATGCGTGGAAATAAAAGGAAAAATTTAAGGAGGTTAGATAGAAGTTTCTCAAGAATAATGTTTCATATACATCCCTCGTGCAACAAACTTATAACCCACCAATATACAGGATTTAATTCTCAATGGACCATACCAATAAAGAACAACTTCTAGAGAAAGTAAGTACCATAAATACTTTTATGTAATCTTGTGTTAAGTTATTGAATGATCCATCATCTATTAAATTCTTACAAAACATGATAGAAATATGTAACATATAGGTAGAAGGGAAGTTAGAGTAGAAAACAATCAATCATCTCCATACAAGAGGAAGGACAAGCAGAGAATTCAGACTGAATGCCAACATTGGGGATTTAAACATGGGATATGTTATACTGGATTTAGGATTTGAAGTAAATGTCTTACCTAAGAAGACATGGAAGTGTATGGGGGAATCCACCCTAGGCTATTCAACTATTGAGTTGAAACTAGAAAATCAAAACAAAGTGTTACCCATTGGAAGGCTTAAAGGTGTGACATTAGATTTGAATGGAGTGCGCACTATGGAAGATTTTGAAGTAATAGAGAAAGTGGATGGCACAACACCTTACTTATAATTACTTGGATTTGACTGGGCATTATATAACTAGTCTATAATCAACCTGAATACAAGAAAAATGAATTTTGAATCAGGTGAATATAGAGTCATTTCACCATTGGATCCTTCAGAAGGAGAAAGGTTTGTAGAGGCCACTTGTTTGGATCTGGAAGAAATAAACCAGTTGTATAGAACCACCGCACGAGAAGAGTCTTATGTTAACGCAACTGCAGATGGGGTACTCAATTGGATAAGAATTACATCGTTTTCTTCTGACTCAGACACAGGTTTGGAGAATTGGAAACATCGATTACATGAAATTTCCACAAGGAGGTGAGCAAGAATATTTCGCGTAGTAATATGGGTTGGTACAGAGATCAGAGAACCTCCCATTTTTCATGGGATAAATTACTTAGAGGAATTATTGACAAAACATGAAGATGAAGTATTAGAAAATCATAGGCTCTTTTCCCTAGATATTGAACTCAAGGAAATACCTACAATATGGTGGGGTGCATACAAAGAAACAATTCAGGACTGGTATCAGTGTAAACGACTACTGTTCATTAGATTTGGTGTAGAACTAGAGAGCAATAGAGTCCAAAAGTATGATGGGAAAGGCACACCAGTGGAATAATTGGAGAAGCGCATAACACATTGGAGGATGACACCACCAGAGGAATGGTCTCATCACTTTATTCATAAATTGGAAGGAATCCCAGGGAACTGGTACATAGACCAGGAGATGCACAGAGGCACTACATAATGGATAAGATCACAACATAATTTTGTAGTAACCTTCTCGTTTGAACATGAGAACCCCAAAATTGATTCAATGTTGAAGCTGATACAGGGATTGATATTTTTTTATGAACTAGAGGTGGAAATAATGACATAATATCAACAACAGAACATACAGATGGTCAAAGAGTTAATCTCATGTTAACATGTCGAAGTGGAAGAACCAGATGAAGATGACCTGCACAACATTCAGATTATATATATTGAAGGAGAGAGAGAGGTGTAAGGTCCATCTATGGAGTCAGAAGTATTTTTTACACCAATCATATTTAAGAAATTCAACATTGGGACAAATGACAATCCTAAAATGGAAATTATTGGACACTATTGGGATGAGAAAATAGTAGAAACAATAACAAAGTTACTACATGAATACAATGACATGTTTCCATTGACCTTTATAGAGATGAAAGGCATATCAAGAGAGATAGGTGAAATGAATACACCTCTCAAACTTGAGGCTAGACCTATCAAATAGAGACCTTATAGAATGAATCCAGTGTATAAGCAGAAAGTGAAAGAAAAAATTGACCGAATTTTGGAAGCTGGCATTATAGAACCACTAGAGGAATCTAAATGGATCTGTCCCATGGTATTCCAAGAAAACAAGAAAGGGGGGAATATGATTTATGTAGATCTGAGGAAACTCAGTGATGCCTTCTTACATGACCCTTTCCCTAACCATTTTACGAATGAGGTCTTAGAGAATGTGGGAGGCTAGGAAGCATATTCATTCACATATGGATTGTTAGGTTACCATCAGATTAAAATAGCTCCATAGGATAGGTATAAGACTACTTTTTCTACATAATGGGGATCCTACCAATATACAGTCATGCCATTTGGGATGAATAATGCACCAACTATATTTTGAAGGGTAGTCATAGATGCTTTTAAGGAATTCATACATCAGTTTCTAGAAGTATATATGGATGAATGGACTATATATAGTCTTTTAAAGGACCATGTAGAAGTGTTAAAACTAATGATGGAAATACACAAGCAATGTCAGAGATCATTAAACATCAAGAAATGCATTTTTGGTACACCTTTTGGGATATTGTTGGGACATATAGTGTGTAAACAAGGTTTACTAGTTGACCCTTCTAAGATTAAATTCATTGTAAATTTACCACCACCAAAGTTAGTGTGCTAGTTAAGAGAAACACTGGGGCATACATGCTATCACAAGAAGTTTATAAAAGGGTTATGCATAAATTACTACAACAATAGAAAAATTGTTATAGAAGGACACCAGATTTCAGTGGAATGAGGACTGTTAGCAAGGATTGGACACTCTAAAGGAAAAGATGGTGACAAAACCTATATTAGTATTTCCATATTGGGAAAAGACATTTCATGTGCACATAGATGCATCAACTATAGAAATCAGAGAAATTATGGCATAGCTAGGATCAGGGGACTTAAACCATCACATATCCTTTGCAAGTAGAAAGTTGCCAAAATTTGAGAAGAATTACAATATCACGGAAAGAGAAATCCTAGATATGGTATATACACTTAAAAAATTCAGGCACTATTTACTGGTTAAACACTTTAAAATGTTCACAGACCATTCTTCCCTCAAATATATAGTCAACAAGCTAGTGTTGGGGGGGAGGATCCGTAGATGGCTATTATTATTCCAAGAATTAGATTTCGAAGTGATAGTCAAACCAGGGAAGCTGAATGCAGGACCTAATCACTTGTCAAGGGTAACCAATGGAGAATAACCTACTAATTTGGAAGATAGCATCCTTGATTCATAGTTATTTTTAGTACAACTAGATGATGAATACTTAGCTAATATTATTGAATACTTAAGTACAAGATTTTTTCCATAGGAATTTAGCATTGTGTAGAAGAAAAATATGGTAGTCAAAGCTGCAGACTATCAACTCAATGCAGGCCATTTATACAATATGGGCACAAATAACATTTTGAGAAGGTGTGTATTGGAACATGAAAGACCTAGAATTTTAGTAGAAGCTCATGAAGGTATAGCTGGAGGACACTATGCAGGAAAGCTACCGTGCATAAGGTATTGAACGTAGAATTATGGTGGCCAACAATTCATAAAGATGCCAAGGAATATTGCGATAACTGTGATGTTTGTCAGAGGGTTGGAAAACCCAAAAGAAGGGATGAAATGCCCCTAAGACTACAAGTAACTATAAAGGTATTTGACAAATGGAAAATATAATTTGTTGGACCTATTAATCCACCAACAAAAATTCAGGAACTAGATATATCATTACTACGATCGAATACTTAACGCGATGGGAAGAAACAACACCAGTCAAAGATTGTAGTGCAGAGACAACAACACACTTCTTATTTGAGAAAGTGATCACCAAATTTGGATGTCCCAGAATTCTGATGAGTGACCAAGACACTCATTTTATTAATAATACCATTGGGTATATGAATTAGGAGTTTTAATTCTATCACTAGAAGAGTACACCATATCATCCTTAGGAAAATGGAACAGTAGAAGCTTTCAATAAGATTTTGGAAAATTCTTTGACTAAGATGTGCAATGTTAACAAGGATGATTAAAACTTGACAATACTAGCAGTACTGTGGGCATAGAGGACCACATGCAAGAAGTTGACAGGACAGACAACATTCAGGGTGGTGTATGGAAATGAAGTAGTGGTTCCATTAGAATTTCTGGTACCTAGTCTACATGTAGCATAAATTACTAACATGAAAAAAAGAAGCGTAGTACAAGAAAGGCTAATACAACTAATGGAAATGGAAGAGGATAGGATTCTGGAAGGATTTCAGCAGGAAGTATAGAAATAAAGGGACAAATCTTGGCATGGAATACATATTAAAAAAAAGAGATTTAAGGAGGGAGACCTAGTTCTTCTTTATGGAAACAAATTTTTGTAACACCCTGGTAAGTTTAGAATGCATTGGCTAGGGCCATATGAAGTAAAGACTATCATAGATGGGGGATATGTACATCTAAAAGACTTGGGAGGAACAAAAATTAAAGGAATGATCAACGATAGTTGACTAAAACTGTACAGGGACAATCAACCTACTAACCCTTAAAAGTTACAATGCCAGTAAGAAAGTCATGTATATAGTGTACTATAGTAGATATTAAGACAAGAAAATTATAAAAATAAATAAAAAGGGGAAAAAGAAGAAAAAAAGGAATACAAAAATAGAAAAAGAATAAAAACACAAAAAGAGGTAGAAGATGACTAAACAACAGGAAATTGGAAAAAAAATATCGTGCGCAACAATTACTACAACAACATCAAAAGACAACGCACAAGAAGAATTTCACTTGGTGAAAATGCACACAAAAATTGAAAAACATTTATCATTGGGTCTATAAAGTGCGAAACACATGTGTTAATTCAACAATTAGTGATTTTTGAGCACAGAGCAAGATACAAAGTGCGTGCCCTAGATGAAACTGTACGAGGAAGAAAGAGAGTGTGAAAATTAGATAGAAGATGACACCACCAAAGTTTAGTGGTCCAGGCTAGTACGTGTAGGTTACTCGACAAGGACAAAGACATAAGGAAAGGATGAGAAATCCTGAGAATGTGGTCAAGCTTGAATATGTCGCTACATGAAACACAAAGTCAATCAACATGATGGGGGTTGTAGAGGAAACATTGACAGCACCAAAAGGGGAAGTAGGGTAGAGTTCTGGTACCTAGAATTATATCCTAAACCCTAATCTTGAAACACCCGCTAAACCAGATGAAACGATGGGTCAACAACAGGGCCACGATATAGAAGAGGTATTGGTCGAGGACATCACCAACCAGTCAGAATCCGAGAGGGAAGAAGAAGATGCAGAAACAACAGAGGCAAGCCCATGTACTGTCTGGTAGAAAGGAAAGGTGTAGGACACCACATACATCACACTTCCATATCTCCCAAATGCAATGGTCACTGTGGATGATATGCTTGGAAAATTACCAAAACTTAGGTACTCGGACCACGATGTGCACGATGTGATCAAATTCCCAAATTTGGCCGAAGAAACCTACTTAGCTAACACAAGGGAAATTGGACCCCTAGGAAAATCGATAATGGAGCCCGGGCAGTGGATAACGGGGCTGCACGACTCTGACATAATGAACCTCTTGGATACACCGCACTTCGTGTGTGGTAAAAACATTGGGATCTATGTCAAATAATTATTAGCTCGGGTACATGGTGAAATCCTTTGGATGGATAGGTTAGTACAACTATATGTGGCATTGATCATCAAGATCACAGGATTACCTAAAGTCAACGCACAACTAGAGGAGTAATTGGATAACAAGGCACGCGAGAAGGAAATCACCGAGATGGTAAAAACATAGTTTATCACTAGTAGGGGAAACATGGGAATTTTTCTCAAGGACATTAATGAAAATGTGACTAGGTTGGACAACAAGCATATGGCTTGCAAGATGTTGAGGAAATGCAGAAAAGAAGAAGCTCCAGCAAGATTCATAGCAGCAGTCGCGTAGTGTGCGAAAGGAGTGATGTTTAGTTGGGCACTATACTTATTGAACCAATTTTTGGTTGATTGTAGAGATGCACAGGATAATGGATATGAGTTCCATTACTCTCTTCTCATCATTCTTATATCCTTGGTAGGATGGAAGGAGCCAAAATTTTCAGCTATGTGGCGAGATATGAGTCCCTCTGGCAGGCCAAGGAAAATAAAAATAAACAAGAAAATAAAACAATATTTGTGATGTTTCTAGAATAAATACAACAACGCACAACTAATGTGTGGTGCATTCTTGTGGAGGTTATCTAAGAAACTAAATGGATATCCAGGTTCATGGCGTCCATTCATCACATGTGGATCCAGGCCATAAGGGATCCAAAGAGGGCATGGCTAGAGCTGCAATATTGTGTCACCATGGAAGAAATTGATTGGATAATTAGATATTGGCTAATGTAGTGTAAGCTTCCAGTAGAAATACCTACAACAAGGCCAGCCATGACACAATCTACCAAGCCTAAGGAAAATGTTGGAGCAAGTTCCTGAACATAAACATAGAGTTCAAATGATAACACTAGAAAATATGCAGCGTGAAATCATCTGTCAAGAAGTAGCGCAGTGCCTAAAAGACCAAGGAGGACAACAACAATGCCAAGAGAATACATCCAACATGATATTGGAAAGGGGGGTATATCATAGGCTGGAAAAAAATGGTATAGGTTACAAAGAGTGGGGTGCATCCTTCACATACGAAACATGTAGTATTCCATATATAGAATAATATGCAGAACATAAATATTTTAGCTAGAAATGGTAGAACAACAATGATATAACCAGAACAATACCATAATAATACCATAATAATACCTGAAAGAGCACCTTGATTAATGATAGAAATTCTCACTTTCCTCTTCGAGGAGGAAGCCTCCAGTAGAGTAGAGCTCTATTACAATAATATCCAATAAAAAACTTATCATACCCTCTACTCTTATTTATACTAAATCTATCTATCCAAAAAAACAATCTAGATGAAGATCCTTCTAGAAGTAGAAGCTTCTATTAGGTCTTCTTACAATTGTGTTGTTCCTCCTTATTGCTAGGACTTATTAATATTGACCTTTATTACATGGACATATATTATTCTACCCACTTGAGGGGTTAGGTAGGTTAGGTCCCTAACATTCCCTCCCCCTTAAAATCATCCTTCTCCTCAAGGCTTGAGATGAGGAAATTGTTGCAGAATGTTAGTTGGATCCCATGTGGTATCTATACGAGTTGTACCTTTCCATTGGACTAACACTTCCTTGATGGTTCATTTATGAAGATGACACTCACGATGGTCCAAAAATGCTTGTGGCTGTAACCATATGGATCCTTCTTCATCCAACTTGGGAAGGTTGGTTTGAGTTTGGCACCTAGTTCCAATCACCTTCTTTAAGAAGGAGACATGAAAAACATGATGGAGCTCAGAAGAAATAGGAAAAACTAACTTATAGGCCACATGTCCCACGTGCTTGAGAACTGTATAAGGACCATAAAATTTAGGCACTAGTTTCTGACAATGTTCATCCTTGAGTGAAGTTTGTTTATAAGGTTGCAATTGAAGAAATACCTAGTCTCCTTCAACAAACTGATGTTCTGAGTGACCTTGATCAACTTGTTACTTCATGTGATTCTAAGACATGACCAAATTCTCTTTTAGAGTATAGAAAATAATGTCTTGAACTGTAAGTGTTTGGCAACCGCCTGAACCTTCGAGACATGTGGTATGTAGGAGTGAACGAAAGGAGGATTTTGTGCATATACTACTTCAAAAGGAGTTATATGAGTAGTTGTATGGTGAGAAGTGTTGTACCACCATTCAACTAATGGTAACCATTGATCCCATTGATTTTTCATTTCAATGGAAAAACACCTCAAATAAGTCTCCAAACACTTGTTTATAACTTCAGTTTGACCATCAGTCTAGGGATGCTATGCGGTGTTGTAGATTTTAACCATGTACAATATTTACTACAAACATATTTTCAGTGAAAGAAAATAAAAGATACAATGAAAAATAAAAACATTACACAAAGATTTTTTCCCCTGGAAACCCAAACCGAGAAAACCAATATATTCTATATTCATTCATAGTGATACATTGTTTACAATACAATATACATATAGGAGCCAACGACATCCAAAACCTAACCCAATGACTTGGATTAGTCAACAACCCTAATTACTTAACCAAAAATAGAAAACCATCAGGAAAAAATCATGTGCCGAAAACCACCCAATAATGGACACAAAAATTGAGGCAACACAAAAATGAATCAACATGAAAAACGAGGCAAAAATGCAACATGTTTTCTGAGCAATTTTTTTTTTCTCGGGGGTACTGCCCCTACACTCCCCAAGGGGGGCCCCCTCAAACCCCCCTTCCTGCCCAATGCAACATAGACACTAATACTCATGCAAAGAATATAACAGATACCCAACATTCTCCCACTTGTTGTTTTCTTTGCATACAGGGGGTTACAGGGTTACATAGTCAACAATCTAGGGAAACAATGCCCATGGATCCTCTATACCAAGAGAACTTCTCAGTGCTCACAATTTTTTTTAATGAATATGAAACATTCTTCAAAGTGTCCAACTTCATCAACAATACTTTATTTTCTTCAACCATGTCTCTCACAAAGTGATATTGAATATCAATATGCTTTGCCTTTGAATGATAAGTTGGGTTCTTCACTAGAAAAATTGCACTCTGAATGTCACAATATATCCTTACAACTTGTTGTACCAACCTAATACTTGAACAAAATATTTGTAACCATACTGCTTCCTTACTTGCATGAGTGGCTTCCATGTATTCAGCTTCTGTAGTTGAAAGTGCCACTACAACTTGTCTTTTGTTCATCCAACTTATTGCTCCTCCAAACAAGTTAAACACATACTATTAAGCCCTAATATTGGCTCATTACCCCTTAATTGGGGAATATTATATTAGTAATGTTATTTTATTTATGTCGACTTTAGGCCATTAGTTGTAATTATACCTCCTAGTCTCCTATATATACCAAGGAGACATTTTCATTTTGAATCATCTTGTACTTGAACATTGAAGTGGGGTAAAAGGAGGTTTCCCCCTTGAAGAGGCTTATTATCTGAAATTATCTCTTTTTCAAGGCGTTGATTACTTTTTCTGATGTTTTTCTATGCTATATTGATATTTGGTTCTTAACATATTGTATCAGAGCTCAAGGTCTTGGGGTTTCACTGCTACATCTAAGACACCTTGAAATTTTAGCTATAGATTTTTTTCTACAATGTTTCAAAAGGAATATCTTGGAGGATATTTATTCGATGGATCAAGGTATGTTGGGTTCAAAATTCATCTCCTGAGGCCTTATAATTTCGGAGATATAGCTTGTACAAGATAAGGTTCTGGAATCATCCTGAATTGAGTCATTGCACAATTTTCTCTATAATTTTTTTTTATGTAACGTTTCAGACCCTGAACTCTGGAGGCTGTATTTTTGGTAAAACTTTCAGCTTCTGGGTCATCTTAAATTTGTAGATACACCCTATGTAAGATAGGGTATCTGACTAGTCCTATTGACTAGTCTCAAGAAGGTGTTCTAGGTAAAACAATCATAACTTCTTCCTAGAGTATCCAAATTGAGTGGGACTGGTTT
>ML777684.1:1166085-1179661 GCA_009831015.1 Picea engelmannii | reverse complement strand
GGCAATAATGCAAGATGCAAGGTTAGTATGTGAAGCAAGCATTTTCCTAGGACAACTAAGACTAGTGCCTAAGATTGGGCAAGGGGCCAACTAAAGTTACAGGATGATTCGTTACAAATATGATTACAAGATATACAAAAGAATAATTGAATCAAATATTGATTACAAGATATATAAAAGAATAATTGAATCAAATATTGAGTACAAGATTTACAAGTAAAGAATATTAAGATACAATAAGCAAGCTAACCACTTTAATTATTTTTGTGCAGGATACAAGGAGATCAAAGCATCATCACATTTATGCGATTATCATCAACACATCATTATCACAACACATCAACAAAGAAGATTTAGAGATTTTAAGCACAAGTGTTATGAAGATGACCCACTCTTAGTTATTCAACCCTCGAAATGTTTTATATGATTAAGCCCAAGGTTAGATTATTAAAGGTTTCTTAAGATTTTTCGATTTTAGTTACCTTTATTAAATTTTCACCAAAGCCTCCTCCTCCTATTGCCAAATGGTTGTTGAATGCTCAAGATAGTGTAGCAACGAGGCTAACCCTAGCTGTCACAGTCAGCCTAAAGCATTGAGTTTTTACGGAAAGGACACTCCTTCGTGCCACGAGGCCGTCCCCGGCCTATCACCGTCCGTTGCCCTCCTCAATACCCGTTTAGATGGTGAAGATGGTGGTCTAAGGTACCCTAAAGAGTCTATTAAGTTGATATGTGAATTAGGTAGACTTTTAGGTGTATTTTAAAGTGTTTTACTGATTTTATGACACTTTTTAAATGTGATTTAGTGACTTGGCCGAAACTCACTTCAGCCTAAAATGTGTTGCTTAAGCTTATGAAATGAAAGGCATTAACACATATATGTTATGTGAGAGCAAATCACTAAATGTACAAATAGATAGCTTGCAAAGTAAAGAAGCAAAACGTAAGGGAAAGAACAACTTGCCAACAAGAAGAAGAAGAGAACCACACTTATCTTTATATAATTTATAACATTTAGATCCAAGCACAAGTGTGAGAAAGAAAATTTAAGTGTTTGCCTACACTATTAACTTAACCATGAAGTTACTTCCAATATGTGGCAAGTGGCCTTAATAGATCATAACATGAAAGAAAAACACCATTCACTTATTGAAGCACTTAAGCATTTAGGGTTTTAGATCTAAGCATCTAAGATAAAGATTAAACTTTGAATTAGCTTTAAGCATGCAAATAGATCTAGTTAAGTTATTATGCCCAATAGGCTTAAGCTAAAGAACTATAAAATCTAGATCTAGAATATGTTAGACATTAAGCATTTAGAGATCATCAATCACATATTAAATCCTAGCCTTACCACTTGGGGTATTCCTCTCCCAATAGGTAGGCAATTATTTAGCTTGCTTAGTTATTAGAAAATATTGAGAAAAGAGAGAAGCAAGCAAGCAAGAGAGTGAAGCAAGAAGGAAACAAGCAAACAAGAGACAAACCCTAATCCCCATGTCCTAGAGTTTGAGAGATAACTTTCATCCACCAAACCCCACGTCTTAGCTCAAAGAGGCAAAAAAATGCAAAAATACAAGATCTATGCTAAACCCTAGCTGCCCCAAGGCTCACACATGGGAGGAGGCCATACCACTCCTTCTCCCACAACTATGAGCCACTAAAATCAGCAAGAAGAGGAAGAAGAAAGCTCAAGAAAACTCTAAAAATGAAGAAGGAGGTTGAGAAATAGCTACCAATCCCTTTGGGGGGTCTTTGAGTGTTGTGTGGATGCCTTTGGGTAGTGTTGACTGCCTATTCAACTAGGGGGTCAACTCCATGTGCCATGAAGATATGCATTATCAGATGCTAGTATGTCGAAGACAGTTTAGTTCTACTAGGCAATATATGCCTCTAGCACAATTTTTTGTAAACGGAATTTCCGCACTCCTGCGTGGGTTAATAATATAATAGGTATGCATGGATCATAGTTAAGTCAGGTACCTTGGGATGTTTTCATTGGGAGAGTTCCTTTCACCGAGGGTTTTTTATCCTCAGGATTTTAATTGGGCTTTTCAGCCTTATTAATTTCCCTTGAGTTTTTCCCTCACACCTGCAATAATTCCTTCAAAGTGGTGAAGGGCGTTCTAATGGTCTCATCCTCTGGTAGCTAGTGTTTAGGAATGATGTAATTGACCATGCAAGACATTATAGAAAGTTTCGCTGAATTTCGTCGAGTCTAGATATGTTTTTTTTAATTAATTAAATTTAATTAATTTTCCTAAGGTTGGGATTTTAATTTTTTAATTAATTAATTGTTTTTGAGCAATTATTGTAAAAACTAGGCCTTTGGGTTTTTGATAAGGGTATTTGTGCTCAAATAAAATGGAAAGGCACCCCCTACACCCTTGGGCCAAGTTTCAGCTCAGTCGGACAAACTTAGCTAGGTGTTTGTCCACCCGGAGTGTCAGGCAGTCAAAACAGCGATTTTAATTGCTAAGTCATGACTTTGTCGAATTGTAATTTTTGTAATTTTTGAGTTAATGGGTTAGTGTGATGATGGATAAGAGCAAGAAAAGTGATACCTAGCCTACCCAACCCACCTCCTAAACATTTACACACCCCCTTACACAACCCACTCACTAAATACCCACGCCCCCTAGGGGGATTTGCGCCCCCCTTCACATAGAAACCTTAGGAAATCCATTTAGTTGCTTTGTGGGCCCCTCCCTCATGAGGTGCACCCCTCCTAGCCTACCACCTCACCCTCACTTGGTCCCACGCTCCACCTCACCCATCCACACCCTCAATCCATGCCAAAACCTTCATATGGTGCGCCCCCTTTCCTTGAGATCTTCATTATTGCTTGGGTTTTGACACATGGCTCTCATCCAAGAGGGGTCACTTTGCCTCTTGAGCTATAAAAGAGAGCCTCCCCTCACTCATTTCTTCACCATTCTTTGAGCTAGTGTTACTCTACTGAATTTTTGCCCCACTTCTCTTGCTCTTGCCATCTTGCATTTCATCCCATTTTTCTCTTGAGAATCTTGGAGCAACTTGTTGCTGCAACACTCTCCCATTGGATTAATAAAGCTTTGGAGGATTTTGAATCACCAAGAGTATTCTGGATGCATTGTTACTTATGAGGTGATATTGTTGATTTGGGTATTCTGTGTAGCATTGAGTAGATTCTTAGGTAAAGTAGTTTACCTGAGTAGATTAGTGAAGAGTACTCTTGCTGGTTTATGTATGTTGGATAGCTAGTTGTTTGAAGTATTTCACATTGTTAGTTATTTAAGCATGTTATCTATTTCTATGCTTCACGGTTTGTCTTGAGTTTTGCAGGTTTGCCTCAAGAGATTGTTGGGAAAGCCTCAAGAAGGAGTCTTCCATCAAAGCCTTCTCAAACTCGTAGTTTTACTTAGTCCTATTTTTCTGCTTACATTCCATTTATATTTCAGTTAGATAACCATCTTAAATAGGTCATTTAAACTCACTTTTACTTGAAGATTTTTATGTGAAAAATTTATGCGTAAAAACAAGAAATTTTTCTTAACATTTGTGTTGTGCAGCATTTCCAGCAAGCATTTGCTTGCTGGTTTTTGCAGATTCTTACCAGGAACAAGGGGATATGCTGCCCGAATTCACCCGTACAACACTCCAAAACAGCCTTCTTTGAGTGGGTAATGATTTCCCTCTTTTCTCCACTCTTTTCTAGCATTGTAGCAAGCCCCCGGGAAGTTCCCTTGAGGCTTGCATTCTCTTGTTTCATTTCATCCATTGTAATTTATTTTTTGCAAATTAGTTAGTTGCCTACACCTTGGGAGAGTGATTGGCTCAGCCAACCCCCCAATATCGTTGGGCTAGAACATAGATTTATTTCAGCATTCTTTATTTCTTGCCCCACTTGTCATTAGGACAAGGTTGTGTGGCTAGTTTGTTCTAATAATAATTGTTTAAGTTTTTCTTTCCAACCCTCTTTGGCACAACATTGGTAGGCTTGCCTCCACCTTGTGCCATTGTGAGTGGTTTGCAATACATTTTAAGTTTTGCTTAATAACTTGCCTACACTTTGGGAGAGACATCCCCATATTGTATGGCTAGGATGGTAATAATGTGTTGATGATTATTGTTGTTTACAATGGCTAAAATCTTCTAGAGTAGACATCACACATATACTCATCTTAGTTTAAGCCCTCAAGGCATATTTCCATTTACATGCTCTAGTTTTCCTTTCAGCAAGTATTTCAATCTATAGCATGCTATCTTAAATGGGATAAATCACATGGTTAAATGGTTGTAGTCTAAAGTAATTTTTCATGTTCATTTGACAAGTTGTTCTTGTCTTTCATTTACATCTTTTTCTTCAAGTTTATACATGCAAGTGGTTAAGTGAATGACATGGATGAGTTTATCTTTTTCAGCTTTCTTTAAATGTTTTAGATATGTGTTTACACGCTGCAATTTCATAATCTGTAATACATTTGCACAGCCATAAAAGTTTCGGTTTTGGGCATAATTCACAATTTTTGAGCATCTAAAACTCATCTAAAACACTCAAAACACATCTTAAGACTTAGTCCTAAGTCATAACAATATATTAGACCAACTAGGACACCTAATTCCACCATCTTCACCATCTAAAACAGGAATTGAGGAGAGTAGCGGAAGGTGTAGGCCGAGGACGGTCTCACGGCGCACAGGATGCGTCATTTCCGTGAAAAATCAATTCTTAGGGTTGACTGTGACAGCTAGGGTGGACCTCGTTGCCTTACTATCTTGAGCATCCAGCAGCCATTTGGAAACAAGAGGAGGAGGATTAAGGTTTGACACTTAGTTAGGAGGGTAATTAAAATCTGTAAAATCTTTAAGCAACTCTTAACCACTTAGTCATCTAGGCAATCTTCTTTTGGGATATATCTTATGGTTGTTTAAAGCATTAGATTGCAAGCACATACATCTTTTATCTTTCATGCAAGTCTATGGTTCAATTTTCTAAGTGTTAAATCTTTTAAGTAAGTTGAGCATTTGCCTCTCAAGTATTTCATATCTTTCAATTTATGCTCTTTGTGGTGTGATTCAACAAGAGATTGCGCATCCCATTTGGAGGAATCATCTAGTTGGATCTTGAGTGCTTTTATGGTTGCCATTGAAAAGCAATCCAATTGTTATTGGGGCATGCTTGGCCTTATGTGAATGATCTTCATATTTTGACTATCTTTTATTTCTCACATTTAAGCACTTGTTAATCTTGTTCATTTGTATCGTGTGTATCTCATACATCTTGTTCATAATTGTTGTAATATCTTATATTCATTGTTGTGTGTACTTGTATCTTTTGTGGAGTAGTTGCAATTTTGTAATACTTGTAATCTTTTGTAATTAAACTCCCTTAAACTTAGTTGACCCCTTGCCCAACCTTTAGGCACTAGTCTTAGTTGACTTAGGGAAAAGGTTTGTTTGACATAAGTAGTCTTGCACTTTGCATTTGCTTCCTTAGCATCATAGGTTAGTACTCCCCCCAAACCTTTAACAAATTAAAACCAACTCCTAGAACATAAACGTTAAATCACATCTAGTAACTAGGGTCTACCCCCCTTGGCTTCCCTAGGAGTAAGCCTAGAAGGAAGAGGTTCCAGTCAAGGTGATAATGTGGACTGTGAACCTAGGCATTGTGCCTCCAAGGATACACTAAGTGAGTTGGACTTTGCTCACGTTTGCAAGTGTGTATTAGGACGACAACAGGTAGCCAAAACCCCTCTCAACCAGATATGAACCTGCAAAAACCAGCAAGGTATCCTTGTGGAAATGCTACACAACCCAAAAAAGTGAAGAAAAACTTTTGTCTTTTTAGGGAAAAAAAATTTCTTAAGAAAAGTTGATAAATCTTGATATAAATGACCAAATCTTACTAAGTTAAACTAGCTGAAATATATGTGAAAGTGAACGGCAAATAGAAGAAGAGTAAAGGGTGAGAAAGCTTCAAGTTTGTATGTGTTTCAAGGGATAAATCTTCCTTGGTGCATTCCCAATGAAACCCTTGAAGCTAAACCTACAAAACTTGAAAAGTGATGTGCATACAAGAGATAATATGTTGCATATACTAACAAGATGACATTTCAATCCTTTCTAGCAAAACAAGATATATAGATCTACAAGCATGTGCATTAATAGATCTACCCAAGTAACATTTTACCTAAGATCCAATGTGTGCAATCACTAAACAAATTAGAACAACTTTACCTCATGTGTATGGCAAGAAAAAGCATGTGCATAACTCTTCCAATAGTCCTCCAAAGCTTCTCTTTATTATTACTCAAGAAAATGGATCTTGGAGAAAACTATCTCCAAAACTCTAAGAGCTAAAGAATGGAAAATGTGGAAAGAAAGAGAGAGAGAGAGTGAGAAATCAAGTAGCATAACAATAGCTCAAGATATGGTGAGTTGGGAGTGAGGAAAGGGATCTATTTGTACTTGGAGAGGCAAACCTACCTCTCTTGGATCAATGCCAAGTGTCCACCACCAAGCATAAGAAGAGATCCCAAGCCTAGGGCGCACCATCTAGGGTTTGGATCCTAGATCTAGGGTTTAGAAAGTGTGGAAAATGTTGGGATCAAGCAAAAGGGTGTGAGAGGCCTTGGGATTGATGCCAAGGAAGGTGAGAGGGCTCAAATAATTTTTTTTAATTATTTGAGAAATTTCTAGATGGAGGGGGGCGCACTTCTCCTAGGAGGGCGTAACATTTTGGGGATGAGGGAAAGGATGGAGGGTGAGAGATGAGAGAGAGGGTGTTGGGATGAGGCAAGGAGGGACGTGGGGGTGAGGGGGAGCATACCAACCAATGGAAGGGGCCTCCCACCACTTAAAACGAAGATGCCATGTCTCTCTCCTAAAGGAGGGCGTAACTTTTCCCCTAGGGCGTCACTTTTGAAGAGGGTGAGAGGGGGGAAAGGGTAGAAAAAGGTTAGAAAAAGGTTGGGTGGTTAGGTTTCTCTCTAACTTCTATCCATCATTAAACATCCTTTTAACTCATTATTACATTTTTACAAATTTTGCCATGTTTGGACTTTAGCAATTAAAATTGTTGTTTTAGACTGACTGACACTCCGGGTGGATAAACCCATGGCAAAAGTTGTTGGACTGAGCTGAAACATGGTCCATGGATGTGGGGGGTGCTATTCCATTTCTTTTGAGCACAAATACCCCTATCAAAAATCCAAGGACCTAGTTTTTACAATTTTTGCTCAAAAATAATTAATTAATTAAATAACTAAACCTCCAAACTTAGGGAAATTTAATTAAAAATTAATTAATTAAAAAAAAACTAAATCAGACTCTATGGAATTCCTCAAGACTCTCTAAGATGTCTTGCATGGTCATTTACAATGATTCCCTACAATAGTTACCAAAAGATAAGCCCACTAGAACGTCGTTCACTACTTTGGAGGAATTATTGCAAGTGTGAGGGAAAAACTCAAGGGAAATCAATAAAGCTGAAAAGCCCAATTGATAACCTGAGGATAAAAAACCCTCGGTGAAAGGAACTCTCCCAGTGAATCGATCCCAAGGTAACTAACCTAGACATGACTCATGCAGACCTATTACATTATTGACCCACGCAGGGGAGCGGAAACTCCAGTTACAAAAAGAAGTGCTAGGGCCAAACAATGCCCTGTAGAATCAAAGTATTCAACAAATTTGCATCTGATGATGCATCTCTTCATGGCACATGGAGTTGACCACCTATGTTGGAGAGGCGGTCAACACCTACCTCTCATTCAACTTAACTTTAGAGAGGGGGGCGAATTCGCCTCTTGTGGGGCTCACCATCTCCATTGGATTGGCCATTTGGTGATGGGGACCACATGGGGGGCCCATTCCACACCTTGGGTGACCCCTTGGGGCATTAGAGATAGGTTTAAACTTAGGATAGGGGGTTTCTTCCCCCATTTTTGAGTTTCCTCTTCTAATAGGAGTTCCACTCTCTCATGGTGCCCCCCCTTTCAGTGAGCCTCCCTCTTTTGGGAGTGACACTTGTAATGCATGCAAGGGGCCCTCCCTTAAAAGAAAGGGCCATCTCCTCATTTTTTAGATCTAATTTCATAGCAACTCCATGCTGCCCAATTTTCTCCTCACTCTCTCTTGGTCTCCCACCATTTCTCTCTTGTAATATTGCTGCCATATTGCAGCCATTTTTTTCAATAATAGAAGTGAAGCTTTGGAGGAACTCTTGGTGTCCTTGTGGTGTTCTATTGGTGTTCTATTGGAGTACTCTTGTTGTTCTTGTTTGGTGTTCTTGTGAGGTAATATTTTTACAATTTGTATTTATTTTGCTCACATTGTTTTACTTGAAAAACCCCAAGCAAAGTATTTTGCTGAGGATAGATCTATAGTAGTATTGTTGTAGATCTATGTGAGTTGTTTTTCTTTGAGTTTGCAAAGTAGTTTGTAGACCATTTTAAAGGACTCACTTTCTTGCCTCATTGTGTAGCAAGTATTTACAACTTTGCAGGTTACCAAAGCTTGGAAAAGAGGACTCCAATGGCTTCAATTCTCTTCACTAATATTTCTGATATAATTTCAGCAATCTTTTATACATTTTATGCACTTATTTCTCTTCTAAATCTTGCAATCTAATCAAGTTTTATGTTCATATTTTTAGTATAAAATTTTATGTTTTAGATACTAACAATTACTAACTCATTTGAAGTGATTTCTAGCAATTTCTAGCACACTTTACTTCTTGTTTTTTGCAAGTTTTTGCCAAGGGGAGGTGCTGCCAATTTTTTGCCACAAGGAGCTCAAGGAAGCATCGAAAGGCCTTGGTGCAAAACCCTCTCCTTCTTATTGCTTTCCAAATCATTGTAAGCAGCCCAAGAGAGTCTCTTGGGCTTGCATTCTTTTATCATTTTCATAAATTGTAAATTGTATATAATTTTTTCAAGTTTTGTTTATGCCCACATCTTGCATGTGAGTGGCTTTGCCACCGTTGCAAAATCGTGCTAGCTAATTAGGAATTTAATTTTCTATTTTGCTTAATTTCTTTGTCCCACTTCTCCCACAAAGAGAAGGTCGAGTGGCTAGTGTTAGCTTGCTCTATTTTACTTCAAAATTTTCTACCCACCTTGGCACAAAATCAATAGGCTTGCCCTCTGTTATCCCCATTTTGTGGATAACTAAGGAGATGATGTCTCGGAGCCCTCAAGTTGCAGACATGGAGTATCGAGAGATGTAAAGACCACGCGTTTGCTCTTTTGCACAGCCAAATGCTCGCATTGCCACCACAGTGATCCAGCACCTGGTCATTCTCCACACCAGCTTGCCACCACAGGTCACTTGGGTTTTGCTCCATGTGGTACAAGTCAAGTATGATGGTGGGTATCACTTTAATATTTGAGGCATTCTAGCTTGTGTATCTGAGGTTATTTTGTATTATGAGACATTTGCTTTGGAAACTATGCCTTTTACCTTGTTTAAATGTTGGTGGTTGGCTTGGGGCACTCAAGTAGATGGTCACCCTTAGGATGGGGTGTTTCTGGGAGCTTCCTTTGATGAGTCATCATGCCACTCCCGACCATACTTACCACTTTCCATCATTATTTCCCCTCATGACATTATCTCTTGGGATTTTGGGGTAGATTGACCCTAGAAGGGACCATTCCTCATGTCATGGGAAGAAGGGGTTGAAGGCCCAGAGGGGAGTTAGCTGGAAAAAGATAAAAGCCTAATGAAAGAACCTTCCAGATGCTTCGCCCAGGGTATCCCGAGAAAGCAATAAAAAGCTTCTCCGCAAGAAAATAAGGACCCCATGAAAAGAATAAATAAAAACGCTTAAAGGCACAGTTGAGGATAGGAGGTCTCATCACGAGCCAGCCTATCACGTCCATGGGTATCTAATGATATGACATTACCATTTCTGGGCATCACACCAAGGTAATGGCTCTCAATTGCATGGTTGAGGGAAAGGGCGTCTCATCACGAGCCAGCCTTCTCATCTCAATGAAAGTACTTGTGGGTGACACTGTCGTTACCTGGTCACCACGCCAGGGCAGTGGCCTCCAACTCACCCTATGCTATATTGAAAGAAGATACAAAGAAAGAAAGATAAAAGGCAATTGATGGGCTTGCAAAAAATGCATTATGGACGAAGGTGCAGGCTCCCTTGTTTTAAAAACCGGTGAACCGGAACCGGCCGGTTTTACCGGTTTGATGGTCAACCGGTTCAAACCGGCCAATAAACCGAACCGGTCGGCCAGTTTGGTCGATTTGGTCATAAACCGGCCAGTTTGGTCCCTAAAACCTAAAACCTAAGTAACAGAGAAGTACTTGGCTCATGTTTTCTCATGCAAGTTGGAGTTTTAAGGTGTTTTGGTGTGCAGTTGAGGGTTATTTTGCCTTACTAATTTTATTTAAAGAGGTCCCCACCCCCTCCATTTCACCCACCCTAGTAATTAATGGTAATGTTAAATTCTTAAAGTAAAAGGATGAAAATGAAAGATAAAGGAGAATTTCACTTTTAAATTTTTAACATTACCATTAATTGTTTCAGGATGTTTGAGAGTGATTCCAACCTCATTGGACTTCATATGAAGAAAGTAGAATTTTAGGTCCTGTTATCGCACAGTTTGTAGCTAGGTCAAAAGGCTAGAAGATAGAGGCCAAACTGGCGTAACAGGAACCTACCCCACCCAATGTCACCACAATGGGGAGGTTCTTTCTATTTAGGGAGGTTAGGTTGAGGGGAGACGTCCCCGGTAACCTGGAGTTTTGAAGAGGCCAAGGTATAAGTGAAATTCCCTCTTCACAGGTCACCACCAAGAGCAGATAGTCCAGCTAAACAGCCAATAATGAAGTGTAGGCCCAAATGAGAACACCTACCCGGAACAAAGCAACACAAGACTAATACATGCAGGCTATAATTTCAAAGGGTTAGTACTTCATATAACTATCTGATATCAATACATAAGCAAAAGATATTGACGAGATCAATGTTTATAAATACAACAATGAATTAATATCAATTCATCAATATATACCAAGATGATGTAGCAATCAATGTGTCAAATCAATCCTTTATTCAATAAATGCTCTTAAACCATCACCTAATTGCCTATGAAGAAAACTTGTTGCTTCAAGATGGAGTAACCAAGGATGACGTCAGCCTTATTAGGGTTAGTAGTTAGTTAGGGTTTCAATTTATAAGAGTTTGAAAGTTGGTTTTACCATTATCACTTCAACGTTGGAGACCTAAGATCAGTGCCTAAGGGTATATGGAGTCAAATTAAGGGAGGACGCAAAGGTTGAAGGGAAAAGGCTAAGTACTAGAGGAAAGGATTCTGAAGTGTTGCAATGGCAGGGCCCCAGAAACAAAACCCTAGGGGAAAGAGGCTCACTCCGGTGTTGCTTAAGCAAGGCCTCATGCTCTTTCCTCCTTCCTTAGGTTTAACTTGGCAAAACGGCTAGCATAAAAGATAAATCAAGACACAAGAGTGTGGTGAGGGAGAGTGTTGCAAAGGCAAGGCCCTATCACCAAACCCTAGAAGCAGGATAGCCCTAGGTGTAGATAACCTAGGCCTGGGATGTCTCCACCTTCTTGACTTTTAAAGGGACGGATAGCAATGAGAGTGTAGCAATGGCTAGGCTCTTCCTTCCTTCTTCAATGGCTGAAAAWTTCTCTTTTAAAGGACATGAGACAATGACCTACTTGTGTGTTTGTCCCCTAGGGTTTTAAAATCAGCAAAGTTTATAATAAATGCAAGAATATAAGACCACAACCATTCAATTAAGAAGTTTTGCAGAAAAAACATTTACATATCATGATGAAATAGCAYTGCAAACCCTAGTTGTAAACCTTCTTTCAAGAGAAATGCCAAAAATGCCAAGAAATGCCCTCCTTCAACAAGTGTGCCTCACTCAAAGAGAAGAAATACCCAAGTAGGGCACAAAAATCAGATCTCACTAATGAGTGAGTGTTGTGTTATGTCAAAATGAGGATAAAACTCCTCAATATATACTGTATCAATGACCTTGAATTAATTTTAGGTCATAAAAATTAGCCGACAAGGCTTTAAACCAAAATCATATTGTTTTTACATTAAATTGTCAAATTAAAACCCTAACTGAGCTGTAATAAAGGTCAAAGCCCCTTCAAGGGAGGCGCTAGCCCCTTTTAGGGAAAATGAGACATCCAGGAGCAAAACGTTAGCCCCCCAAGGGCTTCTCCAACATGCCACACGTGCCACTGCTGCCCAGTCTGCCTCCAAGAATGACCATGAAGTTGGATGACGTCATGGTAAGGATGGGGGCGCTCTGAGCCTTCCAAGGCCAACATTCCACTGAAAAGGGGTCATTCCCCCTAGGCCGGGCTCTGCCAAAGTGCCTCTGGTGAAATATCCTCTTCTTCTCCAGTGCAAAACCTCGGTCAAACACTGTCCTGTCTCTGGCCCTGATGATATGGGTTTGAACAACAGTGTTGAGTTGGCATTAGCCAACTTGGATCTTAATGAACTAGTGCTAGAGCCGGTCACTTTTGATGATGGTGATCCTCTTGAGGGGTCATCCTCCAGAGTCCACATCAACAAATGCACGAATTGCATTGGATATAGGGGAGGAGGAGGATGGAGGAGAGAGCAGTGGTAGTGATGCCAATCTTGATGATTATGACATGGATGACTATTGACAGTCACGACTCATGAGCTATGAGATTCTTCCATCTACGGTTCTAGTATCTACCCTATGGCTATTTTGTATTTGTCATTGGCATTCCCACCTATAGTATCTGTGACTCTAACTTAGTATGTTATTTGATGTTGTAGAGGCCATTTAGAGCCTCCTTGATTGTGTATTTATGTTCTGATCTCTAGATATGTATTGCACTTGGTGTCGTTTTGATATATTCATGAGAAGACTTTGTATATGTTGTCTCTAATGCTTTGGAAATGTGATTTAAAATCTTAAAAATATAATTTTTTCGTTAAAATTTAAATATTTTATGTATTTTTTTAAAAACCGATTCGACCGGTTCATTACCAGTTCCGGTTCCGGTTTAGGTTGGATCCTCGACCAGTTCTGGTGCCGGTGTCGGTTCCGATTTTTAAAACTATGGGTGCAGCACACCCTCTACAACAGCACCCATAAGTGAGATACTATGGACCCTTGCATATCATGAACCCCATGCCCATTGAGTACTTCCCCCATCTATTCCACTTCATTCACATGACTCAGATAGGGTTGTTCCTACACTTAGGGGGTTTGATCCATTGAAAAGAAGTACCATGCCAACCCTCCCACAACCAAACTTGGAAAAACGTCTAGTTTCTTAAGCACATGTTTGTATGATGTAGTCTTGGTATACATGCTTTAATGGCTCCTTTATTAACTTGATTTACTCATCACGATGCTTTGACTTGAGATCTTTGGAGGGCGTATCCATTTATCTTGCAGGTACATGTTGGTGGCCATTTTTGGAAGAACAAACCCAGCTTGTGCTTCCATGGGGCAAGCAGCCCATCAGATGGATGACATAGGCCCACATGCCAGACGACAGAGAGATGCCTTTGGAGGCCTAGGAGACAGCTGGATAGACATAGCCCACCCT
>ML777684.1:1106580-1118802 GCA_009831015.1 Picea engelmannii | reverse complement strand
TGAAACAGAGTTGGATCTTATGCTGAAACAGTGTTGCAACATATTTTGTATCTTGATCTGTAGGCCCGAAGAAACTCGGGGCAATTTGTAATTGAACCTGTGGCTTTGCCACCCCTCTAATATGAACTATAACCGTTTTCGTCCAAAAAAACAAAAATAAAGTGGACTAGGTCCACAATAAACCTAATATAATCCTCAAGATAAGGTCTCCAAATGAAGCAATCTCTCTCCAAGGTGTACACATATCAAGATAAGGCTCCCCAAGTGGTGCGCTCTCCAAGCATAGGCTCCAAGTGTCAAGCACTCCTCATCACAAAGCTCCTCACTCTCCAAGACCATCATCCAATGCTTCAACACTGCTCCTCAATATATGTATCTCGGGTCCACATACAACCCCAAGCAATGTGCCTTCAACCCAAGCATCCTCAAGTCATCCTTCTAAGGCATGCCAACTGGTCCCAATGCTCTTAGGGCTAAGCACCCTCCCTCCTAGTGTCTAGCATTGCTCCTCCAAGGTAAATCCAACACCCATGCAAGCAACCATCCTCCTCAACACACATGCCATGTAGAGGATATTAATGCCACATAAGGTAACCACCTCATCAGGGAGTGGGCCACATCTAGCACCAAGTCCAAGGTTAAGCAACCACCTATAAAAAGCTCTCCAAATGTCATCAACCAAAAGTTCTAAGATGTCACCATTCACCCCAAATCACATGAAGGCACCCTAACATGGTGTAAACACTCTTGAAGAAACAAAAAGCTAACACTTACATCACAACAAACAAATTCAATACAGATACTCAATTGGAGATTACAACACCCGTTTCAACATCTAAGGATACCATTCATTCCTCATTTCAAGAGCAATTACTCTAGCTTTGTTGGCCATTTGTTTCTTGTTGCATTTTGTGGATTTGTTGCATTTATTTTGGGCATTTACTTCACTTTCTATTTTATTTCTTTAAAACCCTAGAAACCCAAGAGTGTATTGTTTCTATTTATTTTATTGACATATTCCTTTGGTCCATTATTGAATTCATTGCCAAATCTCTCTCACGAGATTCCTTTTAGGACATCATAAAATAGGAAAAAAAATTATGTTAAACTTGCACCCATGAAAGCTAGTCTTGCCATAGGGTTTCACACCATAATTGTGACTTGATTAGCCAACCCTTAAATCCTCATATCAATTAAGATCAATAAAAGAACTAGTGGAATCACCAGAGGCTTTGGAAGGAGGATTAGCTTTAGACCAGGAMTGCCCAAATTCAGTTGGGAGAAAATCACACATCACACTGGCTAAATCTTAGGCTGTGAAGGAGATTAGAGAGGGAAAACAATCAACTATCAATGGGACCCTTAAAGCAGGTGAGACCCATAAGCCAATATCCAAATGATAATTTTATCCCTAAAAACAAGAGGGGTCCAAGGTGCCCTTAAACAGCAAGCCCTAAAAAGACTCTTTACCATATATAAGCCAGATGTAGTTATGATTTAGGAAACCATGTGTGTAGCACCAAAAGCAGTGGAGTTTTTATCTTCTGTATTGAAGGATTGGGCCTTTATTTCAATAGATGCTAAGGATTTGTTGGAAGGATAGTTTACTGGAAGGAAAGGAAAATCTGATCCAATTTCCACTAATTTTCTGCATGCACGTATAGTAGTAGAAGCCAGATCAAAAGAGTCGGGGAAGGTGTTCAAGTTAACTAATATGTATGGGCCTTATAAGGACGGGAAACCCTACTAGGAAAGCTTAGGGGATTTAGGTGTTTTGAAAGGTGAAAATGTGATTGTGGGAGGGGACCTAAACCTTACCCTCAATGAACGGAAGATTTGGGGGGAGGTGGCAAGATGTGATCCCATTGCAGACTTTTTTACTCACTTCTTTGAGGTCCAAAATCTTATTGATGTTGAGCCAGCAAAAATTATTCCAACTTGGAAGAATGCCAAAAGAGGGAGGGAGGGGATTGAAAAGGGGTTAGATAAAAATTTTGTTGTAGACTAGTTAATGGAAGACAATGAGATGATTAAGTTCTAGGTTGGTATTGGAGGCTCATTAGATCATTTACCAATTCTTCTGCAAATTGACTCGAGAGATTGGAAACCTTTAGCTCCCTTTAAATTTAATCATGCCTGGCCGATGGAGGAGGATTTCAGAGGTCTTGTGATTAGGTACTGAAAGCCTTTTGAAAGAAATTCTGGAGATTCTGCAATGAAACAGTTTGCTGACAATCTAAAAAGTTTAAAAGGGGTAGTAGGAGAATGGGCAAACAATCATGCCTTGAAGAATCAAAAGGATATAAAGGAAGTAGAAGAAAGAATAATAGTTATTTTCAATAATTTTTCTCTAAGGAGGAGTTCCAAACTCTGAAAAAGCTAGAAGGAAAAAAGAAGACTTTATTTGACAAGGAGGAAACAGAATTGAGGCTCAAAAGCAGGGCCATTTGGTTAGCTGAAGGAGACAATAACACAAAAGACATATGCAAACTACAAAGACAAAGTTAATACAATATGGGAGATAGAAAAGTCTGATGGTACCAGGGCCAAAGTCTTCAAGGAAAGTGCAGAAGTTGGTAAACAATATTTCAAAAATCTCTTCAAAGATCTTGAGAATGCAACCATTGGTGAGATATTAAAATTATGAGGCTCTTCCCTAGACTCATCGATGAAGAAACGAATTCAGACTCCAGAGTTGGAAGCAAAAGTAATGAAAGAAGAGATGAAAGTAATCTTAACTTCTTTTAAAAAGGTAAAGAGTCCAGGGCCTGATGGCTAGACAGTGGAATTCCTCCTTGGTTTTTATGATTTGTTGGAAGGAGATCTTCTGAGATTATTTGAGGAATCTAGACAATCAAGGAAAATATTAGGAGCCCTAAAATCCACATTTATAGCTCTCATTCCCAAAAGCCAAGACCCTACTTCCTTTGAAGAATTTAGGCCTATTTCCTTGTGCAATCTTGTTTACAAAATTATCATAAAAATCATTGCTGATTGACTCAAAGGGATTTTGTTTGGTGTCAAATGAATAGTTTGGCTTTCTATACAATAGACAAATTCATGATGCTATTGGAATAGAACAAGAGGGCATGCATTCCTTAAAGGTTCAAAAAATTCCAACAGTTGTGATGAAAATTGACTTGGCCAAGGCGTGTGATAAGGTTAATTGGCCTTATCTCAGGTTGTTGTTGCTCCATATAGAAATGAATCTACAAATTGTCAGTTGGATTATGGGTTGTTTGACATCAGCCTCATTTGCAATGCTAATAAACAGATCTCCTTCTAGTTTTTTTAATGCCTCAAGGGGCCTTAGACAAGGTTGTCCCTTATCTGCCTTCTTATTTTATTAGAGGTTGAGATCTAAGTATGCTAATTAAGGATGCAAGAAGAAAAGGGGAGCTAAAAGGGATAAAGCTATTGGATGTGGTGGTTATCTCACATTTTCTTTTTGTGGATGATATCATGTTATTGGGCAAGGAAGCATAAGGGAGATGAGAAAAATAAAGGAGATCCTAAATACAGATTGCAAAGCTTTTCAATGAGCTAGTAAAAGAGGTTAAATAACAAGTTATAAAGTTGTTCCCTATGAATTATTCTGATATAGACCAAGGAGTGAAATATCTAGGTTTTAATTAAAACCAAACGATTATAAATATGAGAATTGAATGTGGTTGTACAGCAAGATAGAAGCTAGAATCTCAGTTTGTTGTAACATATAGTTGTCACGAGGGGGCAGTGCTGGAAAGTATTCCAGTGTATTGGATGTCCATTGCACATATACCAAAAGAAATTTTTAATAAAATAAAAAAATATTGTTTCGGTTTTTAATGGACTAGGAAGAAGGAAAAAGAAGAAATTTCATTGGTAAAATGGACAAGAGTGGCAACTCCAAAAGAAATAGGAGGATGGGGGCCAAAGAATATCTCTGTGTTCAGTACAGCCCTTGCAGCAAGAAGTCCTTGGAGATTAATTTATAATGAAGAACTTTGGGGCAAAGTGATGAAGAAAACGTATTTAAAAGCCATATCCATGGAAGATTGAACTAGAGCAGAAAGAAAAAGTTCACAAGGAGCACCAATAGTATGTACTATGGAAAGCTTTGGCAAGGGTCTTCCCTTTAGTTGGAAACTGGGCAGCTTGGAGAGTGTGAAGGAGCAACAGAATAAGAGTAGGAGAAGATGCTTGGATTGGCTGTAAAGGAAATTTCAGGTTATCAGAAGCATTAATAAATGAGCTGCATTCTATAGGGACTCTCACTGGAGGGAGCAGAAAAACAGAATGGAGCAAATGTATGGGCTCAGAGTGGAAATCAGCAAAAGATGTCTTTACAGGGAGAAAAAGCAGAGTAATGGACTCAATATGTTAACTTGTTAAAGCACAGTGCCATAAAACTGTCAGATCAGGAGAGTGAAATAAAATGGTCAAAAAATAAGGGTACAGGGGAGTACACAGCAAAACTTGATTATTCAGTGAAGATGGAAGAACGTACAGGAGAACGAGCTTGGTGGTGGAAGGTAGTATGGAAATTGGAGAGTCCCTTGAAAATTTTAAAAAAAATATCTTTGGTTATAGCTCTGGCAAACAAAATATTAACTCGGGATAATTGCCAAAAGAGAGGCTGGTATGGACCAGGTAGATGTATTTTATGTAAAAATAGTGAAGAATCGGTGGATCATCTATTAGTCAATTGCTCCTTTTCTAGATCTGTTTGGGATGAATCGTTATGAGTGTCATCTGGAAGAAACAAATGGAATCATTTGACTTAGGTAGATTGTCTTTATTCCTGGGTAACAGATAAATCAGAAAGAACTTTCAAAGCTCTTCCTTGCTAATGTTATATGGGGAATTTGGCAATCAGGGAACAACATGTTATTTAAAGGTTTGGACTTGACCCCTGCACAGGTTGCTCATAAAATCAGGACAGACTTTAGAGGCAGTTGGAAATCATTGAAAGAAACTCATCATAGAACTCTAAGGAGCCCATTATGAAAAAGCATGGGGCTTCTTCGATGAGGCATGCCAAGGTGAACCAGGTTTGTGTGGTGCAGGAGCCATTCTCTTCTTAGAGTCATCTCATTATATGATTTTGAAATATGCTGCTGGGCAAGGAACCAATAACCGAGATCAATTTTATGCAATGTGGATTCTTATGAAAGGAGCAGTGGAAAAAGGTCTAAAACATTTGCAGGTATTTGGAGACTCCAAGCTATTGATGGATTGGGCAAACAATAAATGCAGAATTGAAAACTTAATATTTCCAATCATGAATTAAATCTTGGAGGTAAAAAGCATGTTTGATAATATTTATTTTTCTCATAGTTACAGAGAGTTCAACTAGAAAGCTGATCAGCTATCTAAGGAAGCAGTGATGATGCAGGAAGGAACCCTATCTAAGCAAGAATACGGAGGAGGGGCCCAAATTTCATATTCAGCAATTTCTCTATACTGATCCAGAATCAAATCAGGGATCAAGGCTGAGCTTTGATGAGTCTGTTTTTTGTTTTGTGTTACTGTTGCATCAGTACTAAAACTGAAGGGTTGAAAAGAGTCTGTTGTTTTAATATGTGTAACCTTTATGAAGCCGAGAAAGACTGTAATCAAGTGGTCATAGGACAGGTTCAGAAACTGTTTTTTTGTCTAAGTATAGATTATAAGCTAATAGTGCCTGAAAAGGTGGACCAATGTATATTCTGATTTCTCACAGGAAATATCAAATATAAAGATTTTTTCATGGAAAAAAAATGTCGCTTTTGTATTTTAAGAAACCCATGCCAACATAATGATTGTTTTGCAATTGCCCAAGAGATGGAGATGGGCAATGTTGACAATTGGAATATTTATGGCATGAAGGAAATTCACATGAAATCCTTACAAGAGTGTATGAAGATTTGTTGGGCAGCTCGACTCTCCTTACATCCGTCTATGTGTATGTTCTTAGTTCCTTATGGAAGATCATTAGGCCACATCTACAATAAAGATTGAAGGTTGACCCAGATCAAAGTTATTATGAAGATGGAGGCACCAATAAGCCTAGGTGGCTGTAAATCCTTTTTGGAACTTGTGGGGTATTACAGAAGATTTTGTAATAGTTTTTCCAATATTGCACACCCATTGGAAGAGCTGACATGTAAAAGAATACAATTCCAATGGGGAATAGAACAACAAAAAACCTTTAAAAAGTACAAATATGGCTGGGCAATGCTGCAATCTCGGTATTTCCCAGCTAAGAGAAGGAATTCCACTTAGATGTTGATGCATATCAAGTTGCCATAAGTTGGCTCAAGAGGGGGTAAGCAGATGTGAACAACCAATGTATTTTGCAGGTAGAATACTGGCACAAGCAAAAAGGAATTAGAACACCACAGAAATAGGACTAGGAATGCTATACGCAATCCAAAAATACAAACATTATTTGTTAGCCAATACCTTTGTACTTTTTGTAAACTTCTAGCACTTTTTATATAATCAATAAACCTATTATCCATGGAAGAATCAGTTAAGAGTTGCTTTTGTTATAAGAATTTAAATTCAGGGGAGGGTTGAGACTGGTAGAATCCCATGTAACTGCAAACCATTTCTCGAGAATTAATTTAGGAAAGCCTGCTGACAGCGTAAATGATAAATTTCCAAACATTCAACTTTTCGAAGTCTCAAACACGCTGAAGTAGTACGAGGATGTCGGAGAGTAATTGTCAACGGAGATTTTTCTCCCAAACAAGCCAACTGAAGAACAACAACAAATGGCAGAGAAGGCGGACCCAACTCAATTAATTGGATGATTTTAACCAAATAGGAGAAATTCAGCTATTACAATGATGTGCGCTTAAAGAGTAAATCGATACAGTTCTAAGGGAGGCACATAAGGGACTTGTTGGTGGACACATGGGGGCAAATGAAGCCGCGTAGAAATACTTCTCTATGGATTGTGTTGGCCTACTCCAAGATGCAATGAAGTCGGTGCAGATATGTACTTCTCATAGAAAGAGTCATCCTCCAACAAAGGACTGCATGCCCCTCCATCCAACATTCCCAATTCAAGATTCTTCGTAATCTTGCTAATAGTTGTACTTGATTACAACTCAAATGTAGTTCACCGGAGCCTGTACCATTTACACATGATGAATCCAATATGACTGAGTTCAGGATCATCTATGTTACTGATTCTTTCTAAAACTGGAGTCGCACAGGTCCAGTCCTTTTAGGGTCATGGGATCCTTATAGGATCCAACTAGAATGTATTTCCCACTTGGATCTTGTGAAAGAGACAGATCTAGGACAAACCCCATATTGAATACTATTATTTGTTTATGAGTTGCAAAAATTCCAAAAATTTCGAAGTTAAAAATTCAAAAGAAACAAAAAAATCCAGAAAGTAGAAAAGGAAACACATCTAAAACTAACTTTAATCCCGAAAATGACCTTCGAAGATGCTTCTAGAAGGCTATTGTCTTAAGTTGAAACGATTTGTGTTTGTAACTAGTGCATTGTGTTGAATCGATTTGTGTTTGTAACTTTTATGGAATTATTCTTTCATGTCTATATTTCATGTCTATATTACATGTCTACATATTTTGAAATCCCTGATTTGGATAAAACCGGAATCCTAAGATTTTGAGAATCTACCACTCGTACACCTAGTTCATACTTGCACCCACCCTCTCTTCTGGTAACTTTGAAAAAGTAAAACACGTGATTCGTACATTATTAAGAAGATACATGATAAAGGGTATAGTAGTAGGCTGAGCTCCCTGGATGATTGAGGCCTTGTTTCGTGCAATGATAGCAGCTCAGAATTGTAAAGACAATTTTTTTCAGTAGAAATCAACACTTACAAATCTTGTTTATTTAATTAAGTTAAAGCTCCCATGATCCATCTGACAAAGCCAGATTCAAGTAACAGATTACAATATTATAAATATTATACAATGGTCTTTCAACATTGAGGACCACAAACCATGAACTGTCTTGCCCATTATGTTAGTAGGATGGCCACTTACCTATGTGGACACCCTATTAACACAAGCACAAGGATAATGATATGTTGGGAATTATCTGTTACAGTGGACCAGACCTCTCAACCAATGCAAAATAACACACAGGAAGAGAGCTCAAATCTATGTGTGCCTAGAAAACAATCCAGAAATACATATAAATCGATCTTTAATCTATTTGCCAACTATAATTTGGAATCCATTTTCTCACGCCTCCAAAAGAAGAAGAATAGATGAACATTTTTATCAATTTTAGACTATGGAATTGTTCTGCAAATAGCATGTAACCGACCACCCAATGATAGATGCTATAGACAGACTTCATAGTCAACCATAAAACACCCAACCCATATATAGTTTTCACTAAAACAAGTTTCCCCAACTCGCATAAGCTCATTTCATTAATAACATGGAATTCAACTTGCAGATCAATTAGGCATTTAGCTGGGTAACTACATGATTAATTAAGTAGGTCACCTGATGGTCAATGTGGGCGCCAAGAGGACAGATTCTGTATGGAGAGGCGACCATTCTTACTTTTTCTACATCACACCCTGCCAAAGCAGCTGCCGACCTTCTGACTCTCTCAACCTGAAATGCAATTTGCAATATTCAAATCTAAGTGTTTGCATGCAAGCAGTAAGTTATTCAAATGTAAGTTAGTTATGTGATGTTACCTCTGCAGCAGAAGGCCAAGAAGATCCACCCATGTTAGAAGACTGCAAACTCCCGAGTACAGACGAACAGATCCGAAGCGTGCTTATCAATTGAGCAATTCCATTCTTTAAAAGAAGTACTGAATAAGTGTGATCGCCATTACTCTGCGATATTGAGAATGAATCAAGCTCTGAGCTGGACAAGATCAGGTTCCAAACCGAATTTACCGTCACCCACGTTCTCACCTCGCGAATTTTCAACACTGGTACGGAATTAACTCGCCTTTGGAACTTGTACAACGAGGAGTTAGAGCATCCGTAATGCAGCTGCTGTTTTTAGATGTATGATACTCTCCCAACTAACTACGATAGACATGGTGCAACCACCGTTAGAAAGGAGCAAAGCAAATTTAGAGAGACTGTGTGGGAAAAGAAGTTGATAAATCACATAGTGGGGTGAAGCTTCGGGGATTTTGAAAAATAATAAAGTAAATTAGAAAAATTATATGGAAAATAGAAAAAGGAAGGGATAAGTTATCTCGTGCTGTTATAGATTTGGGGGATATTCAATGAAATGCATTTAGAATTGGGTATTAAAAAATATTTTTTCTTTTAAACTTTTTTTTTAAGTTATTTTAGTATCAATATTAACATGGAGTAAATTATTCAACTCTTGAATTTTATAGATAAGATAACAAGTTACCTATCATTTCTCTTTATAGATGTGTGTTTTTTATCAATTAACAAATTGTTAAAAAAAAATAAGTAGATAACCCACTTAATGATGTGTTAATTTTGGGATTTTCAATTAAAATTTATGTAAAAATGCATTATAATTTGAATCTAGATTATTTATGTAATTTTTATTATGTTAGAATTTTATGTTTAATTTGAATGTTTGTGTTCAACTTTATAATTTGTATAGGCAACTTTATAGAGGAGACCATTAAGTCAACATTAACATGGAGTAAATTACCCAATTTATAAATTTTACAAGTTAGTCAACATGTTACTTGGCATTTCCCCTTGTAGGTATGTGGTGTTTTACAATTCTATCTGTTAGGATGGATGGCATCATAAAACACCACACACTTGTAAGGGAAAATATCAGCCAACTTCTTGCCCTCAAATATATCTACAGGCATGGACATTGTGATCTTTGACATAGTGAACCATACTACCCTCTCCAAATCTAAATCCAGATACTGGGTGATATCAAAGACATTGACTAACACTTTAACAAGCCTGCATCCAATCAAACTTTGTCGAATAACTTTATGTTCTAAGATTATTGAGGCACTACACAAGGTATCAAAATTCATAGGCATTATATCTAACCGACAAGTGAGATATATTGTGTGATCCCATGGGGAAATGATAGCTATGAATGTAGTGACTCGAATGGTGAGCAAGCACCATGTACGTCATATATATATATATATATATATATATATATATATATATATATATATATATATATAATTCTTTAATGTAGAGCTTTCTCTTATGCACTTTGATGAGGTTTTCTGATTTCATTTAGAGAGTTTACACTATTTCATCTCCAATCTTTTAATTGCTATATCTAGAGCTCAAATCAGTAGGGGCATAAGAGGTAGGGTTGGCCTCTTTTGTGGGCTTCTTGCCTTGAGTTTGCTTCAAAACCCTAGTTATTTCCATGTCTACTTTTTTGTGTAAATATTAGCTTTAAAATCTTATAAGTTGTTGGCAAGCTTACTTCTTCTTCTTTTTTTGGGGGGGGTGTAAATATAACCTTTAAAACTCTAGCCAGCATTTTAAGTTTTGTTATTACCCTAGAAACCTTAGTTGTTGCATCTAGGTTTTTGCAACTAACAAGGCATGTATTTTGTTCACATTATGAAATTTGTTTTCTCAAACTAGAGAGCCAACATAGCGCCATTATTTATATAAGGAACATAAATGGTGACACCTCTTTTCATATGTACCATGTAGTTGTGGACCTCATTTATCAATCTATCAATGAGTTATCATTGTCGTTCTATTAAGGCAACATTGTGATAGGAGTGTCTTACCTCCCAAACTTGCACTCAAAGATGTTCAAGTCCATGAATGAAGTGCAACCCTATAAGCACTTAGGAAGGTTGTCGAATGTCACCATAGAAACTATTCCTCTCATTTTAAGCTAGTTCTTTTCAAGAACAAGGGGGGAAACTCTAGAAAATATCAGTTTATGGTATTATTTAGAAATAAAGGGATGGTGGTGTTGAGTTTTCAATAGGCAAGGTTTAAGCATGAACTTCATTCCATTTTAGCATTTTACTTAAACCATAAACATTTTTGTTGCAGCAATCAAGATCACAAGAAGAAACACCATGCACAAGTACACAAGAAGTATCATGGGAAACCCTTCTCAACAAGGGAAGAAAAGCCAGCCAATCTTTTGTTATATTCTTCAAGAGAAAGACCTCCACCACCAAGAAAACCTAGCACACAAAAGCGTGCTCACAAACCCTAGAAAAACTAGCGCCCAAGAGAGGTGTGCACTTTTACCAAGAAGATGTACTTGCTGAAATTTTCAAACTCACACTTGGGATATGTTTCCTCAATGGGGATTTTACCTTTACTTATATTAGACTGAACATGTCAATAGAAGTGTCTATTGGCACAACAGGGTCAACCTCACTAACTCACAATATAATTAATAATTACCAGATTAATTATCTTTTACATTAAGGTGGGGCCGACCTGTACACTTTACATTACAATTAGGGTTACAGGTAAGTCTGACTATTGAACAATATAGCAAGGGATCTCATACACCCACTAGTGATCAACCACTAGGGGCACATACATAGGGATGTCCACATCTCTATCTCACTGTGTCTCACAGGAGAACCACACTCACTAGTGCTCAACCACTAGGATCGCTTTCACCTGTGCTCATCCACAAGAACGTCCAACTCAATAAATCTTCTTTTCCCACTGCATTACACAAGAGAGTCGTCTGGAGTTCATCATCAAATCTCTTCTCAAAGGAGGTTAATACATCATTTTCATCTCTGTCTCAGAACGATGCACCCAACTCATGGGAATTCACACGTTCACCTGTGCATTCCCACGTTCACCTGTGCTCAACCACAAGTACGTCTAACTTGACAGATCTTCTTTCTCACTGCGTTACACGGGAGAATCATCTGGAGTTCATCTCAACTCTCTGTAAGGAGGAGGTTAGCACAACATTCCAATTATGTCTCAGATAGGAACCACACACCCAACTCATGGGCTCTCTCTCAGGTCAACTCAATCAGTCTGTGTCCTGGAGGATGTCTCACGCAGATGTAATCGTCAACACTCCCTCTCAGCTAGGGAGGCATTCTCCATCAGGCCAAGTCTCGCACGGAAGTACTCGAACTTTTTCTTGGTTGTAGTTGTTATTAGATAAATCGGTAGGTGCGGACACTAACTAATCTCCCTAGATCCACCTAGATCTAGAACAAAACATGACAGGACATTACTCTTTCTCTAGGTTGCAGTCATTGAATCTATTACTGAGAAGGAATGAGTGACGTACCTTTTTATCGCTTCCTTAGGTCTCT
>ML777684.1:1060247-1078944 GCA_009831015.1 Picea engelmannii | reverse complement strand
TTTTTTTAGGTGCTGATTTTAAGGTTTTTTTGAGCTACTGTCTAAGTTTTGAAGGCCATGTTTGAAAAATGTTGTAATTTTGACCCTGTTTTAAAAAATGGTGCTACTGGTAGCACCACTTTTTGATTTGGGGGTTGATTTTGATGTTTTTTATGCAAAAATATGGGTTTTTTGGGCCAAAGTTCTTGTTTTGAGGTCACAGTTCTCATTAAGTTGGTAACTATGTTTTTTATGTTCCTCTGCTTTCTATAGAGTTTTTTTGACCCTAGGCAAGCCTTTTATGCCATACTACAATATCTCTGGGCATATCAACTGGAGCAATTGAATTGGATGGAAAATTTGTCTGTCTCCCTCTGAACTGTTGAAGGGGGAGAAGGTATTGTCTCTTCCTTCTCTTCATTTTGTTTTTGACTCCCTCTTGAGTCAAGTAACTCTCTCTGAAGTCTAAAGGATGGAAGTCTTCTTTTATTTGCTTGCTAAATCTTTTATGTCTTCTTGACTAGCATAATAATCAATCAATAAGGTTTGGACTCCCGTACCAGGGATAATGGTCCAAGTCACGAGGGCTCCCACACTGGAGATAATACCCCTCACTTATTAAGAATGCAATCAACTATAAATTTAATGATCAACCAATTTACACGGGTCTGTAGTCATGCTCAATTCTGTGTTTGGTTTAGAGGAAGTACTTCTCCTCTCTCTTATCTTCATTCTTTTGGGGTGGGTCTGGATCAATGTCAGCGGTGGAAGCATATTGTCTTCTTTTCTTCCTGGTTGGACAATTTATTTCATAGTGCCCATATTGTCACATCTAAAGCACTGAATTTCTGAAACATCTCTTCTCTGATTATGACCTGAGGTTGATGGAGACTTCTCATCTCTGAATATTTGTCTGAAGTTTCTTTTGAATCTTCGTCCTTTCTTTGTATGAAGTGCAAGAGCATGATTTTCATCAGGGGAGTCTTCCACTCCTCTATTTCTAAGTCTAAGTTCTTCTTGAGTACAGTTTGTCCACAGACGATCAAAGGTTGGTAACTTTTCTCTTCCACTGATGCTTTGAAGAAAAGGCTCCCAATGTTTTGGAAGATTGTTGAGAGTAGATAAGACAAGTTCTCTATCGGACATGATTTCTCCAATGGCTCCTAGTTGTTCTTTGATCTTTGATATCTTCATAAAGAAGGTAGCAACGGTATCACCTTTTGTCATCTTGGTACTTTGAAGCTGGCCCTTTAAGGTAAGAGCTCTGAGGGTGTTTTCACTTTCAAACATATCTTTTAGTGCTTCATACATTTCATAAGTTGTCCTCAGGTTGGCAATACGAGGTAAGAGATGATCTCTTACTGAGTAGATGATTTTTTTTCTTGCCTTGACATCTTCTTCCCTTCTTATTTCCTTCTCTTCATCGGTAGTGGTATCTGGTAAAGTTTTGTTTACCACATTCAAAAGTTCATCTTCTTCAAAGGTGACCTGAAGCCTTGACTTCCAGGAGTTGAATATGCTTGATCCATCAAGCCTATCTTCCACTAAAGTTTCGTTCTTCATTTTTTCGAATTTCTTCACAAACTCTCGCCAATTGGACTTAGAAAACCTAATGGTTAGGTTGGAGTAGTAACCTTAGGTTTTGTTGGGCTTATGAATGCCAACAATAAACTTTGAGAGTGTCACATAAATGCTTGTTGAGTTGAAACGTTTCTTCAAGAAGTTGCAGAAACCCTAAGATCAAGATTCTGCAGAAAATTTTGGAACCCTAGAAACCCTAGGGACAAAAACTCAAAATCCTCGGAAATTCACTTTGAATATCTCTCAAGGTGTGATGGGGAGGGTCGTACAACTTTATCCAAGTTTCAGCCCCAACTTCCATGTGTAAGGTGTTGAAAAGGCCAAACAAGTTAACTTTTAAGTGGACGACTTAAGTGGCCCCTAGAGGTCGTACGAAACTGCAGAAGGTGGACAACTTAACTTTTAAGTGCTTGTGCAGGGGTTCTTCAAGACCTAATCTCTGATACCATGTTGAGTTTTCAATAGGCAAGGTTTTAGCATGAAGTTCATTCCATTTTAGCATTTTACTTAAACCATAAACTATTTTGTTGCAACAATCAAGATCACAAGAAGAAACACCATGCACAAGTACACAAGAAGTATCATGGGAAACCCTTCTCAACAAGGGAAGAAAAACCAACCAATCCTTTGCTATATTCTTCAAGAGAAAGATCTCCACCACCAAGAAAAACTAGCACACAAAAGGGTGCTCACAAACCCTAGAAAAACTAGCGCCCAAGAGAGGTGCACACTTTTCCCAAGAAGATGTACTTGCTAAAATTTCCAAACTCACAGTTGAGATATGTTTCCTCAATGGGGATTTTAACTTTACTTATATTAGACTGAACCTGTCAACAAAAGTGTCTATTAGCACAATAAGGCTGACCTCATTAACTCACAATATAATTAATAATTACCAGATTAATTATCTTTTACATTAAGGTGGGGTCGACCTGTACCCTTTACATTACAATTAGGGTTACAAGTAAGTCTGACTCTTGAACAATATATCAAGGGATCTCATACACCCACTAGTGCTCATCCACTAGGGGCACTTCCATAGGGATGTCCACATCTCTATCTCATTGTGTCTCACAGGAGAACCATACTCACTAGTGCTCAGCCACTAGGATCACGTTCACCTGTGCTCATCCACATGCACGTCCAACTCAACATATCTTCTTTTCCCACTGCATTACACATGAGAGTCATCCAGAGTTCATCATCTCAACTCTCTGCTCAAAGGATGTTAATACATAATTTTCATCTCTGTCTCAGAATGATGCACCCATCTCATGGGAATTCACACGTTCACCTGTGCTTATCCACATGTACGTCTAACTCGACATATCTTCTTTCTCATTGCTTTACACAGGAGAATCATCTGGAGTTCATCTCAACTCTCTGTAAGGAGGAGGTCAACGCAACGTTCAAGTTCTATCTCAGGTAGGAACCACACACCCAACTCATGGGCTCTCTCTCAAGTCGACTCAATTAGTTTGTGTCCTAGAGGATGTCTCACGTAGTTGTAATCATCAACAGGTGGATTACCAAGACCAACATCTATCCAATTGGGTAAAGAAACCAAAGATCAAGGAGAAGGAGGGTTTGAATGTGATGGAGAAGACATAATTAAGCCATTTGCTAATGTGCCATAACTAGTCCAAAACGTATTTTCAAATTATGCAAGAATAAGTGAGAGCCCTTAAACAAGATGCACCATCACCAACGGTGAAATTACAACCAAGAAACAGTGTGTGACCATGAACAAGATAAAGACAACCATAATATATAATCATGAATGAAGTAGACAGAGTAGGACAACCTTCTTAATACATCATTTCTCCAAATCCAATTTTACAACAAGATCAAATGGAATAAATAGATCACACTTAGCCATCCTCCTTAGCTATGACAACCCAAAAAGTGGAGTGAAACAACCTTAACAAAAAAAGTACAACAATGAAAATCCTTCAATAAATCAAGGTTACATCAAGGATTAGGGTTGTTTACAACCTCAACCCTGATATCTTCTTGTGTGTCAAACTTTCCCTTCTCCAAAAATTATTTCAATAGCAAAAACAATGGCAATCCTTGCAAATCCCTAATTATCCATGAAAAGATAGAGAGATAGAAAAACCTTGCAATGGACCCATCCTTCTTCTATTCGTTCCAAGGATATTCAACTCAGCTTGGAGGGGAACTCTCGATCTTCCAACCATGCCTTTAGCAAATTAATCTCTCTTATGTTTATTCCTTTCACATAAAACCCCAATCAATAAATAATATTAAGAAAGATCTAGAAACCCTAGAGTTAGGGCACTCCTCTTAGGGTGTTTTTTAGGGTTTGGTTTGGCCACTTGTCATCTTCATAAGCAAATGCCTTCTTTTGAGGGTGTGATCAATGCCACATGTCTTCTCCTAATGCAAAGAGTTTGCCTCCAAATATGTAGAAAAGGCTTCGAGAAATGTGTCCTTAGCCCCATGTACCTCAAAGGGTGAAATATGCCTCCAAATGTGTAGAAGCTCCTTCATTAGGGTTTCTTATTATCTTGAGCATGCCCTAGCCATTTCCTTGAAGAGGGAATTCAACCTCGAAAGGAACTTTGACCAATACTAATTGAAAATGAGTACCACATGGCACCCTACCAAGTAGGTTGTTTCTCTTGTTATGTTTGTTAACCCCCTTTGCTTGCCACATATCATGATTTGAACTCCTAATATGGTAGGGTGTTCACCTTCTTGGGCTTCCTTCCAGTCCTAGGCCCTACTTTAACTTAAGAACAAGGCTCTCCATCAAAGATGCATTAAAAGGTAATGTGAGCCTTGCAACCATGCCTCAAATGCATGCCAAGTATGCCTTGGTGGAGTGTCTCCAAAAAAACATCCATCATCAATAATCCTCCACACCTTTCTCCTTGCCTTAGATGATGAGAAGTGCTTGAGCAAGCTAGAAAAAGGTGCATGGCCTCCAAATTTATCCTCACAACCTATGACTACCACTAAACTCTAAGGATATATTGTTGTGTTGGTGAGGGAAGAAAGGGCCATGAAAATGTGAAATGAACCGTGCATTTTCAAGGGGTAATAGAGTGTTTTAGGGAGTGGAACCAGTTTGTTTATGGCTTGCATAGTGAGGAACAATGGGCCTTGTGGTTATTCAATGTTGAACAAGATCCCTTAGATCAAGACAATCAAAATCAGGACCATGGATAGAAATTCCCTTGCTAAGGTCTATCTAGGTATTATATAAGTATTTATCTCCACTAATGTGTATTGATCAAGGCCTTTTATATATTTTTTACACTGTAAATGGTAGAATTTGAAATAATTCCATGTATTGTTTTCCTAAGATGTTGAATCCTACGATGGTTAGTTAGCACAAGGGAATGCAAATTATATCGTCATTGTGAGTGCAAGGGAATGCAATCTATGGCATCTCTCTTCATATGTATCTTGCAATTATGGGCATCATTTATCTATCTATTAGCAAGTTCTAGGTGTCATCTATGAAGATCATAGTTGTGTTGTGGGGAACAATACATCTTAACATTATCTAGTGTCAAATGAGGTCTTCTAGGTCATAACAATTAGAATAGGGACCATGGATAGAAATTTCCTCACAAGGGTCTTGTTTAATATTATACATGGAGTCAAGGGTTGTAGGTAAGGGGCGAATTGTTTTTATCCTTGAGGAAATCAAGAAAAAACCTTTGAATGTCGAATGGGTAGAGAATCAAACAACCAAGAGAAGGCATTGGCTCTATTTTAGGGGTTGAGGACTATTGATGAAAGTTTCATCAAAAGACTGATTGTAATTGGGGATTTGGCATTAATTATCAAATTAATGCTTAGTTCCTCCTCACCGAGTGATGCCAAGATTATAAGAAATATCAAGAGGGTAAGAAATGAAGTTGCTAGGTTTGAAAGCATTGAGTATGTTCATGTTCTAAGGGAGCTCAATCATAAGGTAAACCATCTAGCCAACAAGGCCATTCAACTGGACTGTGACATTCTAAAAACAAAAAGAGGAGATGCATTCTTCCACATTCCTTAAGTATTAACCCGAAGGTATGAATTGGATGTGTGTGATAGAGAAATGACATTTTAATCTACAAGAGTGGGTTAAACAAGAGTCACAATAATCAAGGAGCAATACGCCTATGGTACCTTCACACACTCAACGCTTAATGTGGGAGCAAGCTCAATAATTACTTTCGATGTTGGGTTTTATTATAGGTGGGATAATGGATTTAGTTACAAAATTGAAGTATGGGGATTTTTCGTGGATTTTTGTTTTGAACTACCTTGGTTCGAATTAGGGCTCTGAATTGAATTATGGTTCTCTTTTGCGGGTTCTTAGATTTCCTTCGTGGGTCTCTAGCTCTGGTTCACATGGCTCTAGTTTGTGTGGCTTAGGTGTTGTTGGCTATGCTTAGAATTTTAGTGGACATGGTTTGTTTAGCAATTTATGGTTCTTTGGGTTAGTTGTGGGTCATATTATGGTTTGGAGACCTAGAACTTGTCAACTTCTCCTAAATCCCTCTTAGTCCATTCTTCTCTATGTAGACAACAAAATCTTAGTCTCTCAAGCCCTCTGCTCAATTATAATTTTTATGAGAGAATGCTAGAAAGCAAATGGATTTATGGTCATGTTAGAGTGTTAGTTGTGGGCAAGAATAAGGTGCATGTGCAAGTGTTATGTAGTGCTCTCATTGTGGACCACAAATATTCTTGAAGATGCCCTCTTTGTGGCATCACTAACATTCATAGAGCTCTAAGAAGACAGGTAGACTACATCTCTAATAGTAGGAATTCAATTTTCCCAATTACTGGTGCAATGCATTCCTGGTAAGAAGCTAGAAACTTCGAAGATGTTTTCATTTTGGAAACCTCACACTATCAAAGGAGACAAACTGAGGAAATTCAAGATGAGTGTGTTGATCTCTGACAATTGGTTGTAAGTATGGTCAGAAATACTACTTCAACTAATTCAAATGATAGGCCATCAATTGGTTCTACAGTGGAGGAGGTTAAAGAATATGAGACCGTGCAACAACAATAGGAGGATGTGGAAATGCTAAATCTGGACTAGAATTTTTAGGTAAACACGGAGAATCACGAGGAATCTTACAATCATCATGCATTTATTCAGTAATAGTGCTTAATGTTTTGCAAATTTTGCTTAGAATTATGAGTTTTTTTACTACAACAACTTTCTAATACAAAATATATGTGTTCTTATATATATATATATATATATATATATATATATATATATATATATATATATATATATATATATATATATATATATATATATATATATATATATATATATATATATATATATATAATGGGTGTTGAGTAAGGCCTTCTACTTATTGTCTACACAACATGTATTGTTTTCTCGAGATGTTGAATCCTTGAGTGACCAAGGGGAAAATGGTTGTCTTTGAGTGCAACTCCATTGCATAGGCAAAGAAGGTAAGCTCATGAGAAAGGTTGATGCACTTGTCATGGTACCAACAAACTCTTGGGAAAAGATGAATGTGGATGTTCATGTATTATTCGTAATGAAATGAGTAATTTTACACATTTCATGTATTATTTACATTGAGAAAAAAAATACTAAATTGCATTTGATGATGTTAATTTAACATTTTATAAAGTTGTATGAATGTAAATTGTATGACAGTGAAAATATTTAATTGTCTTAAAATTTTGTGTCTAATAGTGAATTTCAAATTTCAACAATGACTTCCACTTACTTACCACTAAACCACAAATTTTTTTAACATGAAATAGATATAAGTTTGTATTGTGTAACTAATTATTATTTTTGAAATAGTCTTAAGTTAGTAGTGTGAAACCAACTATATAATTATATGTAGACATTGTGAAACACTGTTGTGCCTTTCTTTTCGAGGTCGACTATTATGTTTCTCACAACTGGGACCATGAAAGTTGTGTAAATTCTCCATTCTATTGAGGAAAAAAAAGTTAAAAAAACATATAAAAAAATTTAATTAAAGATTTTATCTTTTTTTTTTTTTTTTTTTAACTTTTTTTAACAACAACAACTTAATTTCATTAAATATAATTATATATTTTTTTCATTTACTTCTTAGCATGTCTTCATTCCTTCAATAATATTTACATCTTCAAATAACTAATGATATCACCTATCTCCATAATTTAATAATAATAATAATAAACATAAACATATATAAATACTCTTATGTATAAGAATTTTACTCTACTCCCTCCTTACCCCGAAAACATCACAAATTATTATTTTTATGAAAGTCGTATAACTATCATGAATGAACTCCAAAAATTTGTTGTGATTTCCAGTTGTATGCTTGATTGCTGAGAAAATTTTAGGGGTTAAATTTTGCCCATGGGCTAATTTTCCATGTTTTTTTTCCAAAATGAGATTTGCCAATTTCCATTTTTTTTTTTAAATGATTCGCCCAAATTCTATAAATTAAAATTATTTTACATTAAAATAACTACAAAATTCTTAGATATTTGAATATTTTTACAAAAATATCCCCAAACATTTTATAGTTTGCATATTAAGGACTAATAAGATTCCTCAAGGTTTTTACATTTTGAAATAAATTTTCATCCTTAAAATTATCCCTGCTTGATTGGCCATAATCTATATAATTATATTATTGATTTTTATTAAATAAAATTATAATATAAAACATGATGTGTTTGACATTTATGTAAATATTAATAATTAAAATGTAAGTTTGAATAATTATAACAAATAATTTAAAATTTAAAATAATTAAATGATAAAGAAATAAAAGGTTTTATTTATTAAATAGTCATGTATGTAACAAACAATTTTAATCAATGGGTGTTGAATATAAATAATATGTAATAATCTCTTTTTTATTCTCCTATGTGGAAATATATTTTCCATTATTTTTTTTCAATAAATAGAATTAATTATAAAAACTTTGTAAATTGTATTTATGTTACATCTCATTAATCAATAGTTTTGACGAGACATTTAAAAAAAAAAACTAAAAATGTATTATATATAAAAAAAAACAAGTGTTGTGTCGAAGCTAGCAGTCATTACAATCCTTAAATTTTTTGTTTTTCTCAAAACAAAGCATATTTCAAAGGTAACACCTACAAAAAAGATAGTGCTTCCCAACGAAGGATTCTGAGAATTTACCCCTTCATGTTTGCAAGAGTAGATTCTTACAAACTGATTACAAAGGATAATGCAAAAACAACACATTGTAAACTACAATGTGGAGCGTGCCCCCAATGGAGCAAAAAAACAATCATGGATTGTTGAGAACCTGATAAAATACTTGACTATGCTTCTTTCTCTCTGCACTCTTTATGAGGCTTCTTGCTTCTAGTTAATGGAGGAGAATGACGTGAATCATTTTTTAGGACATCTGCAAAGGAAGGAGAATTAGAATTTTCCTGACCCTCATTTTCATCACCAACCTCCTCCCCAATAGGGGCATGGGGAGTTGTCGAGACCATGAATGGAGTCCCATCCATGATGGGTGATATTGTGGCTTTTAGTGTTGTATATTAATTCTTCACCGATGTAGTTGCACAAACCCTGGATGAGGGTGTGTATCCAATATTTGAAACTAAGTTTATTGACTTCTTTTGAAATTTTAATGAGGGATCGAGATTGTGCTCTGAGTTGATCCGCTAAGAATCATCCTCAACTCGATCTTCTAGTTCCTCTTCCTGAGATTCTAGAACTTAAAACCTGTTATTAGAGTTATTAGACGGTCGTGACTATGGCCTATTGCCTGGAAGAGTCCCCCCACTCATATGTTTCTCGTATTTTCCTATCACTTGCTGAAAATCTTGCTCATCATTGTTTTAAGAAGTCAGCTTGGATGAAAGTTGGGCCTCTTGATATTTTGGGAATCTTTTAGCAAAGTGCCCATACTCATGGCAAGAGTTACATTTAAAAGGAACTTGTTCATAATCAAGGGCTTGAAGATGACTCCACCCCGCCAAATTGCATTAAATAATCTTTCGCAATCCCTTTTCAAAGTCCATTTTCACACATCTTCTGGCACATGTGAAGATATTATTCTTTGGCTTATATTGGGTTATATAATGACCCATCTTGTCTCCAATGGATTTAAAGGACTGATCTCCCTAGAAAATGAGGGAAAGTTGTGGTAGACAAATCTATACAGGGGTGGAGGAAATTTCCATTTCAGGATTAAAGTCAAGAGTCCAATGGGAAATGAGCATTCCCCTGTAACCCGTGAAATAAGGGCCCGTGAAATAAGGGCCCTATCTGAAGATTAAATCTCTATCTTCTATATTTCCAAATAAAAACACATAAAATCCATTCCCACGGTAACACAAATAAACAGGATTTGAAACAACCCAATTCTTAGAGACCCATTCTTGAACGGTTTTAGGACTGGGCCAAAGGCCACTGAATTTACCTATTAAACTTTTCTCCTTTTGATTAATGTCGTTCAATTTTTCCACGGTAAACCCCAAATCTAGATTTGCGATCGAGTCTAATCTTCTCACAAAATGGCTCTTCGCACGACAATTCTCTCCGACTCCACGTGACGCTTTGACCATGTCCACAAAAGCTCCTTCGTTGACAACAGATTCGGTCGTGATTCCCATGCTTGACGGAACGCCCAACGTTAGGGCCTCAAACAATGCACATAGATAGTCACCCTCGCAATGACAGAGGGAATATCGACCATCGAACGTTTGACTTCAGAAGCTTTTGGTTTGGGGTGAAGGTTGTAGCTAGGGAAAACCTTAGTCACGTAGAGGAGCGAAGCTCCGCAACCCCATTTAGAATCCTACGATGATACATTTTAAACCTACATATTTTTATTATTTAAAAAAAGGACAAAGTGAAAGGTGGCATGACATAAGGTTGATGGGAGTTTAATGCTCCACCTTCCTCGAGGTGCCTTTGTTGAATGAACCTCACTCAATCGAGACACATTCTCCTCTTTGCAACCTCTCACATTTTGAACTCCTGCAAATGCAATTATTCTTTGCAACTACATGTCGTGCTCATCTCTTGCTTAGTCTTTGGAAGAGTCGTGTCTTTGCTTGTCAGTATTGTCTCTACATTGTGTGGGTTTTTCTCGATGTTATTGTTGTTGTCCTTGCATATCAATGTTGCTCAACGATTTGTGGGATTGTCGGGGTGTTGTTGGAATTATAGGTTCACTAGGTTGTTGCATGCATGCATAGTTTGTGGATGCTTCTACATGGTATCACCTGCTTGTCAATGTTGTTCACATTATGAAGGAGGGTGAGGGTGATATTGGATACTTCTTGGGGATTAAGGGAAGTTGTGTTGTTCCTTTGCTTGTTTTTGTTGTCCCTCTACTCGACATTGTGTGGGAGTGTGAGGGTGTTGTTCGAGTTGAGGGTATATTGGGTTGTTGTGTGTATGCATTGTTGGTGGATTCTTCCACATGGCTATCACCCTCCTCTGTTGAAATAACTCAGACAAACACTTAGCCAACACACAGATTTCAACCTCCAATAAAGACTTCAGTAAACTACTGTACTTTATGAGCAGAAAAACAAAATGAATAAGATCTAGAAAATATAGTAGTGGAAATATAAATGAACAACAGACAAAATCACCACATTTGAAACAGAAAATTATGGGCAGTGCCACTGGAAAAACCCATAAGGGGAAAATTAGTCAAGGAGATTTCTTCTTATCGAGCTCTCAGGAAAAAATTATGTGTTTACAACAACAATGAATTTAACATTAAATAGCATGTTGGGTTAGCTCGAGTGGTTATTTCGATTATGGTCTCGAGGTGGAATCCCCAACCAACTATTGTTGAGTTTGTGGAGCCTCACTCGATGTCCCCACCAAGTTAGGTCCATAATCAAGCTAGCGATTTACCCCGTTTTCCATGCATGAAATGTGGGGAAGTACTTGGGGGTTTCCCGTGTTATGTTCCCAATAAAAAATAAATAAAATCAACATTAAATACAATTGTACTTATCTCAAGTACATAGTCCAGCTCCTAGAAATTTGTGCCCAAAACTGCACCTCGTTTTTTGTGCAACAAGAACAATCAACCAACAAAGTAAGGCCGACCCATTAACTGTTGTAACAACACCTCAAAATGCATGCCCAATTTTTTTTACTTTCAGGTATGAACAATATGGATTTACCCACAACAAATTCCTCAAAATTCGTGTAGCTATCTCAAAATCAAAAACCAAAAACTACCTTGATTTCTGTGCAGAAATACTCTGTACGGATAATCTTTAATGGTTGTACAGTATTCTTTAATGCCTTATTGTACAAACTGATTCAATGGATGAATCTTTCCTAGGGATGCATGCCCCCTCTCCTTGGGATGTGTACCTATCCCTCTTTGATGTAACTCTTTTCCTCTAGCTCAATCTTCTTCTCTTGGAAATTGTGACCCTTCAACTTCCACTCAAGCTGTCCTTGGGAAAATGTCCACCCCACCTCTCCTCTAGTGCTCCTTTTATTACTCATTAATGAGTAATTGTCCTAACCCTTCGTCTTCCAATGAGATAGACAGTCAATATTAGATCTTTCCCTCATGAGATCAACGGTCGTGACTTAATCGTTCGTTGAGTTCACTTAAATCACTTAAGTGACCCAAAATTCATAAAGTCACTTTTACCCATTAAATATAAAAAGGCTCAACTTACTTTATAAAATCACTTTATAAGTCACTTTATAAAATACTTTTATAAAGTCACTAGAGAGAAATATGTTATGTCTCTTCTGCATGTTGAACATCGACAATGTAGAATTATCTCCGAGCTACAAAATATAACACTCCCTCTTCGTGACGAAGGTACTTCTAGAGCCTCCACCTTGATCTATCTCACTCCCACTATACTGGAAGCCTATGCTCCCTCTAAACTCCAAGCATCTCCAACGACCTACACTGAACTTTGATAAAGAGATCTATTCATCCAAGGTCCTCTCTTTGAATCTTCTCAAATGTCAGACTCAGGCTCTAGACACCCACTGGATCCAACTACAGGATGACCAATTACTTTGTACAATCTCTCCGACCGAACACCAAGTAACACACTTGGGTCAGAAGAGATTCCCTCTAGATATAGGTACACCAGTCCTTGAGAGGAAACAATCACACATCCATTTATCTCAAAAAATGGCACAACGATAAAGTTCATTGGTAGTTAGAGAACATATAATACCTCGACCAACTCCAGATACCCTCCTGACTCTAGTTGGAATCGAACACTTACAACTCCCTTCACAACTAGAACATGTCTGGTGCTAACCCCACACCCCACATAGTTGTTTGAACCGATCTCTAAAAAACTAAGGAATATAGACCTCATCCCCATCATGTGCCGAGAAGCCCCATTGTCCAAGAACCACACAAGATTACATGTACACCCTAGGCAACCAATGCATGCAAGACAAGCCATCAGGGAAAACTCCTTCTTGAACTTTTCTGTGAACTCCTTCACTTATGTTGATTTTGTTGTCTCGACATCCTTCTTGCTTATCTTCTTGTTTGGACATTGTCTTGCATAATGCCCCAACTTATGACATGCAAAGCATATCACCTTGCTCATGTCCTTTTTCTCGCCATGAGAGGACTTCTCCCCTCCTATAGATTTCTTGTCCTTCTTCTTTGCTAAGAGGGAAACATTATCCTCATTCTCCTAACACTTTGATTGTCTGCTACAAAGATCCTTCTCATGAGTCTCTTCCTATATGAAGTCATTCCACAATCTCTCCCAGTTGGGACGGTTCTCCCTTGAGACTACACCCTTTAACAAAAGTGTTCCACTTCTTTGAAATTTTTTTTAAAGCAGTCCCAACCATTTCTCCATATGATGTAACATCTCGAATTGCACCAAGTTCATCACAAACTTGAATGATCCTGGTGAAATATGAGGACGCTTTTTTAGTCTCGGTCATCTTTGTGTTTCTCAGCTTCTCTCTAAGTACCATCTTCTGATTCTCATTGGAACTTTTGTATAGCTTGGTCAAAGATGCCCACATCTCAAAGGCATTTTCTTTTCCTGCAACATGGGGAATAACATGGTCCTTGATTACATCAAGAATCATCATCTTGGTCTTCACGTTCTTCTTCTTGAACTCTACCAAAATAGTTGCATTTGTAGGAACATTGACGAGATTCGTTTGTGTGTTATTCACAATGTCCCATAACTCAACTTCCTCTGGCAACAAAACTATCCTCTCCTTCCAAGGACTAAAGTTCATTTCCCCATCCAACCTATCTCTGAACGTCAAGCCAATAGCCATGACCTTCTCAACTGAAACTCAGCTCTTCCCCTTCCTTCTTCCAGGCAAAACCCCTTTGCACTTCACTACAAATCTCTGCCAAATCTCTTGTCTGTTGAACCTCCAAACTCCAGCTCTATTACCATGTTGAAATAACTAATAAAAACACTTAGCCAACACACATATTTAAACCTCCAATAAAGACTTCAGTAAACTATTGTAGTTTATGAGCAAAAACACAGAATGACTAAGATCTGGAAAATATAACAACAGATAAAATCACCACATTTGAAACAGAAAATTTTGGGCAATGCCCCTGCAAAAACCCACAAGGGGAAAACTATTCAAGGATATTTCTTCTTATTGAGATCTTAGGAAAAATTCTAAGTTTACAGCAACAATAAATTTAACATTAAATACAATTGTACTTATCTCAAGCACACGGTCCAACTCCTAAAAATTTATGCCCAAAATAGCAACTTGTTTTCTGTGCGGAAAGAACAGTCAACCAACAAAGTAAGGCCGACCCATTAACTATTGTAACAACACCTCAAAATATGTTCCCAACTTATGTACTTTTAAGTACAAACAATATATATTTACCCACAACAAATACCTCAAAATACGTGTAGTTGTCTCAAAATCAACAACCAAAAACTACCTCGATTTATGTACAGAAGTACTATGTACGAACATTATTTAATGGTTGTACAATATTCTATAATTCCTTGTTGTATGGACTAATTCAATGGTTGAATATTTCCTAGGGATTTGTGCCCCCTCTCCTTGGGATGCGTGCCTATCCCTTTTTGTTGTAACACTTTTCCTCTAGCTCAATCTTCCTCTCTTGGAAATTGTGACCCTTCAACTTCCACTCAAGCCCTCGTTGGGAAAATGTGTGCCCCACCTCTCCTCTAGTGCTCCTTGTATTACTCATTAATGAGTAACTTCCCTAACCCTTGGTCTTCCAATGAGATAAACGATCAAGATTATATATTACCCTCACGAGATCAACAGTTGTGACTTAATCATCTGTTGAGTTCACTTAAATCACTTACGTGACCCAAAATTCATAAAGTCACTTTTACGCATTAAATATGTAATATACTAGATATAAAAAGTATGCAAAACATAAATAAAATGCTAGAAATGGCAGAATAACAACAATATTACCATAACAATCACCACAATAACACTGAAATGAYATATGAATAAAAATAGAAATAACATTTTGATTCTGAGAGCAATGTTCACGGGCCTCTTCGAGGGGGCAACCTCTAGTCGAGTAGATCTCTATTACAATAATATCCAAGCTAGGGTTCTCATACCCTCGACTCCTATTTATACTAAATATGTCTATCAAAAGAAGCATCTAGAGGAAGATCCTTCTAGAAGTGGAAGCTTCTATTAGGTCTTCTTACATTCGACTTATTCTATTTTATTGAAAGGCCTTATTAATATTGACCTTTATTACATTCGAATATATTGTTGTACATATGTGTGGGTTAGGACCCTAACATGTTTGCCCCCTTAAAAACAACCTTGTCCTCAAGGTTTGAGATGTGGAAATTGTTGCAGAATGGTAGCTGGTTCCCAAGTGGCATCTGCTAGAGTTGTATCTTTCCACTGGACTAACACTTCCTTGATGGTTCTTTGATGCAGGCAACACTCACGTTGGTCCAAAACTACTTGTGGTTGTAGCCAAATGGATCCTTCTTCGACTAACTCAGGAAGGTTGGTTTGAATCTGGCACTTAGTTCCAACCACCTTCTTTAAGCATGAAACATGAAAAACAAGATGTAGCTTAGAATGACTGGGCAAAGCTAACTGATAGGCCACCTGTCTCACACGCTTGAGAACTGTATAAGGACCATAAAATTTGGGCGCTAGCTTCTGACAATGCTTGGCCTTGAGGGAATTTTGCTTGTAGGGTTGCAATCGAAGAAACACCTGATCCCCTTCTGCAAATTGAAGTTCAGAGAGACCTTGATCTGCTTGTTGCTTCATGTGATTTTGTGCCATGACAAAATTATCTTTGAGGGTACGAAGAATAGCCTCTCGAACTGTAAGCGTTTGGTCAACCGCCTGGACCTTCAAGACACCAGATAAGTATGAGAGAACTGAAGGTGGCTTTTGTCCATATACTGCTTCAAAAGGAGTCATGCGTGTAGTTGTATGGTATGAAGTGTTGTACCACCATTCAGCTAGGGGTAACCATTGAGCCCATTGATTTTGCTTTTCCGAGGCAAAACACCTCAAATATGTTTCCAAGCACTTGTTGACAACTTCTGTTTGACCATCAGTCTGGGGATGATAAGCTGTTCTAAGATGCAATTGGATGCCTTGTAGCTTGAACAGTTCTTGCCAAAAATTGTTGGTGAAAGTTGGGTCGCAATCAGAAACAATAGAATGCGGCATGCCATGAAGCTTGAAGAGCTGATCCATGAAAAGTTGAGCCACCATGGATGTTGTAAATGGGTGTTGAAGAGCACAAAAATGAGCATACTTGGAAAGGCGATCAACAACCACCATGATGACTGATTTATTTCCCGATTTGGGTAAGTCTGTAATAAAATCCATCGGGATATCCCTCCAAATAACAGGTGGAATCAGAAGTAGTTGTAGTGTGCTCAGAGATTTGACTGTTTTGCCCTTGTTGCGTTGACACACATCACATTCAGTGACAAAATTACGAATGTCTTGTTTCATGCCATCCCAGAAAAAAGAGCGCTTGACCCTGTCATAGGTTTTGGTAAACCCGGAGTGCCCAACTGTGGGTGTAGAATGAAGCTCAGAAAGTATTGTGGATTTAAGTTTTGATTGTTTACTAAAATACAAACAGCCTTTGTATTGAAGCTCGTCATGGAGCCAAGAGTACCCTGGGGAAGCTGGAGCATTGGACTGCAATTGTTGGATCAGCTGTGAACTTTTGGGATCTTGTAGCCATTCATGGCGAACGACTTGGAGCCAATCTGGTACAATGAAGGAAAGAGAAAAAAGGGATCCTTCATCTTCATATTTTCGGGAAGGTGCATCTGCAACCACATTGTCTTTTCCTTTCTTGTAAATGATCTCATAATCATATCCAAAGAGCTTGGTTACCCACTTTTGTTGCTCCAGGGAGGAAATGCATTGTTCCAGAAAATACTTGAGGCTTTGATGGTCTGTCTTAATTTGGAAGCGTTGCCCCAATAGATAAGGGCGCCACAGATCAACAACATGCAGAATAACCAACATTTCCTTTTCATAGATTGATTTGCCTAGATTTCTTTCAGTCAGTTGCTTGCTGGTAAAGGCCAAAGGCCGACCCTCTTGCATAAGGACATTACCAACTGCTTTCCCTAAAGCATCACATTCCAAGACAAAGGTATTTTTGAAATCATGAAGGGCCAGGACTGGAGTGGTGCACATGGCCATCTTCAAGGTTTGAAAAGATTGAGCAGCTGCTGGAGTCCAAGTGAAAGAGTTCTTTTTGAGGAGTGCAGTGAGAGGTGCTACAATCTTTCCATAATTCTTAACAAACTTGCGATAATAACCTGTTAAGCCTAGAAATCCACGCAATCTTTTGACAGTATTTGGGTGAGGCTAGTCTTGCATAGCTTCAATCTTTTTAGGATCCACCCTGACGCCATCCTTGCCAACTAGATGACCCAAGTACTCGACTTCTGAGGTGCCAAAATCACATTTAGACTGTTTCAAAAAAAGTTGGTGCTGAGAGAGTAGACAGAGAACTTGATCCACATGGGCAAGATGGTCTGTCCAGGTTTTTCTATAGATGAGGATATCATCAAGGAAAACTAAGACAAAATGATGGAGAAAAGGACGGAAGACACGATTCATGAGGATTTGGAAGGTGGAGGGGGCATTACACACGCCAAAGGGCATGACCAAAAACTCATAGTGGCCCTCATGAGTTCTAAAGGCAGTCTTGGGAATGTTTGCCTCTTTCATACGTATCTGGTGGAAGCCATAACGAAGATCAAGTTTAGTAAAGAATTGGGCACGACTCAATTCATCCAAGAGGTCATCAATGACATGAATGGGAAATTTGTCTTTAATGGTAAGTTTGTTGAGGGCACGAAAGTCAGGACACATTCTCCAAGTACCTTCTTTCTTCAGGACCATGACCATAGCAGAAGAATAGGGGCTCATACTAGGGCGGATAACGCCTGCGTTAAGGAGTTCCTAGACCATTTTCTCAATTTCATTTTTTTGGGAAAAGGGGTGACGATATAGATGAATATTGGGAGGAAGGCTTCCTGGTACAAGGGGAATGGAATGATCATGAATACCACGGGAAGGAGGGAGTCCCCGGGGTATGGAAAAGACCACTTGATGTTTAGAAAGGATGGATTGGAGGTCTTGTGACACTGAGGGTGTCTCTGTTGCTTGTATGGCATGGAGTTGGGCAATAAAACCAGAATGACCTTTTTTGAGCATCTTTTCCATGCGATGGGAACTAATGATCTCAGGTGAACCAGTGGTGATGCCTTGGAACTTATATTGTTGGCCCTCCTAGTCGAATTGCATGGTTAATTACTTAAAATCCATGAGAATGGGACCCAAAGTCCTTAGCTAGTCTGCACCCAACTGTTACACATTATTTTCCTCATCCCTATGACCGTTAATGATGTAAACCTATTTGTTTCCTTCAGAGGGGTCAATGGCCTGAGTTCCTGAAGAGAGAAGGGAGAAGAACTTTTCCTGAGAAAAGAAGTTTCATTTTCCCTTGTAAAAACCCTGTAAAAAAGGAAGTTCTCAGGTTGCTATATAGGCAGGGTGCGAGAATGCCTGATTCTCGCAGGTTGCACCATAGCTAGGGTGCGAGATGTTCGCAGGTTTCTCTATAGGCAGGGTGCGAGAATGCCTACA